>JAVKLA010000007.1:23281979-23365484 GCA_034782735.1 Sagittarius serpentarius | reverse complement strand
GGGCCGGCCAGCAGGCAGGCAGGGCGGCCTGGCCTCAGGCGGCAGGCGGGCAGGCAGACCGGCCCGGCCCCGGCCGAAAGGCAGCGCCGCGGGGAGCCGGGCCCGGCCATCGCCGCCGCAGGGACGGACGGAGGCTCCCGCCCCCGCCGGGCGCTGCAGAAAATCGCTGCCGCAGCCACCCCGTCCTGTCCAGAAAAAGAAAAAAAAAAAAAAAAAAGGCAAAAAAAAAAAAGGGCCGTTTCAGCGCAGCGGGGAAACCCCTGGCGCTTCAGGAGAACGACGCGATTCCCAGGCGTTTGCAACTAGGAGCCTGCCCCGTTTCCCGGCCGGGCGGGGAGCCAGCCGCTGCTTTCCCCGCGCAAGCAAAAGGCAAGCAGCAAGGCAAGAGTTAATTGGCGCTGGAGGCGGGGAGGGGGCGGCGGTGGGGCACAGGGGGTTAATCAGGGAGCATACCCAGAGCCAGGCTGGGAGAGGCTTCGCTAATGAGCCTCAAGTACCCTGCAGTGGCTTTCAAACCCAACTGGCTTCAAACGATGCCACCCCGTGACAGAGTACTGCTGGCCATACGAAGAGGGTGATTAGAATAAATGACTGGAGTAATTAACTCTGATTGGAAACCACCTGACTGGAAAGAGAAGCTAGGAGCTGTTTAGCCGATGGTCTTCTGGTAGAAAAAGGAAGCTTTCCTTTACTCCAGTGTTTGTATGTGCTAAAGGAGCTCTTCCTTTCAAATAGGTATGTGGTGGCACTAATGAAAAGCAGCTTTCATTCAAGGGCCTCCCCATTCATTCCGAAAGCGGGAGAAAAGAAAAGCTTCAAAGTAGAACCAATTTACTTCATCCAAACCCCACTTTGGGGAGCCTGTAGTTTGTATTAACACCAGAACAAAATACTGGTTAAGAAAAAGCAGATTTTTCTCTTTCCACGGGAAGTCTAAACGTTTTAAAGACACCTGCAAGTTGTTGGTCTGCTGTTTTGTTTTGTTTTGTTAAAATACAATTTGTTTGTTAAAATACAATTATTAAGGCCTTCACGAAGAAATGCAGGCGTTGCATTCTCTGTCTCCCGTGCCCCTGTTGCCAGATTTTTCCGAGGGCGACCGCAGCCAGTTCCCTCTAGCAGTGGGAACTTCCTTTTCTGGGCTGTGGCAAACGGCAACAATTTTACAGTTTTTTTGGACAGCGGGCTGGCACTCTCCCGCAGCCCTTAGGCAGGAAAGATCCTCCCTGCGAGTTGGCTTTCTCTGCCGCCGTATCTTGCCACTTTATTTTACAAAGCAGACTTACAAAGAGTGAGGGCATTACTACCTGCTGTTTTACAAGCAAGCAGCAATTCATTGTACCAGTGTTGTCCTGTACCTGCTGAGTAAATGCTTTAAAAAAGTTCCACTAACTGCCCAGTAACAACTACAGTATGGTAGCAAAAGCAATTCACCAAATGTTTATACTGAGCCTCTGATTTATTTGACAGCTTTACACCTTCAAGGCATGATATAATTAAATGTTTTGACAATGAAACAAAAATTGTATAAATTAGTCGTTAAAGATGTACAGTATCTGAAATTAAAATGTAGAACAGCTATAAAATACGACTTCTGAAATGCCCCTATAAAACAGGTAAAATGTATTTAACTTTTAAAGAGTGACTTTTTTAATCCTTAAAAGTATCTGCTACTGTATTAAAACTATTACACATCTAAAAAATTCCTAATTTAATCACTGTACGAATGCAGTTCAAGAAGATTAAAAACACAATTCTATGGTATTTTAAAAGGCAATCAAATCATGACTTAAGCAAAAATAGTGGACCTAAAATATTAGGAGACTTTTAAAAAGTTAAAATACTAAACAGTATCTTAATTTATTGTGTCAATTGCTGTTATTTTGATTGTTTCAAAACAGAAATCAACAGCTGCCACGACAGCATAGGGGACAACTAACAGGCTATGATGTTAATCCTACCCCTCGAAGGCCCTCTAGTTCAAGCCTCCGGCAACCCTCCCTGCCTGGGTAGACCTGTGAGACGCAAGCTGGCCCTTCCTATCGCGGAGAAGAGGGCACACAGTGCACAAGGAATGCTGAGAATGGGGTTCAGAAGGAGAAAAAACTAGCTGCTGACCATGTCTGTGTTCACAGGGTGACCAAGGACAACGGCGGGAATCACTCTTCGTGTTCAAAATGAAAATGAGCATGTTAAAAATCAAATTTTAAAATTGAAACAAATGTCCATAAACTATGGTTGCTCACTCTAAGGTCAGTTTATATCTTTAAAATGCAGTTTCATTATCATTTTTGGTCGTATGTGTATAAAATGCGAGCTTATTGCTAGACTTAAAAGCTAATTGTTTAAACAATATATAATTATATAACCATTATTTAAACATTAAAGCCTTTAAGCAACTATGTGAAAACATTTAGAATCAACTTTGTAATGCAGCTGAAGAGCACTGTTGTTCTAAAGGAAACTGTAATCCAGCAAAAGGTAACAATGACCAGTTGTTTATAAAAACCACTGAAATGTTTGGGAACTAGTTCACATTCTCATGCTATGTTTATGTTTCCATTTATCATCCCTCTCCCTCAGAAGATAGCTCAAAAGGAAGAAAGACTAGAGAACAAAATTTTGTTTAAATTACACATGCAGACATCAGGTAATTTAACAAATCGAGACAAAAAAGGGATGCCTGTGTATAGCTAAAATCATTATTCCATTAAATCATTTTCTCCTCTCTCTCTCTCTGAGGGACCCATCCTTGCAGTGTGGTTTATAGTTATTTTGTATATTCAGCTTTGCCAAGAACTTCTAGCTCACAAGTGAAGAAAAGGAACCAGAAATACAATAAAAATGTACAGGTATACTATGTATAAATGTTCCTGCAGTCTTGTTAATCAAAGAACAGACCCGATCTTTGCTTAAAATGTGTGTCTTAATGACTGACTCAAACTCTCTTCACACTTCTCTTCCATCATATTTTAACAAAATACAACACAATATAATATTATGCCCCTAGAAAATAAATTGGCCGTGATGGGACAATTTCAGGAGTGGTATAGTGGGCAAATGGAAAACAGTTATTCATCAAACTGTTCGTTAGGAGGATTATACGATTGGTTACTTACGACTGTGGTGGACTGTACTTCTGAATAGAAATCTCTTTTTTTTGCCCTACACTCATAAATTACTGAAGCCACATACATTTCCATAATGATGTATGCGATAACTGAATGTGGGGAGATTGTTTTCCTTACACCTTCCTCGAAGAAGATTCAGGAAGTTACCATTTTGTTTAATCAAATGTTTGGGCTTCAATTCCAGATTCAGTTACATGCCTGCCCTCCAGCTACCATGGGGTTTGAAAAAAAATGATTAAGAAAACTGTGAGAATCAAAGTAAAAATAGCTAGCACTCCTTGGAAAGAACTTTACTGTAGTCTTATTCTCTACTTCATTACTGTTACAAGAAATACCTGGGATGATCGCAAATAGTCACATTTGAAAAATGTTTTTTTTCTGTGACAAGCTGACAAGAGGATTCTTGCCACACAAGGATTAGACAGGGTATGCTTGCTTACTACAAAACAATCCAAAGTAAAATGAACTTCTTTAACTGGTCCTATTGAGTTATTGCTGTATTTAATTCAAGGAGAGGCACAGAAGACAAGTAGTGCTGGTTGAGTACATCAACCTTAATGCAGAATATTCCAAATGTTTATTAATGTAATATTAGCAACCATTTGTTAATCCCTCAGTTTACAATGCCCTCAATTCTCCAAACACTTTTTCTTTCCCCAAGATGTCAGTAAATTTAAGTGAACATTTTATAATTAAACAAAACATCACAAAGTAATGGACGGTTATGCAGCCACCCCATGCAGGTGGATTTTTTTTTAATGAAATGTAATAATAGACTGTGTTCCACTACTTCTCTTAGCATGCGTGCACACATACTAAAATCTGTTTGGAAACACTGTTCTATATTAATATAAATCTCGCTATTGTCACTCCACCTAGAAAATGTTGTAAATTGCTTTATTAAATTATTCATTGTAAGTTTTAGACTAAAAAAACCTTTTCCTTTCTCTCTCAAAACACACTTTTATTATAACAATATTAAGAGTCTATTCCAGGGATCGGGTGACATGGAAATGCACACACGGAAAAATTCCATCTTACTCAGAAATCTTTTAGACAAAGTCAGGATTCACCACTTGTCCTAATGCCAGACGATAACATGCACTATCCACAACCGTTTTGATGTTACAAACTAAAAGAGGGCAGATTTAGCCTAGATATAAAGAAGAAATTTTTTACAGTGAGGGTGGTGAAACACTGGAACAGGTTGCCCAGAGAGGTGGTAGATGCCCCATCCCTGGAAACGTTCAAGGCCAGGCTGGATGGGGCTCTGAGCAACCTGATCTAGTTGAAGGGGTCCCTGCTCACCGCAGGGAGGTTCGACTAGATGACCTTTGATGGTCCTTTCCAACCCAAGCCATTCTATTATTCTATGATTCTATCCTGAATCATAAACAGGTCTAGATGAAACCTTGAAAGGTCACCTTGTCCACCTTTCCATGCACAATTATAATCAGGTATTCCTGACAGATGTTTCTCTGCCTTGTTCTTTTAAAATTTTCATTGCTGGGGATCCTATAAATTTCTAGTGTTCATCTGTTCACACCACTAGAAGGTCTTCCTAACATCTAGTCTGCTTTTGCTGCAACTGGAGCCCATGTCTTGTCCTATTCAGACTGAATACAAGCAGCAGTTGCCCCTTTTTACACCTATCAATGCGTAGGAGCAGCTTTTACCTCAGGGACAGCGAGATCCATTCCCACCAGCACTTTCTGACCACTATTCCCCTCCTGCAGTGAGGACGGACAGCCCACATGTCAGCACCGAGGCTGGCTTTGTGGCACAATGGAAGTATACAGCAGCATTCATCTCAATATAAGAAAGAAATTCTTTACAGTGAGAATTATTGTTTACTGGAACAACCTCCTCTGGGACATGGCAGAGCCCCCATCACCGAAGATTTTCAAGATGGGATTGGACAAGGTGCCAGATAATCTCATCTAGGCTCCCTTTCCCACAAAAAGTTGGACCAGATGATCTTTCGAGGTCCCTTCAGCCTGCGCTGTTCTATGATTCCATCAAATGAAGCGCACTATGCCTGCCAGCCAAAATCCCCAGCAGGGTAAAAGCATTACAACTGCCACTGCCAAAACACTTCATGTTTCTGTCCTTGTTCCTCTTTTCTCCTAAGTAAACAACCTAAAACCTCCAACTTCATACCACTGGTCTCATTTCTAAATCTCTGGTCATTCTCCTTTGGACTTGAGCAAATTTGTCCATAACTTACTTGAAGTTTATTATTTTAACAGCTACACAAAAAGTTTGGAGCAGATATTAAAAGTATTTGTTTCATTTTCAATACAATTATGGCTGGGTCTAAAAGAAGGGAGACCACAGATATTAGACGGAACTTTCTGATCCACACACCCAGATGTCTATATTTTAACTACTGCAATTGCCACAGATAACCATACATGGATCTGACTGAATTTAGAATTACTTCTTTTTTTACTCAGAGAAGTATTTTCCTGTTATGGATCTTGGCACAATTTTACAGAAGAGCAAACCTTTCATGAAAACCAAAGATCTGCACCCTAAATATGTTAAGAGTTTTGCTACACCAGACATACAGTTTATGGTTAAAAATCTGAATTACTACGTACCTGCTTCTGAATTTTGCTAGTCATTGCTTTTGGACATCTTTGACCTTGCTACTAATACAACATGAAATTTCTCCTATACAAAGGTAATGTTGCCAGTTTGGCAGCAACTTTATTCCTTGTAACTTTTGAAACTCCTGTCTATTAGATGGAGAAGTATAAAACAATGCAAAGCATATGTAGAAAAGCTTATCAGGCTACAGGGTGTCTTAGGCATGCTTATGTTAGGCAGCCTGTTTCAATAAGCATGAGTGGCCATTTTGCAGAGCTTCAACTTTTTTTTTAACATATAAAGAAAGTCATGAAATTTATCATCCTCCAGTTTCTCAACGTTCCAGCAGTTTGGAACTCTAGAGTTTCTTGCCTCTCGTACCGAGGTTTAACCAGATTGCTTAGCATGCCTTTCAGTCAGTCGTATTCAATCCTGCAGCTCATGTGTGCTCACTGGCCTATCTACAGCAACCTCCATTTCCTCCAAAAACATTTTAAGTTTCTTGGTCAATTTTAGCCAACAATTTAGCAGCTTATAAAGATAACTAAGTTCCTACAAGTTTAAAAAACAATAAGCAGGCGAGTAGAGCCATTATACATGTGTGTCTTGAGGGGCCCAGCAAGTGCAGCATAAGTTCACATTTTCGTAGTCTCCACAGAACCTACACAGAGAGGGCACCATAACAAATGTCCCATCACTGGGAAATTCTTCATTCGAGGCTTACAGCTTTTTTGACAAATGAGTCAATCAGTTGCAAGAAGCCAATCCATAGGAGACAAAGCATCATCTGTTCTAATACTTGCAGAAAATGATTGTTTTTTCCTTTATAGAAAGGTACACAAACATAAAACCTGATGTACCATTAGGTAAGCAAAATTTTCCCAATGCCCACCTTAATGTTTATTGCCTGTAAAGTTCAATGATGGAGTCCAGACTCTCAAGTCTTCTTGAAGACTTGAAGAATCTCATGCTTGAAAGAAAAAATCCACATTGAATACAAAAATCCAGGCTGTATATATGTGACCCAATAATGACTTAGTAATCCACACAACAGTCACAGAAACTAAGCAGTATCTATGACTGCAGGTAACACTACCAGTATTTTAATTTTGTGAGATATTCTACTTATATTTGGTTACAGGTCTAATTTGTCTACCATAACAAAGATTTTCTGCACAGAGTTTGTGCTTGTTTGGATAAAATACATCAGGACCCATGGACAGGAGTAGGTTTAACACTTTAATAAAAAAGAGGACCCGGTAATTTCTGTGGATACTCAAAAGTTTCCCTGGATGTGCTTCTTTCAGTAAAAGTATGTGAAAAAGACATGCGATTACAGGACATATTTTGACAGGATTTCTGTAGCATTTCTGTATCAGAAGTCAATGGATTATTTTTTTTTTTTTAATAAATGTTTTGCGTAGGCCTTTAAGAACTCACAGCTGAAAACATTAGCCTGGATGGCTTTTACTTGTGTAAGCTTTGAAAGTTATTTTACTCAAAATATGTACTGGAAAGGAAGAAAAATTAAGAAATAGTAAAGGACTGAGGTACATGGGCACACTGTACAATTATCTGAGCATCTGTCCAATGAGATCAATGTATTAAATGATCTAATTTTGCTTTTACTTTACTGCAACTATTCCTTTAATTTTAAATATTTCAATAATGTTAATCAGATGCATTAGCTATATTTTAATGCCACTGACTAATTAAGAAGTCATGGCACCACAACACAACAAATCTTGTTAAATATTGCATACATGTAGGCAATGTTTTCTTTATTCCTTTTAAGAACCCTTTACAAAACCTGACGAACAGTACATAACAGCCGTATGATAGCTTCAAATAGCTTCTGAGAATGTCCTATGGCCAGCAGAAGCCTTCGTTTAGCACGGGCTAACTCTAGTTCAAAGCTGGCACTGTCATTTTCCATAGGCTGATTGTATCAAGAACATTTTTGTCCAGGAACAACTTTAGTCATTAGCATAGAGATGACTAAGAGACAAAGAATTAGAAAATGGATGAAAATTGAGAAGACAGAGGGCCACTTTCAGAGCTCTTTGTTTATTACAGTCTACAGTTTAAGACAACATTTTAGGCTCATGATTATCACTTAAGTTATAATATAGTTCTTCATCCCGGTATCCTATTCATAATGAAATCATGATGTCTTTTTAGCATTCTCCTGCTTCCCAAGCTGTCCCCTCCAATGAGTGTCATTACACTCCTGAAGAATCTTAGCCAAACCCATTCTCCCCCAATCTCACTAGTGTTTATACACACCAGATACCCACTTTATAATACTACTACACTCCTAGAAGCCCAAGACAATCTACACATTACAGCAGACTTTGTTTAATACTGTTACAATTCAAAGAGACTTTAAACATGAAGCTTGACTTAAAGAAAACCTGTCCAAAACAATGTGATACTAATGAGGTTTATGGTATAGTTAGCTTGCCAAAACAGGATTTCTGTACCTAAAAATTAATCTGTTCTATACTATAAGAACCCTGGGACAAGATAAAGGTTCACAACTTGCCAAACACACCTGTATGAGATACGAATTCAGATATTCAACACCATCACACCAGCCTTTTAATACCTGTCACTGATGTGTGTCATATCGTAAGACTGACTTTCATAAATTAGTGCCCATTTTATGATGGAACAATCTGGAACAGCGTAACTGGAGCTTACTAATGTTTTCTGTAAGTTTATGGTCTTCTAGCATCTCCTTTTGAACAAAACTAATCAAATGCACCAAAAAAACCCGCAACCCAAAGCACATGGAAAAGGAACACACACAAAGCAGTAGAGGGAAAGGCATGAAGAACAGTACATAACTCTATACTAGTGACAGTAACTTGGTTAGAAATGGTAAAAAATCAATCACATTAAGCCAATCTAATTTTCTTTTCAAAAGGTAACCGCAATAGTGGATGGTGAAAGAAAAAGAAGCAAGATGTTGCTTCACTTTTGAGAAAGACCTCTGAGACTGTCTCAGTCTCCTATGACATTCTTATAAGCAAAGTAGAGAAATGGAGATGAGATTAAGTCACAATAATGTGGGAGTACCCAAGCTGGAAATCCATATTCCAAGAGCAGTTATCAATAGCTCACTGTCAAACTGGAAGGACATGGTAATGGGGTCTGCCCTGCTCCTAATACCAGTCAATAATCTCATTAATGACCTGGCATAGAAGGTGCAGTAATAAAATTCCAGACGACACTAAGAAGACAACATAGCTGTTTGGAGGACAGCATGAGAATTTCAAATGATCTTGAAAAACTGTATATATAGTATTAAAAAAAAAAAAACAGCAAAGTACTACACTTGGAAAAGAGAAAATACATGCAAAGAGCAACATGGGTAACAATTATGCTGTGGTAAATATAATGATAAATATATTTATCATAAGAGGTTAGCTACCAAACCAGAAATAACAACTGCTTCTGAACAAGTATGTGCAAATCTACTCATTCATCAAAGGAAAACAGCAACACAAAAGAACAGACAAACAACTTCTGTATTCTGAAACTTAGTCCAAGCCCCAAACTAAACTATTTTTCTGTTAAATACTGCCAAGCTATCCATGTTTGCTTTTTACACAGTGTGAACAAAACTAACCAGGATTGTTTGTACTCATAACGTAAATTAAGAAGTAAATAAATGAGTTAATAGTCATGCCTGTCTAGTACTTTAAAGGTACTAAGTAGTACTCTCACAGAATTGAAATTCATTTAATATTCTTCAGTGCAGAAGATTTAACTTAAAAACACATAGTTAATCATTTAAAGGCAACAGTGCTGAGCTAATTAGCAAATAACAATGCCAGAGTGGTAGTGAGACACTAGCAAACTTCCAAAGGTTTCTTCATTTGCATTGCTTAAATAAATGGATAGGGAAGAACTAGGAAATTAAATTTTATGCAACATATCACCTCTTGAAATCAAAATTTGAAAAGTTCAACCAAAGGTTATACTATAGTGCAGCATTAGTTTCCTGCTTTGATCATCGATCCAGGGCTTTCGCAGAATATTGACAAAGATTGGTTGTGACCACACATATGCTTTAGCTTTCTCTGTTGAAGTGATACCAGCCAATAAGTGTTGCTTCCAAAGCTAGCTCATGTTAGTCCTCCTTGTAATATATGATGCCTCCAACTAAGATTAACAATAATCTTAGGACAGCAAGCATCAGTAACTACATTCATTCTCTTCACAAGAGAAGCAAGGAGAAATAATTTCCTGCGATCAGCTCAATAGTTCTAAAAATTCACAATTTTTTTGGCTGGAATAGGAATAAACCCTTCTTTTTCCTTTGTGCCCCCTAATCCCCATGCATCAAGATACAATACCATTCACTTTGGCCTGCCACTTTCAAGGTCTTAAAAGTGGCTTCCCAAATCCTGTGTATTTCTATAAAGCAATGCATTAAACTGCTAGGTTTTCATCAGTTGTAGAAGTATCAACAGGAATCGCAGAGAGCTTATGGTCAAAAAAACCTCATATTATTTAATCAGCCACAAGAGCCAACTACGTTTATGTTCTCAGCCCATCAGAAACACCAGGTAAAGCTTAAAATACTTTCACTTGTTGAGAAATAAACATTTTTTACCCTGTGTTTGCCATGGATTGAATGGTATGGACACCCAGATACTTCAGCAAAGTCATTTCCATGTCCATCTATACCTACATTTTCAAGAGATTTCTCCCTCCAGTCATTCAATCTATCTCAAGTCCTTAACTAACTAGTGATTACCCTGAAATAATTTTTGTTCCCCGCATCTCACTTACAAAGACATCTTTTATAGCTAAAATAATTTTCTTGTTCATAAGGCTACACCCAGAATGAATCTACTGTTGGACACAAACAAGGTCTACGTTGTCTTTAAAAGGGACAAGTGTTTTTTGCACTTAAGTAAGCGGCAGCCTCCCCATCACACCTAGAATTGCATTCACCTTTGAAGGAGTTAGCTGCCTCAGAACAAGTACACAAGAAAAATTCAAAGCTGAAATAAAAAAATGGATTAATATTTCAAACGAAGTTTGAACTTAGCCAATTACTTTTGTCAGAATACTCATCCACAGCAGAACAAACAACATTGGTAAATATATAGTTTAATAATTAAATCATGTAGTAAGACATTCTTCTTAATTACATATTGCTCAACCTCAAACCGATCACAATGAAAATAATAATACTTTAACACAAGTAGATCTTTTCAACTTTAAAAACATTTAATATTCAGCCCCAAAAGCAATATAGCAACCCCACCTGAAAGACTGGAAAGGGAAGCAGAAAGATTGAAGAATTTAGTTAAGGAATCTGCTAAAAAGTACTAGACAGAACAGTAAAATGTAGCCTACCTATGAAATAAAAAAGGGAAATTCCTAATTATTTTAATACATTTAAATGTTTCATTACTCTGCCAAACTGAGTGGCCTGCTGCAAATACAACATTCAGGATGTATCTCGTAATTTTGTTAAAGACAGAAAGCTGTTTCCTGAGGAGGTGAAAGGTTAGAACATAATGTAGAGACCTCTGTATGAAGACTTTCTAGAAAGCCATTTTTTACTTACATGCTCTTATTATTTGCTTGATATTGTTATTTTTCATCTCAGCTCTGCATAATTTCCTTGTAAATGTAACAATGAAAATTGTTCTCAAAACAAAACATCTTTTCCAACATGCCAGCTGCATTCAGTTACTGTTGGATTATAACAGGTACACAGAAGATAACCACATTGTAGCCCATGACAATGTCTCTTAAACGAGAATCCAAGAAACTACATTTCTTATTAAACATTTTGCAAAAAAAGTAAAGCCCCCCCTCAAGTGCCTAATTTTCTTTAAAATGACATGGAAAAGAAATCTTAATTTTGTATGCATCTGCATAGTCTTCACAGACAGGCATGAGCTGTTCTCACACAATACATTCTTACACACACGGGGCTAAAAGGAAAATCGCATATTGTTTTGGACAATTAAGACAGTCCAAAAACATGTTGATATTAGAAAAGAATGACTAAATTAGATGTCAAAGGCTTTTGAATAACCTTTGAATAATCATTAATGTATTAGTGTTTGCAGATTGCAAACTTTAAGGAAATCACACTAGCTCTTGCCAGTAAGCAGCATCTTCCAAGTTCTGGAAACAATTGAAAGAACATAAGGCTATCTATTTTTAGAAGAGTTTGTTTTGCTAACATCAAGTATTTCTAGTACATTACCATACAAGATGGTTAAAATGTAATTTCTGGTATTTTAATCTATTGAAAAGGAGACAGATACAAACTAGACAGCTTTTCTATACACAATTTCTTCAATTAATGTACACTTTAGAAATGTTAAGAACTCCATCGATGACAGTAGTTGACACAGGCTTTCTTTCCTTTCCTTTAATTTTACAAGCATCATCCTACTGACTCTAGAGATGCAGAAAGCAGCTTTCCAGTCCAGAATTACAAGAAAATCATTTCAGAACTCAAACTGAATCAGAAAATGGCATTTGTTTGACTACAATATTGTACGCTAAGGCAATAGCAAATGATATGCACTAAGTCCTTTCAGGACAGACCATGAGAAAATACTATCATAAAGTGATTAGAGAGAATGATATTCTAAGATTACAGGGAGTAAGTCTAAAACTTACGGGTGTTGTGTTTCATAATATTTGTTGGTTGTAAAACAGGTGGGAAAGGAACTCTCAAGGAAGAATAAACACTGGAAACTCTTCCTTTCCCTTGGTGGGAATCAAAACCAGAGGGATCTGTGTTCATTTAACTCCTTCCGTGTCTTCCTCCTCCTTCCTTCCTGAATACACACATGCATGCGCACATGTACATACGTTGTGCAAGATGGGTAAAGAGAACATTCTAGCTGGCCATGAATAGTCTCCCATGGAAGTTACTGCTTCAATTGCACATGTTCATAGAATCATAGAACCATTTAGGTTGGAAAAGACCTTTCAGATCACCGAGTCCCATCACTAACCTAACACAGACAAGTCCACAACTAAACCATGTCCCTAAGTGCCACATCTACACATCTTTTAAACACCTCCAGGGATGGTGACTCAACCACTTCCCTGGGCAGCCTCTTCCAATGCCTGACAACCCTTTTGGTGAAGAAAGTTTTCCTAATAGACAATCTAAACCTCCCCTGGTGCAACTTGAGGTTGTTTCCTCTCATCCTATCACTTGTTACTTGGGAAAAGAGGCCTCTCCCTTGTCCACTAAGCAGGTCATCTTGTCATAGAAGGAGATCAAGTTTGTCAAGCAGGACCTGCCCTTCATCAACCCCTGCTGGCTGGGCCTGATCACCTGGATGTCCTCTACATGTCATGTGATGGCACTCAGGATGATCTGCTCCATAACCTTCCCCGGCACCAAGGTCAGGCTGACAGGCCTGTAGTTCCCCATATCCTCCTTCTGGCCCTTCTTGTAGATACTCGTAGATGTTACTACTACTATGGTACAGTGGTAGCTGGTTCTTGCAACTACTGTCAGAAATTGGCATGATTTTGGGGTTCTCATTGTAATTCTAAAAATATGCAAATTGAATTTATGTTTAGAAGCATTATGGAGAACCTTTTCTCCTGTGGTGCTTTTAATGTGTGGGATCAGGCTGGGGATTTTTAAGGAACAGTGGAGCTTCTTCGGTTATTCCACATACCTGAACAGCAGCAACAAAAACCTGACCCGTTTTTCATAGAGAGCTGGTGTCCTGGAACAAAAAATTCTTTTCATTTCTTTTAGTAGCAACAGGAAATTAAAAACTGGGGGTTCTGTGGGAAATGAATTTTATTGCAACTTTAGTCAGGACATAATTGCTGTTAGATAGATTGAATAAGAATAGCCTAGATGTGGTGACTACCTAGATTGTACCTTTTCCATTTTATGTACAAAGTTTCATATTCTCAGAGATTTAAGTGTGCTTGTGTTACGGCATGTCTGCTTTGCTTTCTCTTATATTTGGAAGTTATTCAAAAGGAATAAAAGATGACTACACTGTTCTTGAGAAACTGGCTGCATCCTAGTTAAATAAAACCAGAGATGGGCCATTCTGTGGGTGCTGGTCTAAGCCAGTGAGACCTTTCCCATATAGGGTTAGGATATTTGTGTAAAGCTTGAGATGAGTCACTCACTTGCATTTCCCACGCAGTACATTACGTGAAATCAAAATAGTTTACTTTTATGCAGAACCAACCTAGAATCTTCAGTAAGTTAATGCAGTTAGTGATGTGTGTCCATGCTTATGTGTCATAATTTTAAGCTGCTCTTTAAAAGCTCTGGATCAAAAACTGTAGGAAGTGGTTTCTGATTTTGTTTAGATTTAGTAAAATTCAACTACATTTAACCTAAAGCCCTGCAATTCAAATACAGCCAGTCTCATGAGGAAAAAAAATGGATTAAAACATACAAAACAAAGTTTGAAAGAAAAAATTCTAACTTGTCTCAACTAAAATATTTACAAATACTTCTAATTATAAAGCATATTATTATAAAGAGTATGTAAAATATTTCACAACTTTTTATAAATTATGGGAAATACAACTACTTTCTTGTAAATGAATTGAGATAATATCAGAAAGTATAGTCTTGAAACCAGACTTGTATATTTAGAAAAATCTGAAATTACATGCAACTTCACACTTGCGACTGCATCATATAGTCAACTAATTAAAGACATTCAGATATGCGCTTTGGAAATTATCCTGTATTGCACGGGAACAGACAAAAAGGTTTTCAAAATGTGGTACTTGCTATTTGCTTTATGAACAAAGTTTGAGATATGATTGTTTACTATTTGCTTCAAGTTCTAATTTTTTTCTTCCCACTGTTGCTTTGTTCCCTGTGTATTGTGAGCTCTGAGCTGTAAAATGCTGTAGCACAACTGAGTCTAGCTCTGTGTTCAGAATGTGGTGTATTCAGCAATAGATATATCCAATAACAGATACCTTTGCAGATTGCTCTCGCATTTTGCTTTTTGTCTTGTTTATCCTGTGTGCTAGGGATCCTTTTCCAAGCAAGGCCCAGTAGCTGCAAAACCAAAATCTGACCATTCTAAACAACAGAGCTACTGTCTTTTTAAGCAAAGTGTTTAAACTTTAAGTGTTCAGCATTTAAACACTCTAAACTTCAGTATTTCATATTAATTGGCAAATACTGTTTTGGGGAGAAGGGAATAGCTGCTGGTACTTCTTGGTGAAGCTGTGCTTCTCTGAAACCTCCATCTTGCACAATTCTCACGCTGGGCTTTCTGTTTTCAAGCATGACAAAGACTTAAAAAAATGCCGTTTGTTTGAAACAAAATCAAGAACAGGAAGCATCAGCTGAGGAACAAACTTCTTGCTGGATGGTTGCATGGCAGCTTGCTTCTTCAGTCCCTGCCCTGGTATTTTATTTTTTTTACAATGCTAATTTAGTTTAAAACCAAAACAAAAGTCCACCTGGAAAGGATTCCCCTGACAGAAAAGCTCAACTAGATACCTATTTGTATGCATTAGACATCAAAACTGGTTGCAGTAGGAGTGTTTGATTTGCTTGTCTTTTTTTGACCTTAAAAAAAAAAAATCAGTTTTACTTAATCAGCATTTGGATAGGTTACTAGTTTTGTGCATTTCTGTTGCTTTCCAGTTGCTGTTTGAATGTAGCTTGAAAGAAATGCGAAATACCATTTCCCTTTTAAAAACTGTTAAAACCAACGATAACTGATAAATATGTGTATTTGTATAAAAGTGAATACTTCAGTAAATTTGCTCTATCAGTCTGTAATAATTAGATGAGTGTCTACTGGGGGGAAGAAAGATACAAAAACCAGGCTAAAATAAAAATCTTCTGCTTGCTGCATAAATTTATTGGTTTAGCCCGAGATGATCAAAATCATTTCTGTGAATAGGAATTTGAACCCCTTTTTGGCGACTGTACAGGCAGTAGCATAAGAAGTTACCGCTTCCTAGCTGACATTTTTTTTATTTCACATAGATTAGGAAAATGAGAGTCTTCTCATAAAAGCCAAAGCTGTGATCCTTGTTGGAAATCATATACAGGACCTTGCTTCTCATCTCCTCGATGTATGCCAGGGTGCTGGAGTGTCTCCTGTATCAGCAGGGCCCTCCAAGAGGTAACACGAAGTGCCTGGCACCCACGGAAGGATGCCTCATCACTTGTATCGTGTATTTTGGCAACCTCTTTCATATACACTCAGTGTGATCTCTACGCACAGAGCGAGAAAAATGGCATTGGATGGTCCTCACAAAAATTACTGTTGTTGCCGTAGGCTTCTCACCACGTACCTAAATCATAGAATCTTTGTTTTTGAGAGAAGACCTGCTTCCTTGAATTAAAAGACTGAACTTCCCCAGCTCAAACCAAAAGTTTCATGCTTTGTTCCTAAGTCCAGTTCACTGGGTGCTCTCTACTGTAGTAGAAAAGCCTGTGTTTTGCTTTGGTTTGTTTTACTACAAAAAAAAAAAAATGCAGAAGGAAAGAAAGGGAAAACTCGGAGTAAGAAGGAGGTTAAAAATACTTTCTAGTACCTTACATATATAATTAATTTATATATTTAAAAAATAAAACATTATTTATTTAGTTTCGGGAAAATTGCCCTACAATCTCTTTGTTAGTTTTAGTCATTATTCCTCCTAGTGTCTCTTCCTCAAGTACTGAGTTTAGATGGGGGGGAACAATGTCTGCATCTAAAAACAAGAGATCTTTGCTTACAAAGTTAGTCCAAAGTAAGATTTACTGACCTACATAAATATTCTTAACAACTACCTGTAAGAATGAGCCAATACTTGAT
Organism: Sagittarius serpentarius; assembly: GCA_034782735.1. Classification (NCBI taxonomy): domain Eukaryota; kingdom Metazoa; phylum Chordata; class Aves; order Accipitriformes; family Sagittariidae; genus Sagittarius; species Sagittarius serpentarius. The sequence goes on along the minus strand of JAVKLA010000007.1, from coordinate 23,348,947 downwards.
GAAAGTAACATCACCATAGGACACCATCTACTTTAATGTATTTTGACAATTATTGTAATTAATTTTCTAAGTTCAGGAATGCAGGTGATTGTTTGTAAGGGTAAATTTTGATGGGAATTCCAGTGAACTTAGTGTTATGCTGATTTAGAGTAGGAGAGGATTCAGTTCTGAGATTTCAAATCTAGAACTGCAGGAACTGGCTCCATTGGGATATATGAACAACTACTCACATTTAAAGGACCTAAAAGGACTGAGTATGCTCAAAAAGACTTTTTTTAATAATTCATTTTTTAAAATGTAGACATGGTAGCAGTTGTGCTGTCACTGTTGAGTGTTTGAAAAAAACCTGGCATTTAATCAGTATCTATCAAAATGGTACATGAATTTCAGCTACTTTTATGAAACAAAAAAGGAGACAGTCCTCTTTGACAAAGGTGTAACTTCAGTTTAGAGTTTCTATAGTCATTGCTTTCCCTTTATAGCAGATAGCATAGTTCTTGTTTTACAGTTTCTTTTCTATTTTTGCCACCGTCTGGCAACTGATGGTTCTACAAAGAGAGAAGGATTAAATGAAAGTGCACTAGAGGATAACAAACCAAATAGTTATGAGCCTTCATTAAGTGTTTTAGTGTTAACCAACACGTCTTTATTTTTATGTACGTTAAACTGTAATACCCTGAGCAGCACAAACATACCACCTATGCACCCATAGATTTAACATCTGTGGAAATGAAATAAAGGCAGGCATGGAGTATTGATACAACTTTCCTAAGGTCATACATGGAGTTAAGAACTTGCCCAGCTATCCCATGTTTTTATCAGATTAAGTTGGCTGCATGATCATCTCTTCCAGCTGTTATCACTATTTTTAAATAGGTGTTTTGGCATGGTCTATCAACTGCCTCTGCTCTATGGATCAAAATACTTGTCTAAGAATGTTTAGGTGTTGATCAATCATGAACTTAGGGACATGAATCCAGGGTATGTATGTCTTTTTACTCTTCTTCCATGAGACAAAGTAATAGTTTAGAACTGGCAATTGTTGACCAGGCAAATTATCATCCTTTCTTTCATACATGCATGAGATTTTGTGGAACACAACTTGTTAGATATCTCTGCTAATCCATGACAGTTTTTTCTTTGTAAATTAAGTATCTAGGCCTTGCACAGCTGAATATCCATCCTCATAAAAAAAAAAAAAAGAACTCAACCTGGCGTTCATCACTTTGCTGCTCCCTCTTCAGTAATCTCCCAGTTCAGTAGTCTGTCACTGTCTTCTCTGTCGGGGGCTCCCTTTCCTTGCTGTAGGTAGCTCGTTAGCCCGCTCCAGCTGAAGTTACACATCCTTTCTTTAGCCTTGGTCTAAGACTTGTTACCGTGTTTACCAACTGCACACAAGGCTATCTAATGGACTCTTCCCTACTTTCTGTTCTAAAGTTAGAGTGTTATCTTCATATTTTTACACTGTACCAAAATATAAATGTACATGAGTTTATACAAAGGCCATTCCCCTACTCTCCAACTACCTTGAACTTACTCCAGTGAACCTCTAACAAATTTAGTTCACAATGACTAGTTGTAGCCCAACCTTTTTATCATAGTTTAAGACATGTAGTATGTCTTCATACCTTTACTACCCTTTTTTTGCCAAGATGCTGTACATCTTTCAGCTGTACCATGACCTTAAGTTATCAGTTGGCACTTTTTGATCTTTAATTGCCTCTTCAAAAGGTAAAACACTGATGTTCAGTCATGTATTACCTATGTCTTCCATAGGAATCAATGAACTTTAAAAGGTTATGGGAATCCTTCAGATTAATTTTATTAAATCTTTTTGGTAGATACCCAACTGTTCAGTCTCTCCAAATGGAATAAGACAACATTTTCACTGACAAAATAACTGAGATCTTAAAGAAAAGAATTACTTTTTTTTTTTAAACGAAGAAAGTTTATTGCAGGTCTTTCTTTTACAATTCTAGTAGAAAGTATAGCTAAGAAAGAAAATGAACTATGACCAATTTGTAAGAACGAGCAAAGGAAAAGAATAAGCTGAATACATACTATATTGAACTAAGCATTATGGTAAAGATAAAACCTCATTTATCTTGTGACCGCAGATTAAGGACAGCTGCTCCCCAATCCTTGTTTCCAGTGCCTGCACCAGGTGAAGAGGGGGATAGCACTGACACCTCTGACAGCTATTGATGGCAGCTATTTGTAGTAGCTCCTCTATCAGCTCACCCTAGAACTAGGAACTGCTCCATTCATCCTAGCTTAGATAACATGCAGCAGGCTTTCCATCCACAGGTCCACAGTAATTTTATCTAATAGGTAGTCTGACCCTGGAGAAAGGTGTGGATGGGACACGTGTGGTTAGGGTAGAAAACAGCTGGAACAAAAAGGCTTCCTTGACTCCAGTCTTCGTTACAAATAAATGTCCAGTGCTCATGTTTACATCCCAAGTCACTTTATTTAAATTCGTATTATCTAAACACTACCCTGCAGCCTGCAAGTCAGATAAACTTGATGCAAAAACAGCCATCCTTCCCTCTATCTCCAATGTCTGTCTCAGGATATTTTACAGTTAGTCCACTAAAAATTTTTTTGTGAAAATTTGCCTCTTCACATTTAGTAGAAACTTGGCTAAAAATAGAGGCATCAGAATAGAAGGTGAATATAAGTTTTCTTCCCTTGTCTTCCTCTCCCACTTTTCTGAGAATCCTCATCAGAAGAACAGAACGGGGTCTGCTTGTAGAGGTGAGGCCAAGTAACTGTTCATCAGCTCACTGCTCATATAAAAATATGGTTAGCTACACCATAAGTTAGTATATTTAGAGCCCAAGGCTGCGTGAAATGCAGTTAATTAAACGAACACAGATAACTTAAAAATCATCTAACATTGCCAGAATCTTTCCCCTACTGCTGTTCTCAAGACAAGGGCAAAGAGCACTCAAAACACATGTCCACTCACCCACTATTAGAAGATCAGTCTCCCATGACAGAGCCTGCCTTGGGCTCGCCACGAGAGGGTGCACGCAAACTGAAAACAAACTGTCATGTGAAATGAAGAGAAATTGTGGCCAGAGTGCGGGGAGCTTCAGTTGGGTTTGGTTTCATCAGTTGTACGCACCAGGCTGATCCCCAGAAAACTCGGGAGATACTGAGGCAGGGAGCGTGGGGGGGCGGAGTGGCTCAGAAGCAGCAGGGAAGAGGGTCTTGGACCCAGCCACATGAGGATCATCAGCTGCAGCAGTAATTGCAGAAATTTTCTCCATTCCAGCTCTACCAGAGTCTTGACAGCGCTTGCTGCAGAAAATCTGACTCTCTTTATCTAGAGCTGTATTCTAAAAACAAACAAAAAAACCCCAAGACAAAATATGAAAAGAGCAGTTAAATCAAAGCCCTGTCTTAACTTAAGGGTTAAAACAATCTACAAGACATTAAGTGCATGCATTAGAGCCAGAAAAAAAGGAGAAATAACATTAGAAATGTTATATAAAACTAATTCTAGTGTTTTGTGGTGCTGACTTCAGAAAACATAAGGGAAACTTATCTTCCAGACATATGTTTGCCATGATGGTGCGAGTTTAAAATTTTGTCTTCCAAGTCTGATGTGGGAAAAAAAAACCACGAGTGCTTATGATGTGGCAGGAACTCTTCATACTAGCTATTGGCAAATCTATGTACTTGTGTTTTTGCAGACACAAGGAATCACATGATGCTTAGTGAAAACTTAATTAATACATTTTTCTGTAACAAACCACAAGGTACAGAAGTGTATCTGTCTGTGAAGATGACCAATGAAAACCTAACAATTTTTTCCTGTCTTAAAGAAAAGGGTCTACTTTTCTGCTTATTGTTGAGAGTGGGCAAATGACCTCTTATGAAGCTGACACAGTAGCAAAAATGCATCATTTCTGAATACTATACTTAAAAATTAGTTTACTGGAGAAGACAGTAGCAGGTTAGAATGAAAACTGAGAACTCCCTAGTGCAGTAGGTGATTATATAGAGTATGTGGTGTGTCTGCTGAAGCCGACAACTTTCACACCCTCTGAAGGATACTGCAAGTTATACCAAGTAACAGTGTAATTGTTAATTGCTAGTAGAATGTCTGAAGTGACCCAGAGGGAAATCTAGTAGTTCCTGTGTAAAAAATATATATCAAAATTGCTTTCTAAGACTTGGAGGGACAGTGTAATTCATCTTGTTTCACAGTTAGAAGGCTGATATTGATCATTATAAATCCATATACTTCCTGGCTTAACTGTTTACTTTGTGGAAGATCCTCAAGTACCAGTGGTAACAGAGATTTAAGTTAATACAGACTAATTAAGTTATTTGTAGTTTATTCAGTTATGTACAATGGTGCAAGACACACTGGTCACATACAGCTTGAGCTTTCTACAGTAATCCACAAATGTGTGACACTTGAACTGAGGAGCAGAGCATAAATACATGTTTCACCCCCGCATATGTATGTGTAAGCATTATACAGTACCATTATGTGGAATTTCATATTTTGAGCTGGGATGTGCTAATTGTAAAGTAAGGTCAGGTGCTCTGCTCTGCCTTTTCTTTAGCAATTTCCTTTTTTGATTGATTGCTCAGAAGGACTTGCTTTACTAATGTGAAGATTTCTATGTATTCTTAGTGCAGTTGGTCTAATACACTATTCACTAAAATATGTGGGTTTGGATACTGAAATAATTTCCTGATACAAGTTAAATTGAGCATGTATTTTTTTTCAGATGTAATTTACTTTTTTGTGTTTAAAAGATTTTCCTTTACTGTTTTTCTGTGGCTGTAAAGCTTGCTCTTTCCACTTCAGACTGGCTGAGTTATTTCTCCTTTCTTCTTGTTAAAAATGGAGAACATGTATTTTTTTGTGCAGCAGAACAAAGCATCGCAGTTAGTACGTACCATTGCCTTGGACCTACTCAGAGGAAAGCAATGCAGGCATTGGGAAAGGAGGAAAAAGGAAGGAAGCAAGGGACAGAAACTAGACTTACTTTAAGCAGAACTAACACAATTGCAACAAATTTAGATTTACAGAACAGTTTAAAAATGACAAAATAATCAGTAATGAAGTAACAGCAACATGCTTTTAGGGGCAGAAAGAGTCTCCTATGCAAGAACACTGAAGTAGGTATGTGCAGTTTTACTTATCTGCCACATGATGGTATTATCTGCATGGGCCATATTTGAATGAAGTGTTGCTAAAAGGGATTCCATTAAATATGCAGATGGACTGATGCAGCAATGCACTGCAATACATGAGAATTACAATACTGTGCCTGTCTGAATGTGCAATGAGGGCTAGTACAACTGAAGAACTTCTTAACATGAAGATAACTACCTTTCAATGCTCTAGATAAACCAGGGCAAGAATAACAAATTGGGGACTTAACCCTCATTAGATTACGGTGTTTTGAACAAGAAGTTACTTTTCCCTTCAGCAATAACTGGGAGCTGCATTCAGAAATAAACAACTATGCATTTACATCCTTCCATACCTGTTAGAAGGAAATAAGGCAGGAAAAGGGAAAATGAAAAGTTTTAACAAGGTGCACTTTCCTGGCTGAAGGAATGTCAGTAGCTAACAGAATCAGAAAAAACCCACACCAACAAGAAGCCAGAAGCTACGCTGTGTCAGAAATCTGAGACAGGCTTAAGTGGCATGCAAGTTGGAGAGGGGCTGAGAGTTAGAATTAAAATTGCTCTTAATACATATAGTGCATTTTATACCAGTTTTCAGCTTCAGGCTTATCCATAGTCTCAACAGTATAAAGAATGAAGCTCTGAAGTCCCTCTCAAACTGTCAAGTCAAACTGTCAAATGAAATGCAGACAACAGCATGAATCTGAAATCCATTTTCTGACCTCTCGTTTTTACCTTTTTGTTACCACTTTTCCTACATTTAAATCTTTGGCCTATTTAATTCACATAAATGTATTTGCAAAAGCATGTATGTACGCAGAAACATTATTTAAATTTACCTACTTTCAGATTATTAAAACAGTTCTTTGTTAACATAAGTAGGCTAGACTTTTAGAGTAATTCATATTAATAGAGAGGGGTAGGGGTAGAAATCACTGTTATGTTACTATGATAGATGGGTTTATTTTTCTTTTAGTGACTGAAGACACACTTTGTGCGCAGTGCCCATCCTTGCATTAGACAAGAATGGACCACGATAAGAAGAGAATGGCAGTTCAGTGTCTAGAGCAGTTGCATATTCTCTGCAAAAGTGACTGGTCAATTACAAGTGCAGTTCTGAGTACTGATAACAGTAAACTCCATTTCTTCTACACATCTGCCTTCTGGAATTACTGTTTATGTAAGTTCAACTATAGGTCACAGGGTTCCTTTGTATGCTTTGAAGAAAGTTCCCCACTGGGGAACAGAATAAAACATAGGAGGGGTTAGATTCGGACAAAATTAACGTGGTAAACATTCAATAGTACGAAGAAAGTTTCTGAAATAGAGTCTGGTTTCCCCGCAAGCGTAGTGTTGAACAACTGGATGCTCAAGATCAAGCAATACTTGGTCGGGCAGAGGGGAAGGGCCTACTTAATTAACTAAGTGGTCAGTATGATAAAAAATTACAGTTTTTATAATGAAAGATTTCAAATTGTTAATAAGCTTCATTTCAACATACAACTACTTAGTGTTTACACGTTTCTGTCTGAAAGCTTGTTTTTATAGCTTAGCTAGCACACTGTGATAGACTTAGTTGCTCTCAAGCAATGGTAAGACAATCCACACTATACATAAATACAGACAAGAATTAGAGACTATTGTACCTTTGCTTTTGCTATTCTTGCATCACACGTGCTCATAGAGCACTGTTAGGAAAATATGCAAAGTGTAATTATCAGTGTATAAAAGTGTTCATTTTTCTTACCATGATGACAGAAACCCCAGCAGATGTGTTATTTTGCTTAGGTAGGGTGTTATTAAAGTGCTGCTTCAGTTTACCTGTTACTTCAGCTTGCATATTATTCTCCTGGGAAGCATCATCCTGTGTAAGAATAAACACAATATTCAAGTTAGGAAAAAAACAAAAGTATGTTTGAATGTAACCGAGTAAAAGAGAAGTTTTCTATTCTCCTCAGGTACTTCCAGCTTTTTAATGTGAAGTAAGCATTCTGACAGGCAGCCCAAAAGTGAATGCACTCTGCTACATGAGACACAGTTCAAATGGGTTAAGACAAATTACAGAGGAAAGGAACGTAGCAACCACTGTTTTATGTATAAACTTCTGTTTCTTAAAATGCCATGTGATGCTGTGTACTTTCAGTCCATTGATTTGTCCCTCAATTATAAGGTGCAAGTTTGATTCAAGCGTGTTAAAAATAAAAAGCATATTTGTCATTTGGCTTTCTTTTAAATCAGCATTTTAAATGGTCCATCATGTCTTAAGTGTGGCAACATTATACAGTACCAAAAATACATTTGAGAGGAGCTGTTGTGCATAGAAACACTCTTTAAGCTGTCTTCTCTTGTTTGAGGGAACTCCATAGATCATATTCAGTCCCTCTTTTAAAATGTGTGTGGAAATGGACTATGTACATGTAAACCTAGTATTTATTAATAATGAACTGATTTTAAATCAATAAGCAATGAACTTTGGTGTTCCCCATCGCTGCTGCCCAAAAAGATGAAGGACCTGGCAGCCACCAGCTTAGTGCCTATGTTAAATTCAGTATTTTATTTGCTAATTTTATTTCTCTTAAGAAGCTTGAAGTGCTTCAAGAAATATAAAAGCGTACTTTAAGTAGCATTGCAGCAAGACGCCAACACGCACAACAGTGCTTCCACATACATGTTTTTGAGATGACTGTTTTCTAGGGTGAATGTGAAATAACAAAAAAGATGTTTAAGCAGGGTTGTAGCAACCTCCAGCACCTTCTAATGCAGTCAGCAAGTGATACCCTCACTCTCTTCTTTCAGAGCACAGAAGCTAACAGTGCTGTCAGAGCTGAAGCTACCTTCAGACTCTTGCTGTTCTCTTTTATGCGGAAATAGGCCTAGTGGTTCAATAAACAGAAATGGGCATAGTAGAAGTGTATTGCTGCTTCTGAAAACTACACTGTAATGGTTAGATTTACAGATTTAATATCGAATTAAAGACAAGTAAAATGTAATTTACTTACTGACACCCAGGGATGGCTTAGGATCTGTGCTGCTGTATATCGGGCTTCAGCATTCACATGTAACATCAGGCCAATTAATTCCTTTATTAAAAAAAAAAAAAAGGAGGAAAAAAGAAAAAAAAAAAAAGAGTTTGAGGAGAGTGGGGAAGGATATTACAATGGAAAATACTGTTGCACCAAGTTCTTCTCAATGCAATTTTCTTGCTACCTGGGTAGAAAAAAAAACCAGCTTACACTGACAGCAGAACCAGTGACTTTAGTGGAACAAAAAATTTGCCCTTTAGGTTTAAGAGTATGCTGGACAGCATATTTCATATCATCTTCCTTACTGTATTCATGTTTCACTGAGTCTTTTGAAACCATATGAAAAGGAAATGTGAAAAAAAAATCAGCTATAATGTTCCAGTTTGTTCTCTACATATTCATGCAGGTGACCAGAACGAAAACAAACCTGGGACAGATGAGATCCTCTATGGGCAGTGTACATGCACATAGTAACAGTACATAAAGAGCACAAATCAGAGGCAAGAAAATGCATCTGAAATTCAGAAACTGCTGAAATTATTTGAAAACTATGTTCTCTTCTGTGTTGCTTCAGAAGAATAAAATATATTTAACTCATTTCATCAGCTAAGGATCCCCTGGTATAGGAAAAAGCAGATAGACAGAAAGAGAAAAATACTTAATTCTACTAATTATACGGTTAATCCCAAAAGATTTGGTGTTGTGGCTTTAATCATATTTTAGAGACGCTAGAGCAGATGTCTTTAGCTTTACTGAACACTTCCATGGGCCTTCCTTTAACGGTGCCTACAGATATGATAAACCTTAAGAGCTCGTTGATACAAAGCAGTCAGTAAAATAAAATCAGGAAAAAAAAAACCAAAACCCAAATGAACTTTCTTCAGTTGTTTATTCATTCAGGTTTTTTCTTATGCAACTAACTAGTTTACTGGTGTAATTCCTGGTTCTACAAAGCTATTAAGACAAATATATCCCCTCCCAAATGAACAACGTCATGTACCTGGAGCCAAATCCCCCCTCGAAAAACCTTTAATAGCCTCCAAATTGTTAGTCTTCCTATTCTTATCAAGAGTATTTCAAGGAGATTGTTCATCACTTCGGTTTTGGGAAATGGCTTCTTCAAACAGATAGTTTCCCAACCAGCTAAGTTATTTAGTCTGTGTAAGTGTAAAGTGAAAGGTCACCTTTAGTACGAAGACTGAGGGCCTTGTTTGTTCAGAATGCGTGTCTGGAAGAGTGTGAGATGACTCGAGCTTGGGAAATGTTGGCAAATGGATAAACAGCCATTGGGAAATGCAGAAAAAATGCAACTTTCTCATTGGCTGGACAACAAATGATGTCCACTTGCTAATAAGAGGCCTCAGATATCATTCACAGTACGTTACTGAATTAGCTTGAGAAGTGGTGCTTCGAAGTTGGAACCTTTCTCCTACAGACACAATAATTTTAAACACAAATGGCAAGGATAACACAAGAACTATTAGCAATGGTAAATCAAGCTGGCTGCACCTCTTGAAAAGGTCTAGTAACTGGCTGAAGTAAAATAGGAACAAATGATGTCAATTGCATTCAGTCCACCTAAGAACATTTTTTCTTTTAAAAAAGAGATAGGAGGGAAAAATTCAGGGACACTTATTTTACAGCTGAAGCACTGAACCTGCTACAATAGTCCATCATTAAGTAAACTGAATAGCATGTGATGTTCACTGAATGCAACTGCCATTCTGCCAGACTTACTCACTCAGACAGTAACACGATGGCCTGCAAAACCTGAGCTTTCAGCAAGCACTGTTAAGCTAGCGAACTAAAAAGGCACAGCAGCTGGAAGAGTGGGTAAGAATCTGTTCTGAATCTTCTATTCTGCCTTTCCAACAGAGCACAGTCTTTTCAGTGGCTTGTCAGAAACACTGTTTCAGGTTGGAAAACATGTCAGTACCTTTGCTGAATCAGTGATGTTATCCCAGTAGGGAGAAGGAAATTCCAGCTTCCCAACAAGTATCTGATCAAAGAGGTCTTCCTGAAGGTTGTTTTCACTGTAGAACAGCAATAGTGAAAAAGATCATGAAAAAGCAGTCAATTTGTCGTGTGAATTTTTAACTTGATTTGGGGATGGAACAGAAATGTTATATCAACTACTATAAATGCATAATTTGCAAGCTTATATAGTGGCAGTACTTCTGAAGTGTTTCCCATAGTTATGCTGTCAGGAGTGATGAGAACATACGAATTAATATATTGAGGTGAAAAATATGTATTGAGGTGAAAGGACTTCCACTGGAATACAGACTGCATAGCTAACATACAGGAACAGGAAAAGTGATTAAAAAATAAGTCACATGCAGCCTAGTTCTAAAGGACCTGCTACAGAAAGCATATCATAGGGGGAAGAAGTGCAGTGAAATAAACCTCTTCTGTTAAACTATCACAACAGGAGAATTATCAAAATCCAAAGAGGAGATATGGAAAACACATGATACATTTAGTTTACAGAGTATTGTCAGGCTACTGATACTGAAAGGATAAGTACTTTCATATCAAAACCATGGTATTGTGAATATTCACGGATTAACGGCAGCAGGTTTTTTTGTCTTTTTAACTTCTCTTTGTTGCCCCTAGCCACTGTGAACATCCACTCAACCTATTTCTGTAACAGTTTACCTTTTGGGTTGGTTTTCCAATAAGTACTTATTAACCTTGGCTAAGACCCAATTCTAATAGCATGGTATGGACATTCTCCATGCCCAGTCCCCAAACTCTATTCGAAGCAATTGCCATTTGTTTGTATAATATAGCTTTCAAAACATGTTTCATGATAATTTTTCCATTGACAATTGTTTATATTGTATCCTTTGCAAAATATTCTTATTCAGTCTGGTGATTTTTAGTTAAAAACTAAGTACTTTGCTGTAAAAATGGACAAACAGACTGTGCACAAATGTGCCAATTCCTTCTCATTCCCTGGCAAAAAATTTGCTGAGGCACAAAGCATATCCATTTGATTTTTAGTAGAACTCCTATATATTGTGACATTGAGTAGCAAGAATCATGTTTGCAAACTCCATCTTTCATATGACACTTATCAAAAAGATTAACAAGGCTAAAAATGCAACAGAAGCAAATTCTTCACTTCCCCTCAGTTTTACTATTAACTGCCACCCTCAATACTACAAACCAGTAAGCTGCTGTGTCCAAACAGAAACACTAGAGGGCAAACGATACACGTTTATTGAACTGGGATACACATAGACAGAAGGAAAAAAACCTCTGCCCTCACACCACCGTATCTATCCCTGCACACAGCATTAAACCAGTTGCTCCCTTAGAAAAATAAGTAAATAAAATTGATCCCAAAACCTGATGAGAGGGACATGTGAAAACAATTTTTTAAAAGAACAAAAAGGTAAAGAAAATGTGTCAATCTGATCAATTTTTTTTCCCCAGGATGCCTTCTTCAGGGACATAGGTAAGACTTGCTTAGAAAGAACTTGGTTCTTTACTATTTTTCCCTTTGACATACAGGGACACTCACCTGCGAAATGGCGGAAATCCACATAACAGTATGTATGTGATCACACCTGCAGCCCAAATATCCACCTTTAAGCCATATCTGAGAAAACAAGACTGTATTACTTGTGCTGGATTTAAAAAAAAAAAAAGTCATTCCAATCAATTACATTTACACAAATATATATTGAGAATCTGTTCTAAGTTACTTGCTGATGATGTGGAAATGTATTTTATACCTAAGCATCATTTTACTTAGCATCCTTTACAGTCTTTAGGAAACCACAACATCATTTTTCTTTGATTTTTTTTTTTCCTTTCCCCACAAGCCTCAAGGCTCTCCAGGGTCTTCTGCATATACCCAGATTCAATTCAGTACCAAGGTTTCCCAATCCAGAATCACCAATGACAGAAGACAAGGATGTGCTTTCTCAGTCCCCATATTGGAGTAACCATCTCTAAGGTTATCATGTGTTGCTAAGCAACAAGGATACCAATTCCCCAGTCTCTTGAGTGAGTAACACAGGGAAAAAGAACGGCACTTTTCTTTTAAAGCACAGAAATTACAACACTAGAGGTCAAAAAGAGGTCTTTCCTATTCTTTTCTCTCCAGTAGATTCAGTTTGTCAAAACCTAAAACATGCAGATGAAGTGCCCTTTGATCTTTGAGCTGTGAAATATTTCTCAATATGACAAATGCACTGAACAGTGCTTGAAACAATACAAGAAACCTCCCTCCATTAAGACGACCAAATTCAGAATGGTCACAGCTACGGCAAGAGTCAGCTAGCATGGAATGGAGATCTAATAAGTCTAAAAGGAAAGGCGACTTGTGAAATTCTACCATTTACCAAAATTATTTTGTATTCATGTAACCACCTGTTAAATACAGGAAAATGGGATTGTTTAATTAAACCAACAGTTATCAGATAGCATGTGTCACCCAAACAAGGTCACTTGAATCAACATGATCTAATTAGACCTGCTCTGAGAACAGGTTTAGACTAGGTGACCTCTGCAGTCTCTTCCAATATAAATTATTCCATTACTAACATGAACACTGTGTTTTGCTTGTCTGTTTTTCCCCAAGCAGCTGCCACGGCTGGTGCAATGGGCTCTGAACAGCGAGGTGGGGCAGGGAACACAAAACAACAAACTCCACTGCACCACCGCTGGTCCTAGGGAGATGGTAAGGAGGCAAAGGTGAATTCTGGGAGCAGGGTAAGCGAGGAAACTGACCTCTTCAAGGAACCGAATGACGCCTGTTTTCTTATAGGTGGTTTGGTTACAAAAATACGGAGAATCATCCTATTAGAACATTCTAGTTCTTACAACAGTTAGGAGCTACCTGCCAAAAATAACTCGTTACAAGACCTATGTCTTAGTCAGTCATCCTCACCCTGTCTCTGCAATGATTTCTGGAGCCACATATGTGGGTGTACCACAGACGGTATATAAAGGTCCTTCAACCACAGTTGCCAGTCCAAAGTCTCCTAGCTTCAAAGACTTGGTTCCATCTGGATATTCACATACCTAGAATCAGCAAAATAAAAACAGAATCAGGAGAACATCTTCATTTTTTAAATGATTTAGTTTGTTTGGAAAATAATAATCACACTAAGAAGATACGAAAAAAAGGTAATTTCCACAGCCCTGCAGGGAAAGAAGAAAAATGGTATGACCATTGATTGCCACAGTGTAGCTGGAGCTAGTGTCCAATGGAGCTGTCTGCTTAGCTATGATATAGCCTCAAGCAACTACAGGGGGGGAAAGAAAACCCAGTCCTAGAATGCTGAGAAATTTTAAATATATTAAGAAAAATATAATACTATGCTTCCATTTGGTGAGTTTAAAATAGGATTGGCAGCTACAATCAGATTTAACACCTCTCACTAACTTAGCATAAATCTAGTCAGCATACTGGGTATTTCATAGGCAAATGTCTTCCCTAAGCTTAGTCTACGTAAGTTCAATACAAGAGTGAGAAAGCTGACTGAGCAGTGTTTAAGTTTCTGTGCAGACCCAAGTGGATCTTACCAAAAGCCCCATAAAGAATCTAGTACATCTTGTTCTGAGTCATTTTGTTGATGAAAGAAGCTAAATTTCAATAGAAAGAAAAGTGTATATGACAGCGGTAACAAGAGTAAGTCAAACCAGACCAACACCAAAGGAAACATCCCTAATAAATTAATCTCAGTTTTGTTCTTAAAGTAAAATGTTTCCGTGAACATGATTTCAACAGGATCTACTTTCTAGAATGTAGGACTCCAGAATTTCCAGAATGGCTGAATTTATTTGGTTTCCTCAAACATCTGAATACTGCTAAGGCAGCAATACCTTCCTTCATTCCCCTGTGTAATTCATATTATTAATGGAAACACTTGTTCTCCTTGATATAGTACCTTCATATCTGCTACTACTCTTAAAGTTTGTATTTTTAAATGCATGACTAGTAATGAGAATGTAATTCAGACAGCTGGATGACCCTGTGCAAAAGAACTAACTACTTGCAATTACAGGGAGCAACTAATGGGAATGATTTGCATTTACATTCAATACCAGTATGTTATCCTAACATTCTGCCACTGTCAATCACAGTGAATAAGCTTTGCATCTTTTTAGGTTTTCTAGGCAGAAAGGACATTTGTGCCTATTTATAACTGATTCAATCACTAATGAGAGCTTAAAATTTCTTTGGACTGGCTGTGTTTGAAGATGCACTGATCATAACTGAGACTTCCACCTTCATTTTCTTTCTTTTAAGTGCCATGTTGCTGTGACTACATTTTCCAGGACAAGCCCCCCCCCCCCCCCTTCCTTTTGCTAAACAATCTAATTTATTTGAGGGCTTATTTAAATTGCTAAACACTGTCAGTGGAATTAGTTGAGAAATTAATTGACTATTAATTGCAAAATATTTTCAGCTTCTAGCCCTATCCTTGTAATAGTTCAAAATCTGGTCTGGGATAAGCCATGACTCCTACTCTAGATGCAACCTCATTAAACAGGATTGACAAATACCACAGAATGCTTTAAGAAATGCCTACCAAGTGTTGATGAAAGCTACCAGCATTCCTGACGACAGTGGCTCAAGCAGGGGGGATTATGGCCCTGTTTGTTCAGTGCACAACACAGAATATCTAATACCCAATATGCAATACGTAAGTATAACCTCCGTGTATAAGCAAGATAAGCACACTGTGCCCATTCTGTGAACTGTAGCCTAAGCAGTTCCCAAAGCAGACTTCATGCTAATTCTTGTCAACACAGTTATTTTATGTCTCTGCTGAAAACAAAAGTAGTCAATCCCTTAGGACAAAATAAATGTATGTACAGAGTTAATTCATGGCTAGAATACTGGTGAATCATCAGAAAGATGCTCCTACTATGACAGTGAAAGAAAAAGAAAAAAAAAATTGCTTGAGATAACCATATTTATTCAAAGAAATGGCACTCAGCCCACCTTTTCTCCCACTTGCAAACTACAATAAATAATTCATTGACATAGCTTTAAAATTCATTGTTTTGTGAGACAATACTGCTTATCCAAATGGCAGCCAATCAAAATGTAAATAAAGATAGGTCTAAGGACAGGTTTGAGCACAGCTCACTTGGGTTATGGTGATTGCTATCTCATAGCAGAAGATTTATTTCATACATACTTATTCTAAATTAATATTCCTCCCGTTCTCTGCTCAGCTCCTTGACATTTATATACAAGCATTTGCATTAATGAGAACAAAGTAAGAGAAAATTTTAGAAAATAAATGGAACATACCAGGAGATTTTCTGGCTTGATGTCTCTGTGCACAATGTTGAGACCATGAAGGTATTTCAGTGCACTGGCTAGGTTGTAGACCATTGCACTCCCATCTCGCTCTGTGTATTTTGTAGAAGAAGTGATAGCATCGAATAGATCTCCTCCCTAAAGTAATGGAAAGATAATAGATCACGACAAGGAAAAATAATTAAGATGATGGTATTTCATAAAAAAGCTGCGTAAAATCTTCCTTTACAAAAGGGCATGCTCAAATGCCTGTTAAACAGTAAAAAATATTATTTTGCTGAAAGATGATCTTGTCACCAAGATACTAGACTGGGACTTGGGTCATCTACATTAAATTCTCAACTGTATTCCAGGCTTCTGATGTCTGAGTTTGGGCAAATCGCAGCTCTTCTCTGTCTTGGTTTCGTTCTATTGATCTTTCTATCTTTGATCACTCATTTATACTACCTACAGGTACAGGCATACAGTTTCCCTTTTCTTCATCTAATCAATATAGCACCTTTACATAGGAAAAACCAGCCCTGATTTTGAGAAAACCCTAAAGTAATATAAATTAGCCCAATAATAAAAAGCCTAACGTAACAAATATTCAGCAATTGTAATGAACTGCAAATTGGAATTTCTGTAGATATTGCAGAAATAGCAAATAAATATAGCTGAAGAGGACAAACAATATAAGCATTATCTTTTCCAACCTACATGATTCTATGATACACCGAAGTACAGAACCTACAGGTGATTTCTGAATGTGCCAGTTGTGCAGTCTCTGATTATAGATGCCCTATGCCTCTTGGAATACATAACAACATGTAAGCAAGTTACTGATGCAGCATTTCCAGTCATTGACACAAATTTTACGTGGGTGTCTCTATGATGGTTACCCTGGATACATCTGTAGGAGTGATCGGTCTGAGCTGTGGGTGGCATTCCAAGCATTTCCATACACATGGAAGAGAAGCAGCAATTCAGGAAATACAGGCCAAGATGGTAGTGTATGAAATATAAAAAAAATACTGTCTTAAAACCAAAAAAGCCTCTACTATATAGAAATAACTTCTAGAAAAGAAGAGAAATGGGTAGGCTACAGAAATTATGAATTGAACAACTACAGACTTTAGAGGTTTCCCAGGCTGGCAACCATTCTAGAGGGGACTCTTGAAGCTAACAATGCTTCAGACAGAAAAAAAAAAAGTAATGATATTATTTGTATCTGACATGCCAATCAAGCTGATGTACAGTGTTCCTACATATGTACAGAACACAGACAAGACAGTACATGACTAAAACTTGATGCAACTTGTGTATTTGGTACATGTATGAAAGCAGCATCTGTTTTCTGGTGAATTGGAAGTAAGGTGAGTGAATGTTTGATGTAAGCAAAACAGGTGAGATTTTTTGAGTTTTGATTTTGCTGGATCCACTTGAGTTTAAACTATTTGTTATATCTATTGCCTACTAAGAGAAATTCATTAAAGAGAGTTTTTTTCTTTAAAGAAAATTATTAAATAAAGATATTAGTGAAATAAATGCAGGTGTTCTGTCAGTGAACGCATATCACTATTACCCCTGCACATTGTAAACACAGAACCACTATCCACTTCACTCTAGACTGCACGCATTGCAAAATTGCCTCAAATCTGTGTAAACAGTCTAATTACAACTGAAAAGACATACATTCCATTAATATAACTGATGGGCAAGAGTATTTGCGTGATTCAAAATGCAGGTTGCCACTGAAATCTTATCTCAGTTGATTGTGTCTCCCAAGATCTTAATGTTCCTAGATACTTCTCAGATTTCACATCAACACAGAGAATTAAAAAAAAAAGTCTCCTTAGTCTTACCTTGACCAGCTCCATCACCAGGTACAGTTCTGTTGGCGTGTCCATTTCCTCTATAAGCATAATGATATTTGGATGCTTCACTTGACGTAGAATAGACACTTCATTTTCAATCAGGTGTTCCTGTTAAGAAAAGACGACAGAAGTTTATCTGAATAGACATGAAATTGCCAATTCACTTTTCCTTTGATCAGCTGACCACTGATCACTTGATCAGTGAGCACCCTTTTTGCTGTTTAATTTATATAGTAGAGGTTTATTGTCAGACGCTGGATTCTAACTTGTATTTTAGCTCAACTGTACTTCTTCATTGACCATATTTAATTTAAAATACCATATTTCACACACTCTGAAAAAAGACCCCAGAACATGACAGCAAATCAGGAAGTGCAGATTACATTCTTATGTGGGTATTATGAGGTAAAATTAAGTTCAGACCCCCCCCCGCCGCCCCTGAGCTGGATCATTGTAACCTGCCATCCCCCATCAATAGTTAACATGTTCTTGATCCTCTCCAGCCTTCACCTCTCATTTAGCATAGGTTACTCAAGGGCAGATTACCTAGGATTTATTTTCAAGGACTTTATTTTTTAAAAAAGTTGTGGATTATATACAGGAAAAGTATTATAACTGCTTTGGTTATGGATTTCAGTTTATTTTATATGTATGTTCAGATTTACAATCTGCAAAATATGTAATAGCTCAGTTAAGTCGTTGTGGCTCCAACAGCTTAACAGCACACAGATTGAGTTTAATTTCCCCTTCCCCATACTTCTGAGGAAGTAATGGGTTTCAAGAACAAATTAGTTTCAGAATGTTTTGTTTTCTAGAACATCTTAGCACTTGGTTAACACTGGAGAGCGAAGAAAATTACATGCCCCCTTCATGTGAAGAATGATTTGCATTTTCCTGTACTGCAAAACAAGTAACAATGCTTGCATAAAAAACTAGTTTCCTTACACTTTGGCAGATAACAAATCATGTCACTGGACTTGGAACTTATGTTTAATGCACTGATTAGTAGCATGCACTTCATGCATTTGTGAGCAGAGCACTAGAAGTAGCTGTGATCCACTGTGCACAGGCAGTGATTGAAGGTCTTATGCTACTTCACCTTCTATTTCCAGGGTTATTTATGGGTGCACTGTGTTTTTGTCAAAGCTTTACGTGGCTATATAACTCAGAAACCATGTGCCATGTGTGCATCTCATTTTGTGAAAGTATGGTGCGGCATATATGGGTTAAACAGTCACACCTTTGAAATTCAGTTTGAAAGAGCATCAATTGTCATTCTGAACAAACATATGTCTGCTCCAAGCAAAGTGCTCTGGAGAAAAAAAACCAAACAAACATGAAGTAATTTTGTTAAACACAATGCTGAATCTCATCAACAGACAAAAGTGAACAGCCACAGCATACTAAGGCTTATGGATGGAAGCCTGTAAATTCAAAACCAGCATTAAGAGTCCAAGCAAAAACTAGAATCTTATAGTTTTTTCTACCTAGAGAACAGATAACATTAAATTTATTACAGCCATTAACTACGACTAAGGCACAATAGCTTTACCTGTGCTTTCTTTGTTTCACTTGACTAAATTGTTAATTGCTTTAAATAAAGCTCAGGCATAAGTAATGTTTATTTAAAATAAACAATAATAGTATTTTTTTAAAAAGGCTCCAAAATGTTGTTGAGCTACTGTGTTAATACCTGTCCTCAAAATGCTGACTAATATGTAGTTAGTTATTTTCAACCACCCCACTGTTTTTGCTATGTTCTGTCATGTAAAAAACTAGTAATTCTCAAACTTGTTATAATGTTCCCCTGGATACTGCAATATGGATTTCAGTCTACATTAATATGATTTATTTACAGAGAAATTATTGTATAATTAACATTTAAGCTGCTTGTGGAAAATACACTAGTCAATTGGATTCAAGTTTTAGGACAACCAAGATAAACTGCTAGAGAGCAGTGAGCAACATACAAGTCATGCACATGGCTTGATGGGCCAGATGGGTGTTTTTAAAGCAGGGCTTACGTCGGCATGTGAAATGGAGTAAGGAAGGAGTAAGCTGTAGCAAAATTTAATTATTTTCTTTGTTGGAATTCTTCCTGGAACGGGTCTGCCACTGCCTTAACAGGTATAAACATCTTCCTAACAACAGCCCTCTGCTTGTACATACACATACATACATATGTCGCTAAACAGACACAGGTCCTTTCAAGACAGACAAGTATGCATCCATGGGGTTGATTTTTTTTATTTGTTTGTTTTAAAGCAGTGAGAACAACAAATAGAAAATATGTCTAAACTCTGCTGTATAAAATGGATTGTCTATCTCTAGACCATTCTAATTTACGATACCTAAGCAGCTGACAGACAAGTAATAAAAAACATCTGAAGTTGCAAGCTGTACACATCACCCAAAAGTCTTCTTTTGCAGTGAAACACACTGGGTCACCCTTCCCACAGCCGAAGAAATGGCAACATTTTAATCCCAAAAAGGTAATTCTAGCACTTTTTCTTGTGGTTATACATTTTTAAGATTCCTTTCCAAATTTTCCCTTAAGTAAACATAGAGAATATGAGATAAATTGACGGAGAGGCAGGAACACTCATCTCCTAGCACCTAAAGCACAATTTAAAATCTGCATAGATAAAACATTTCTGTCTGAGGACCTCTGCCTAAAGCAAGTCATCACAGCAGGTAATGCATTCGTGTACAGTAATATACAGCTCCTTAAGATACAAAGAATGTCATACAGACTTGCTACATTTTCCTACAAGGTCACATTCAGCATTTGCAGCTCTGAATTACACTTCAGAGCAGTTACTTATTGTAATTGACAAAAAGGGTACCTTTTAATTAAAACCCTGACTTGGTTGCAAAGTTACCTGCAGAATCCTTTCAGTGCAGTCATTTACATAAAAAAACAAGGTTTTTGCATCAAAAAGTCCACCTTTTCAGTCATCCTTGAGAGAATGGCGTATTTCCTACTCTCAAAGAGCCTTTAATCCAGAATTTGATTGCTAATAAATACTGTGCTTTCAGTATTCTTTTAGCTAACACTAAACTATGATCCATTTGATTCATAAGTTCCTCAAGAGCTCTTTGTTTTTAAAGTATTGCAGCAAAGCAGTGAAAATAGAAGTATTTTATTCGTCGTTATCTGTTCCAACACTTAGTTTACATTCTTGCCTGTAGATTGGGGTTTTTTCCTTCCTTTTCTAAATTCTCTGTACTTAGGAGGAAGGTGAAGAGGTCTGACACTCAGATACTTGCTTCGATTATGTAACATAACATGATCATCCGGCTGTACTGCTGGAGAGACAATTTTGAAATTATTTTTTTTTTTGAGCTTGAATTAAAAAGAAAGTTTAAGGAACTCTTCTGTTAAGAGATCTTTGTTACACAGGATGGTGAAACTACATAAACAGAAAGAAAAGGTTGCAAAATTTTTTTTCCAAATCCATGTTCTGCATATAAAAGCAGCATGTACAGCCATGAAAAGATAAATATAAGAAGCAGAGAGGGATAGGAATTATATAAATACACATATAGCTACAAATTTCCTCTCTCATATTTTACAGATCAAAACCTAATATATTTTGGACACATACTGGCATTTTTTTTTGTTAGTCCAATAAAATAGATGACAATTTGTTTGTTTTTTACGCTACTATTTGCTTTTTGGATACATTATCATCCTGCTAAACATATATTCTGAAAATAGTCAGAAAACCCAAACACACCCACCATTTATGACTAATGAGCAGCTGCTAGTGCTGTTTCTACTATTTTTCTTATACATGCAAATTGTTGTACGCTACCTTTCCACAGCATTTAGCTTTGTCTATGATCTTCAGTGCAAACTCCTTTCCTGTGGATCTAGCAAGAAAAATATGAGAATCATTAATTAGAAACTGGTCAACAAATTGTGGCATTATCTGTAAGAAAATACATCATCGTAACAGAATGCCTTGACCCACGGAGGCTGCTGACAGAAAATTCACAGAATGGACATGGTTTTGTTTTTTGTTTTCCCAGCAGCATTGTGCCTTCTGTTTCCCTGACTACCACAACCTAGCTCACTTTGTGTATTAATCCCAGGCTCCAGCTCCAATTCATTCTTCTGTGACTTGGCACAACTCTGTCACTTCTTTAATGGAACATGCAAAATTTGTTTTGAGCCTTCCACTTAGCTTTGTTCAACTGGTAGGCTTTAAAGACAAAATCATATACATTTATGTGTAAGTGAGCAGAAGAAAGATTGATACCCTAGCAGAAAAATTCAATAGGATTGAGCAGAACTGAAAACCTATAGTTCATTATGGACTAGTCTAAAATCCCACAGAATTTATTAGGCACTAATTTTAACCTTCTGTATTTCATTCTTTCTTTATTTTTTTTTAAGTATTCTATGGAATTCTACAGCAGTCATCTAAAGTCCCATGACATTTAAAAGGGTGGTTATACACAAAATAAAAAGGATTACTGTTTTCAGCAAATACTCTCACAGGAAAGAAGAGCTCTTGTTTGCCTTTCATCCCTTTAAGCAATAAAAATCCTCCCCATTTCTCCACAAGGGGAGAAAATGAGAGGAAAAAAGCAACACAAATGAATTTTTTCTTTTTTAAACAAAGACGACATTACTTCTATTAATGGTTAATTAAAAATCATAAGAAAATGCTGTAAGACCCTGTTGCTACTATTTTGTGTTGTGTAGGTACCTACAGACTCCATGTGCATCAGAACACCACTAAGCATGTATGGTAAAAACACTGGAGGCAGTTACAAAAACAAAAGTCAGGCGTTTTTTTAAACTTCCAGGTTAATTTTTGCTATACTTTTGGCATTAGATACAAATAGTCAAAATTAGTACCTTATAAAAAAAGCAACTGAATTAATGTCTCATATTATTTATCCATTACTGAAAAAATGCAGCAGAGAATCTCTGCTCTGAAAGCGCAGCTGTATCTGTGAGGTTGTCATAGTTACAACCTGATCTGGTCTTTAGATAGAAGTGTTATCTAAATGGTATCTGTGAAATGCCATCCTCTTATATTACAGACCTGATGTAAAATCTACTATGAATACAGTATGTAATTCAGAATCACAATTTATGCGTTACACTAAATTAAGTGCATTATCTGAAAGCCTACAAACAACTGATCAGCAAAACCTATTTGGTAAACCTTCAGCACTTATGCTGAGTAGAAAGAGGAGTTAACATTCACAAAGCCAATTCATCAACCAACTTCAAATCCGTCTTGCAAATGTCCTTTACTGTAGCACCTAAGAAAAAACCCTGTATATCATCCACATAATTTGTGTGCTAATACCACTGCCTATCATACAGCAGTATTGTCTGACAGGTTTCTGGTATTCTTCTGTCTAGCTGTCAGTGTCCATCTGTTGACTCACGTCTTTATACAAAGACATATAGGCACCCTTTACAAAAGAGACCATCTTATTCTTTTTGTAGAACAGCTGGTATAATAGGATCCTGGCTCCACAACTAAGGCTTCAAAGCACAACACTTTTGGAAATTAAGTATAATAATTAATAGGAATTAAAAGAAAAGCATTTATAGTTGGCATTTCCTCTCTCATTGTTACAATTAGCAACTACTGTATATTTATTTTATATAAAATTCATTTAATAATACTTCACTAAATATAAAGATTGGATCACATACAAAACTAGATTTTTAAGTTTAATTTTGCTTTTTTTTTTAAAATAATTGGAAGGTTGTTTTTCCAGTCCAGTCTCCTTATTCCAAAAAGCACAGATGACATTTTGAAAGCCAAGTGACTTAGCAGCCCTCATCCCATTTTCAGTGGAACTTAAGTGATTTCCAAAATGCACCATCAATTTTCCTGAAAATAATAAATTGTTAACTTACGCTTTTAACCTGTTATCTTTCATGAATGTTGTTCACCCTATAGATAACAAAAGATGTGTGGCCAGTTTCAGGATGCATGGTAAAACACTGAAGCATCATTCATTTGGTGCCTTGCCAAGACTTTGGGTTTTTAAACCATGGAACAGTCTTTGAGAGACAAGGTATGCTGAGGCCTGACAGGATCCATCTGTCTCGATGGAGAAAATGCATCTTTGGGTGAGAGCTGGTGGGGCTGATCGAGAGAGCTTTAAATGGAATCGACAGGGGAAGGAGATACCAAAAGGATTGCAGGTAAGCTAAGGGCTGGCATAGCATTGCCTGAGGACGGCAATGCTAGTGGGAACATTTACACTGCTCCTGGGAGCACAGAGGGCTCAGGAGTGTATCTGAAATGCTTGTACACCGATGCACATAGTATGAGAAACAAACGGGAAGCATTGGTCAGCTCTCAGAGCTACAATATCATTGGTATTAGTGAGACTCGGTTGAGTAAGTCCTACGATTGGGTGCTGGGATGGAGGGCTACAGGCTGTCCAAGATGGATAGGCAGGGCATGTGAGGAGGAGGTACTGTACTATATGTAAGGGAGAGGTTTGACTGTACAGCCCTTAGAGGTAGTGATGACGCGGCTGAGAGCTTCTGGGTGAGGATTAGGGGGATGGACAACAAAGCAGATGTTGTAGTGGATGTCTACTACCAATCACCCAGCCAGGATGTAAGGACTGGTGAGTTATTCTATAGGCGATTAGGAGAAATTTCTGGATCAGTAGCCCTTGTCCTTATGGGAGATTTCAACTTCCCAGACATCAACTAGGAATATCATACTGCTGGATGAGTAGGTCTTGGAAATTCTTGAAGTTTGTAGGACATAACTTCTTGTCACAGGTACTCAGTGAGCCAACCAGGAAAGATGCCCTCCTAGACTTGCTATTTGTGAATAGAGGACTCATGGGGGATGTGATGGTAGGTGTCTGTCTTGGCCACAATGATCATGAAATAGTTGAGTTTAAAATTTTTGGTGTAATAAGAAAAAAGGACAGCAGAGTTGCTATGCTGGATTTCAGGAAAGCAAACTTTAAGCTAGTCAAAAGAGGTGATTGTCCTGCTGTATTCAGCGTTGGTGCGGCCCCACTTTGAATACTGTGGGCAGTTCTGGGCCCCACAATTTAAGAAGGATGTTAAGGTCCTTGAATATGTCCAGAGGAGGGTAACAAAGCTGGTGAAAGGGCTGGAAGGCATGTCCTATGAGGAGTGCCTAATGATCCTGGGGTTTTCTGCTTTGGAGAAAAGGAGGCTGAGGGGTGACCTCATGGCTCTCTACAGCTTTTTGAGGAGGGGAAGTGGAGAGGGAGGTGCAGATTTCTTCTTCCTGGTATCCAATGATAGGACACATGGAAATGGTTTAAAGTTGTGCCAGGGGAGGTTTAGACTGGACATTAGGAAGCATTTCTTATTGAGAGGGTGGTCAAACATTGGAACAGGCTTCCTAGAAAAGTGGGGGATGCCCCAAGCTTGTCAGCGTTTAAGAGGCATTTGGACAATGCCCTTAATAACATGCTTTAACTTTTGGTCAGCCCTGAAGTGGTCAGGCAGTTGGACTAGATGATCATTGTAGGTCCCTTCCAACTGAAATATTCTATTCTATGCAGTTTCACTGAAGCCTCTTAGGTGCAGCTTCTTGCAAAATGAAATGGACAGAAATCCACTTGCAACTTAGCTGGTTATAATGCTTTGTCACAGTTTTTGTAACAGACCTCTAGTGTTTAAAGCAGTAGGGACATGATTACACACCGATGTGGTAAGGCTTGTCAGGAACCAGAGTTTGTTGGTAGAAATTGTTCAAAAAGGAAAAAGAAAAATCAAGACCTTGGAGTCTAGAGGTTAACACTGACAAGAGCCATTATCTTAAATCTGCACATGCAACAGCAACTTTTTTTGAGAAGTACTTGCAGCATATTCAGATCACATTTAGCCATTTTTTCCTTTATCAGCATTGTAATCTGCTAGTATCTCTAAGAGCTGCCACCTCAGTCTTTATTCCTTACTCTAAAAACCTTGCATGCTTGTACATCACTTTCTCAAAAAATTACAAAAAATAACAATTTATTAATGTGCTGCTATAAACCAGAAGAGTATTAGACATTCTGTTACATACCACCTGCCAATATTATTCTCAGTAATAGAGAGAAATAATACAGATACCGTATGAAGAAACAATTCTCTTGAGAAAAAGCAATAATGGCTGCAGAAAGTTATGGATTGTAAGATCCATTCCCCTGTGTTTCAGTAGAGGAGGCCCCGGTTCAGCCTCAGTACCCAACCCTTTTGGCCCATTTAGATGACTCAGCAAAAGTATCTATCTATGCACCTATGATCTGTTAAAACTGGAATGAGATGTTTCCATTCATTATTATCTTTTTTTTCATTTAAATAAAACCAGCAGATAAGGATCAAATAATAGAAGCTGCTTCTGTAATTTTTATGTTTTTTACAGGCATTTGCTGAATTTGCCCAAGTTGGAGATTCCTCATAATATTTAAGAAGCTGACATAACTCTCAGATTGATGAAGACAGCAGACGGTAGTTCTAAAAAAATACACTAAGAAAGTGACAGTCAAATCATCTGTTACGTTTGCACTAGCAGCAAAGTATGACATAAAGCTTGCAGAAGAAGGGCAGTAACACAGCACAGATCTGTAAAGGTATCCTGTCTACCCCATGGGAAATCAGGCACAAGAATGTTTCAGTCTGGAATACTGAAGGGTTGATTTGAAAAGTCTCTGGCTACTTACTGCACTACCTCACAGAAGAAGCAAGCACAAGGGAGTCAGTAGCACAGGCTAATAGCCACCAACTGCAAGCCTTTAAGAATACCTTGCCCACAGTATACCAAAAGCTGTGAAAAATCATTTAAGCAGCAGGCAGTAGGGATACTACAGCAGCAGAATCGCTGAGGCAGAAGCGGGGGGTCTCTCAAAGACTGTTTAGATTCCACATACAATTTCCTGCCATCCACAACACTCTGTTGTGTGAGGGGATTTCCTGAAGATCTGTGGGATTTCCTTAAGGAACCTCCATTAGAAGATGATACCTCCTTTAGTTTTTGGGATAAAAGGACATGTTTCTCTGCTGCTCTCATAGCCCTTTGCTGAAATAATACATAGGAAGCTCTGTGTGTTTTGCTATGCCTAGTTCTCACGACGTATAGGCCTATCTTTGCACCTGCTCTTTGCTTTCATCTCATCACATTTTCTATGAAATTATGCTAATGCACAGGGCTTTATCCAGTAAAATAAACAGCAGTATTGAACAGTTTCCTCACTCACCGTTCTACGCACTCCTTTACAACAGCAAAATTGCCATCACCAATCACCTTCCCCACTTTATACTTCTCAAGAATGGTAGATGACCCTGAGCACTTGTTTCCATTCACACCTGTAAAAAACCAAGGTCAATAATGCAAGCTGAAGAGAAGTGTCAGCATGATGCAATATATCCCCAGCGGGTTCCACACATATAGAACAGTCACAAATGCAAAACAAAACTTAAAAAGTAAGCTCTTTTCTTCACAGCTTATTCCCTTGTTTTTATCTCAAACTAAGAAAGAACAAGATAAGACTAATTAGAGTTGTTTGACCTTTTAACACACAAATCAAATATTACTATGTTTTTGTGCAGACATATTCTAAAAGTAATGAATGCAGTTAGAAGTCCTTAGTCTAAATATTTTCTGAACTCAAAATACCTTTTTTGAAGTATTTTTTGCATACTCAAAGCAAAAATGTAAATAAGATTCAGCTACGGTGCATGTAAAAGAACTGAAAGTTTTATCTGCTGAATTCCTTCAAGTTCCCTTAGCTGTTGCTGAAACATCCAAAATGCAAATAAGTTTGCTAGCCGCTTATTTCAGTATTTTTAAATTAAAAAATGACTCCAAAATGAAATTTAAAAATAATTTTAAAAATAACATTGCTTTAAAGACATAAGGAATGAAAGGTTAAGTTTAGCTAAGGTCAGTTGATGGGCTAGTGGTTCTACCTGAAGCACAATGTGCTGTTTTGAGGAGGGCTCCACTTGCAATCCAGCCACAAACACATTTCTGGTGATACTCTGCAGGTCATTTTCAAAATCACTCACATTCCTAATAGTGACTATTGAAGAGCAGGGTCCACCAATATGCTACCACTTGACAAAAGAAGAAAAAAATTTATTTCCTAGCTTCGCTGCCTTGATGTAGAAAATGCAGTAACAATTTTTCCAAGATAAGGTTGTCAACAAGGTTCTCACCTCAGAATAAAAAAATGATTTGGAGTCATCAGAAACCATCTAAAAGTGCTAAACCAACTATCACCTACAACAAAATTTTTGCAAGGATTGTTAGCAATTATTGGTGTCCTACCTTCAGGACTCTGGCAATGGAGTGATTCAGGTACACCATTCACATTGGAAGAAGATCCACCATGTGGAGGTATCTATGGAAGTACATAAGAACTTATTATTTCTGATGGTAAAGTAATCACAAGAAGGAAGTTGACAAAAAAACAGCAAAGTTAAAAAACCCATCCTAAAAAAAAAAAAAAAAATCTATACAGAGTCAGTTTACTTTTCTACTCCCATCTTACTTTTATTCTTGCTTTCTCACAGTTCATCATTATAATACATCATTGTCACTTGCACCAGTTTAAGATTCAGCCCTGATACTCCTACTTAGGGAAGCGGTTGAACAGATTTCAATAAACAGCAAAGAAAATTCCCTCTTCCAGCTGCACCAAGTTCCATCTAAACACTATAGAGCCAGTGTACGTGGAGGCAACATTCCCTCCTCATTCTACACAAGATCATGACAATACACTCTGTCTGTATTTTCACATAAGCCAGCGACAGCTATCTCCAGACAACTATTCAGTGGCCAGTGCAGCTAGCACATGCTCTCATGCTGTAGACTAACACATCTCTTCATAGCTGGCACTGTCTGAGGTTTCCCTAACTGAACTCTTGTCAATATATGCTCTCTTTAGATTAGCACTGAAGCATGACAGGAAGGTAATGTAGAAATGCTTCCATGGCCCTACTAGTTTTCATTTAAAGAAGAGAATTTTGGCATAGGTGGCCGGGTACATCTATGATAGTCATATTTGCTTGGTAATCTAGCAGGCTATATTTTAGGTTATTACAGATGTGAAGATTTACGACATCTACAAGCATTTCAAATTAGATTTCTGATATGCATCCAGACATAGATCCAGTTTTAGTAACTGTGACACTGTGTAAAGAACAAGTATCTAAATGCTTATGAAGGATGAAGAAAACTACTTTTGTTGCATTAACAACTTAATTGGTACTTGATCTGAATCTTCACAATTCTACCTGCAGTCACCCTGTCATACTGCCCAGGGACATACACAACAATCAATTTTATTTTTTTTTAAATGGGTGGAGACACAGGAATGAATGCCATAAAGTACTAAAATGTACTGCATGTGTTCTACGCACCACTGTTTTATAAGCTGTCCCATTACAGTTAAGTATAAGGATGCTTCATGAAATTAAAATATATTTTAGATCATTCCCCCTCCTCTATGTAACATTTCTTGCTGTTCTGTGAAGTTCCTTATCTTGTTTTCTTTATGGGCTATTATAGCAGTTCTCAACACTCACCACATAAAGGATTAAAATGCTTCTCTGCCTTAAGCTCAGTGTCTGTTGAAATGGCTTTGTACAACACCAGGAATGCAAATGCAGCATTTTCGGTTTTAGCTGACATTGTCTGGTTACACTGCTGAATATTTTAAATCATTAACACTATTGTCAGTGAAAGAACTGAACTGGCAGATAGGGATATTGTCTAAAGGCTCATGAAATGCTAATGAATGCTTAAGTTTCTAGTGGCAGCTGAGCTGCCAAATCAGCTAAAGGTACAGTAACTAGAAACTGTACCACTTAATTTTGCAGACCCTCTAAAACAATGACATTTACTAGCATTTGGCATAGAAGTAGCATCAAACAGCAACCAGTCAGCTGCTACTCTGTTCCTTGCTAATAACTTCAAACCAGGCTATGTTAATGCTGCTGTCTTTCTGAGTTATCTATTTATTTAACAAGGGTCAGGAACAAGGACATTTGGGTTAAATGACATTTGTGCAAAATCATGAGTCAGTCTCTTAACCAGTCAGTCACATTTTCTTCAAGCATGAAGTGGAGTTAACAGAACAGATCATTGCAAAGTATTAGTCATCAGCCAAAAATATTAGTACTCTATTTTTGGTTTTCAGTGACAATACATGGCAGTATCTAGCCCACATTTCCAACTTCCTTCATCCTTTGTAATCAGGTCAGAGCATGACTGGGCACATTCCTTCTTACCACAGTATTTACAAGAAGGAAGCAAACAGCAACAGGGAAAAAAGCTAAAAGGAATAAGAAAAGGAAAAAAAATCTAATGCTGCTGTTGTGGCTGAGGTGCTAGATCAGAATCTGAAATGGCAGGTTTAACCTTAGCTCTGCCACTAATTTGCCTCAGGGCTCTAGACATAAGGCCGAACTCACTCTGCAACAGAGATTGCCTTTAATTTGGGTGCTGTGGGTCTGTGTCTCAGTTCCTCATCAGCAAAATCACTCTAGTCTTTCCCCACTGTGCACAGTAGAAATAAACCCTTAAGATGTCTGCAAGGTGCTTGACTAGCCAGAAAAGGTGGGGAGGAGGTAGGAATTGACAGTAAGTGACACAGAATAAGGTGATTTTTATTATTAAAATAATTCTCTAATCATTTAACTACCCAGTAACATGTAATGTTTAGAATATCTTGTACTGCTGGTATCCCAACAGCTGCAGGTATTTTGAAGGTGAAGTAAAGATTCTGCATGTGCAAGTAGACTTCACTGGTTCACTAGCCACTCCTGAAGTAGCAAGGAGATAAGAAAAAGATGCATGTTGCTTTGATACTACACTAGTGTATATGGATGGCACCTACAATCACGCTGCAGATTAGGTTTTGCAACAATTCCTCCTCCTGTATTCTAGTCCACACAGCACTACTGCTCTCTTCCAATACTGTTCCCCTTAGACATGGTAAATTTAGAATGCTCAGGTCTTAAATCCACCCTCTCACACACACATGCAAGTCCGAGAAAACTCAGACTTGAGGCAGAATTTGATTTTTTGTTTCTAAAAGCTCACAGAATAATTTAGAGCAGCAATGGCTATCCAGCCCTTCGAATACAACAGTCACCTCAGAATGTGGATGCCACTGGCCAAGAACATCCTACGCCGACAATCACTCCTGTTGGATTTAAACACTATGCAATACAGAATATAACAATTACTGCTTTTACTTCCCTCAAGTTATCTCTCTGCAGGTAATTTGTGTTTCAACACTTGATCCAGAGCCAAATGCACAATACAACACAGTTGTTAGAGATACTGAGAATATCTTGGTGAACACACAATTCTCAGAAATAGTTGTGTATCATTTTACAGATTAATTAAAGATGTAAAAAGTTACAAAAGGTACTGAGCTGAAAAAAAACCTGCCCAATTGTTTTGTTTTCTTCACATGCTGAACTATTATCTGTAGAATAACCATTTTTCCAGGTTCACAAAAATATCTAAACACATTTCTTTATATTTTATATTATTTTATGCAGACTGACTATGACTTAAGTTACCAGGTTTATCAACATGACACGTGGTTTTGTGAATGAATGTGAGAAACACTCACATTTGATCTGTCATATCCATAAGCCTAACACACCTACTTTAGTACCCTATGTGCTTATTACACTTCCACATAATAACTAAGGAACAGGTATTTAGCATTCTTACTTTCATCCCTACTAATATCCAAGCCATTAAAAACTCCATTGTATACTTTGCACTGTAGGATTCGTTTTGGTTTGGTTTACTGTCTGAAGTATCCAATGCATAATGTGCCAGACAGCTGCATCCTGCCAGATACTGTGTGTATTCAAGTTTTCTACTTTAAAGTTAATGATAAGAAACTGAAAGCACACACACACAAAATATCAAACAAAAAACATAATAGCCTTTAAACCATCACAGAGTCCAAGAGCATGCAAATGTAAGGTGATGTATAAGTAGCAGGCAGGGATTGGCCCAAGAGTCCCTTAAAATCTGGATCAGAGAGTAAGTCAGTGATTTGGAAATGAAAAAGCAGCAGCTTGACAGTCATTTTAATCAAGCTACATCTACTGTTCCAGTAGCAAAGATTTTTAATAAATCTTTTGAGTCAAAATGCTACCATATACCTGAAAAAATTTAAACATAGTGCTTGTATGTAAACCAGAAATGTGCAGGGACATAAGAAAGTAATCCCAGGTAACTACACTGGTGGGATTTTGTTTTTTGTCTCATGAGAGTGTAGGAAGGATCCACAGATAGAAACCTGTATTCTCTTGAAGTGAAATGGTACCTTAGTTGACAAACCTTTGCACTCAGGATTAGATTAATTGCCCATGACACAAATGTTTGTGGAGAAATTTGGGGCTTTTTTTCATATTGAAGGAAATACCTAACTTCTTGGCAGCTACATGGGATGGTGCCTTTTAGAGCACCCATCAAAAGGTTTCCTGTGTCTGTCCTTCTTGCCTGTCTGGACAGAAATGAAGGACTTTTGCCACCAGGTTGCTATGCATACAAAGGCCCTGTGTACACTGTCCTATACACATATATGCAAGTGCTTCTTTGACTTCAGTCCTCCTATTGTTGCTCAACAATCTCATAGCATGTCTAACGCACTAAATGTGCTGCCCTTGGCCTTCAGCACATTCATAATGTGCTGAAGAGACTCTGAACTGTATGGTACACATGTACATGTATGTACACACACCCACACCCTTGTGCCTGGAAAATTCCAGACAGAAATATGGGACCCCTACACAAACATTATTGTTACTATCTTGATCCTGTAATAGCCTCAAAGTGCATCTAGCCAAACTTAAAAAAAGTATGTATAATATTGTTAACTGTTTCTTGAGTTCTGATCTGGCATTGCTGTGGTAATCTTTCATCTGAAGGCTAAGAATAGAGTGTGAACTCCCATACCTTCACAAACACTCCTTGATATTCCTAAAGAAGCTTTCTCTGTCATTATGAAAACATTCAAATTAGTGACGAATCTAACTCTAGACTATGAATATTTTAGTGAAATTGTGAATTAACGTTTTACAGAAGTATTCTCTGAAATCTGGGGACGCTTTTATAGTGTCACTGTAATTCATCCTGAAAGGCTGCAGTAAGAAAGGGCTAAAAGATATTCCAAACATAAATGAAGTGTTATTTATAATCTGTATTTCCAGTGAGATGTTGTTAGTATTTATTATTATAGTGCTTAATAGTAACATAAACTGTAAGACAGAAATTTTGTATTTTTTAAGCAATACTTAAACACTGCTAGTAACCTAACTATACTGAGAAGCTACTTGTAACAATACAATAGCCAATTAGAATGTAGTGATTTTGCTACCATTAATTTGAGCATACATAGCATGGCATATATATAATGTCATTCATTTTGTTGCACTGCTCTGGAAACTTCTAAAAAGATTTTGTGATGCATCACATTATGTAAAGCATTTAGCAAACTGATGACAATGGTGAATGAACTTGACACTAAGTGCAATACCTCATTTTCTCTACCAGCACAATTTAGCCAACTCTTTATCCACTGTATGAGCAAGAAAGATGCTGAACTGTAAATTCAACAAAGGCAGCAGTTACAGAATTCCTCGAAGAACTGCTATTGCACCTGTGTCACTAGGTTAAATAATTGCATGTAAATATTCTTAACGTGTAACTGCTAACAGAAGCACATGTGTACAAAACTAAAGAGATTAAAACCTTGATGAAGAGAGGCACTAATCCTTCAAATCACTTAAGCATGTGTTTAACTTCAAGTACATTAACATCTTCATTGAAGTAAAAGGGACTACTCAATAGCTTAAAGTTAAGCAAGTACTTAAGTTATTTGTTGGATCAGGTTTTAATGCCCTTTCACTTTGGTCCTTTGGTCAATCAATTGAAAAAGTAATACTGAGACAAATTTGAACACAATGCTATTTAGCATAATCGGGATTCTAAGAAAGGCCTCAACTGTAAAGCTTCTTTATTTGTACAATTTTATTTTCTTTTTAAAAAGATGAAAAGACTTTGTGGTACTTAATTTCAAGGGGGGACAATAAAACGCATCCAAGTAAGCATAAGGAAGTTATGACACCACTTTCCAAAAATCTCGTATTTAATCTAGACTGTGGATGATTTTTATGGTACAAAGTCCTGGAAGAGCTGAGTCAAAGTACCCCTAACAGCACTGCATATCTGGGTATCTATAAATGTAGTCTTAGAACCAAAGAAAAAGGTTAAAGCTTTCAATTGTCACCTGCCTACAGAACAACAAAAGGACTCCTCTCGGTCAGTTGTCCTGTGCCACCTAATGCACTATTACCATTATTTCTTAAATCATGCACTAGTTTTAATCTCTATGGAAAAGTTAATAGAAAAATAAGAAACACAGCACATTTGCTCAAAAAAGAATATCATACAGAGTAGTCATTTACTTCATGCCCATACTTGTTAACTTTTATATCTAAATCTTTACCTTGAAACAAACCCTCTGCAAAGTGAAATGCTTAGTTACAGGCTAAAATTGTGATGTTAAAAATAAAAAACTTTATTAAGAATACATAGTAGCATGCAATTGGGTGCATGGTATCCATATTTGTCACTTACTGGAATAAAGGCATTTATTTGGGGTTCTGGGAAAATTCTGCAGTGTTTATTGTTATTAAGCCACTGCATAAATTCCTTACTTCAATATAATCTCAGACTCCATTACAATTTTTTTAAAACACTTCTGCAACACTGGGATGTTGGACAGCAAACTGGCTTACTGTATGTACTGAACAATTAATAGCATGAGCACTCTGGCTGGAAGAGCTAAAAATGACAGAAGGAAAGCCCTTCTCTTTAAAGATAAGCTGTTCACAAGGAGTGTTTCCTGCAAGGAGTTTTCTGTGCCTGAGTGTACCACTTCTGCTTAGAAAGTGTTGTGAAGCAGAAGAAATCCTTGGGGACTGAAGAGATTTCACTTTAAAGGAAAAGTGGCATCCAGAGAATGTGATGCAAGACTCAATGTCTGACACTGAGAAAAAATTGGTGTTGCGATCAGTATCTTTTGCAAGTTTACTGCCTTAATGACTAGCATTATCACTTAAGCTCTACGATGATTGTCAAACTCTGAGAAGCTTAGCCAGGTTCTAATCTATAGTCAAATATTTTATTTTGCTCTGGCTTTCCAAACAAGACAGTTTTTAAAGTACGGTTCACGTGCAGCTGCTCTGATGGTCTGCTCTTTACAGGAAATAGAAACATCAACCCTGATTTTTTCCCTTTTCCTGCTGCCTGCCCCAAGCTGCTATAAAACCATCATTAAGTGTTGCTGTTTCATGCTCTACAAAAATAAACATATATGGTTTCCACACAACAAATCAGCCAAAATAATGCATTTCCAAAGCCAGAAAACTCAGAAGTATACTTTATTCTTTCACTGTCTGCCATGGTATTTATATCTACATTTTCATTCAGCTTTAGTCATGGCACCTTCTTTATACAAGTGCAGGAAGCCAGACTACTTGTCTGCTAAATGATGCAGTCTTAGCAACAAGGAATTATTTAACAATAGAGAAAAGCAGTAATCTCAAAATAAAATTGGTCCCTCCATTCCCTCTGTTTTCCTCATCAGACTGGCCAAGATCAATCCTATAAAAATAATAACAGGTTTCTTAAAAGAATCTGGTTTTGCATAAAACCATGCCTCCCTGTTACTGGTTTTATGTTGATACTTCACCAAAACTGTCATTACTACTATTACATTATCAAGAAACAAGGGTCACTGCACAGTGCACTTGATCCTTTTGGACTTTATCCTGAGATTCACCAGATAACTTTCCCCATCTTTAGTCTCAGGAGCACAGCTGGGATCCTGCTACTGAACAGATGCATCCTAATGGGATAAAACAAGAGGTACTCACTACTTCAGTAGCACGCCAGGTCTGAAATGAATAATTTGTTTTTTTCTGTTTTCTTCGGTCATATAGGGATGAATTATCTGATATGAAAACCTATTAGTATCCAGCATCAATTATATTCCAAAATGAAAAGCACAACAGCCTACTTCAGTGAAATTGACAGCTAAGGGAAGAGGACATGTCCACTTTACTGAAAATTGCTTGTTACTATCAGAATTATCTCTATCTTAATGGAGCTTTAATCGGCTAAAAGCAGACAGGACAGCATGGGAAGAAAATGAACCAAATTATCTAGTTTCTAAACTTGTAATTTCATTAAAGGCAAAAAAGCATTTGTTAAATATAGTCCAGACCAGCTGAGAACCTCAAGTCCAATGATTTTGGTGTCCTCTACTATAAATTCTATAGCAGAGCTGTCCAGACAAATTTTAAGGCACACGGTTCTAATTTTCAATGTCAGAACTCTTACTGCTCTTGAAAATGCTTTATAGGGGAAAGGCCAATCTATGTTGCTTTGGACAAAGAGGAGCTATGGGATGGTACAGCTCAACAACATAAAGGTAGAGATGAGCACTAAATTGCCTCAATGAACCAAACAACTAAAAATATACTAGAATTAAAGAAATAAATCAACTGCTTTTCTCAGAATTATCACAGAAGCCTGGCAGAAACCAGTGCCATACTCCTTGCAAAACAGACAAAGACTTGGTAACAATTAGCATGTCAAAACCCAAATCGAAATACTATTCAAATCACGTCCTTTAGCCAGTCTCTTAATTGAGAAAACAGTTTTCCACAGAATTATGCAGCCTCTTCACAACTGTTATGTTCACCAATGGGAGCTGTTACTTGATCAGAATAATCAGTGTGAACCATCCAGTGCGCTTCCAGAAAGGCTGCAATTGATGTTTTCATAAGAAAATTCTCCTTGAAAGGACAGCTGCACAAATGCAGCAGTAAGATGCTCAACTGCGCTCCACACTGTTCCTTTTAATTTTACCAAGTGAAAGGCACAGAGCAGCCTCTAAGAACTGTAAACGCTACTGATTTTTAAGTGGGAAAGGAAGAGAATTCTCTTGGTGCAACACAGAGAAAAATCTGTCAGACATCAGGCTGCTCCCAAAGGAACCCCTCACAAGCTTTCAGGCAGGTGACTGCATTAAGGGGTGAAATGGTGCGCCACAGATGAAGCAGCATGCTTCAGATGAAATTTTGGGCAATGCCACAAGGGTATCAAAAAGAGGACACTACATTTATATAGGCTGAGGGAATATGAATTACTTGGGGGGTTTCTGCAGTCCACAAAACAATGGAAAAATTTGGAGGGCAAACTGGCATATTCAAACCACCATCACCCTCCACCTTTCCTAAGATGAGAGTTCCATCCTGCCAACCAAAGACAAAATACAAAAATCTTACTTTGGCTCTCTTCTCCACTTCAACTTAAAAATCATACTAGCAAGGCTGCCCTATAGAAATATAACTTTTTTTTTCCTTTTTCTTTTTTTTTTCTTCAGCATCACTGTAATACATCATTCAACGAATAATGGAATTTAAGGTTTTTGATGGTTCTTGCACTTACCTTGAGTCCACGAAAGCTGCCTGGGCTTGTTGGTGAAGAACTGGAGGACTTTGTAGATTTTGGGGTAGATAACTGACTGCTTGGGGTTCCATTAACTGGCCAAAGCAATAAAAGCAAACAAACGGAAGAAAAGATGAATAAAAGTCAAAAACTCTAACTTGCTTTTAAACATAACATACCTCACTGACAAGTTATCACTCAAGTCTGCATACAAAGACCAAAACAGACTCCTCAGCATTTAGGAATAAATTATACATGTGCATGCCACACAACTGTGCCCCCAAAACTCATGTGCCTGGATATGGGATCACGAAGACACACAAATATTGCGTTGTCATTTTAGAGATTAA
Source organism: Sagittarius serpentarius (assembly GCA_034782735.1). Lineage (NCBI taxonomy): Eukaryota > Metazoa > Chordata > Aves > Accipitriformes > Sagittariidae > Sagittarius > Sagittarius serpentarius. The sequence continues at coordinate 23,311,750 of JAVKLA010000007.1, read as the reverse complement.
AGAGGTCTGTTCTGTCCTTTGCCAGTGCAAGAGCTTTGGGCAAGTAACAGCCACAGCCTTTTAAAATTATATAATTTATTGTGATATCACACAATAAAATATGGAGAGAGAAAGTGTTCATAAAGACATATGTCCCTTCACCTCTCCTTTTTGGATCAACACCTGACTTTCTAGGTCGAATGTTCCACAGAACACAAGTTGTTTTGTTTGGGTTTTTTTCCCAAGAAAAACAAACAAGAAATATGAGCTGTTTGGATGATAAAGAACTTAAGCAGTAGTTCAGAAAAATATTGATTTAGGGGGAAAAACCCAACAAGGTAAAAGCTAGTAGGTTATTTCTGGAATTCCAAGAAGTTCAAATGTCTGCAAAAACATACAATATCCTCCCTCTTGACTTCAAGAGTTCATTCATTTTAAGTCCAGTTTTCCAGAGAGGCCTGACAGAACATCTGTTTTATCTCTGGTGATTTCAATATAACTTAGGTCAGTCCTTGTATTTTTCTGAAAAAAACCAAACTGATGAATTTCATTATACATACAGAATAGCACACTGTTCATCATACACAAATATGATGCAACATTATATGATACAACACTATACCCTCTCTAGCTGAACCTCATTTTTCATGGGAGAGGAAAATACTAGGCAGAAATTTAAGAGCTAAAAGGGTTTCATAGCCGATTCATGGTGAAAAAATTTTTTCAGAAAGAAAAAAGCAACCCTGGCAAATAGAAACTTAGCTTCAAAGTAAATAACAGTTATACCTGCACACATCCTTTACACATTCAGAGGTTTGTCATGGGTTTATGCATCACTTCTTAACCAGCTCTATTGGATTTATTTTACAAGTGTCAATTAACCTAGTACCCTAACATTCTCTGAGTGCTGAAGATGCCTTCCAAGTACTATTTTTACAGCCTGGGCAATCCATCTGCCAGTAAGGCCAGGCTCACTGCACTGCAACTTCTACAAATCCCTGTTTTTCACAAAAACCTCTTTCTCTGATGTGTGATGTTAAGATATAACTAATTAGCATTTAGCTACAGAATATGTCTATCTTGAAGTCTGACAACTTGGATTTACATTCCCAGATCTGTTACAGGACTAAGAGTTTAGTCTTTTCTACTAAAAGTATTCAGTATGTTTAGGATATTTGTCTTGACTTTAACAAGGGTTATCTGTAAGAACAATAGGCAAATTATTTAAGAGGTTTTTTTAAGAAGCTAAAAGTATTTAGGCGTATACGTCCCTCCTGCAGACTTCTTTTCATCACTTTGTTTTAGATAATCTTCTTGAAACATGGCATATCAATGCATCCTTTGTTTATCGAGAATTTGCAAGTATGACAACGAAAAGGGATAGTGAATGCTATCTGTTTTCTGCTTCTGGCATACACAATTTGCTCTAGCCATTAGAAAAAATACTGAGCTGTAAAGTTCATGACCAAAAATGAGATACTTCAGTAGAATTTGCTTCCAAATGACCAACCATTACTGCAGAAGGGAAAAAATTTTGTTTATTCACAAATTCTTTTTATAAAGCTCACAGAAAGGTCACCATTTCCTGAACAAGACCATTGAGGCCTACACTGTAAGACATCCTTATCTGTCTCTAAGTCACTAGCATCCTTTTGCACATTGACAGACCCACTAAACTGTACCTGTGAAACTGGCTGGTTAACACAATCTTCTTCCCTCTCACAACTAAGGAAGAACAGCCCAGCCTACACTGACAGTACTCTAGCTCTTTGCTAGTATCTCAGATATGCTTGGTGAACAAGGGTGGTGTTCTGAGCCAGGGGTGTGACTAGATGATGTCCAGAGGTCCCTTCCAACTTTTGTCCTTCCATGATTCCACAACACAGTACTTTGTGCTGAGAATCCTATTAAAAAGAGCTGTCTGTAGACACAGCTTTGCCAATGTCTTCCAAGATCCACCGCACGTGAGTTGGTACGCAACTGCAACAAAAGTAAAAGCTGGAATTGGCCCTGCGTAGATGTAAAAATTTTGCATCTATAGGGAGTCAGCAAACTGCTTGCGCTGATTTTGGCTGGGATAGAGTTAATTTTCTTCATAGTAGCTAGTATGGGGCTGTGTTTTGGATTTGTGTTGGAAACAGTGTTGATAACACAGGGATGTTTTAGTTACTGCTGAACAGTGCTTACACAGAGCCAAGGCCTTTCCTGCTCCTCACCTCACCCCACCCCACCAGTGAGGAGGCTGGGGGTGCCCAAGGAGTTGGGAGGGGACACAGCTGGGACAGCTGACCCCAGCTGACCCAAGGGATATTCCAGACCATGTGATGTCATGCTCAGCAATAAAACTAGGGGGAAGGTTGGCCACTGCTTGGGGACTGGCTGGGCATCAGTCGGCTGGTGGTGAGCAATTGTTTTCCTTTGCATCACTTGTCTTTCTTGGGTTTTATTTCTCTTTGTTATTTTCCTTTCCATTACAATTCATTATTATTATTCAATTATTAAACTGTTCTTATCTCAACCCACGAGTTTTCTCACTTTTACCCTCCCCACTTCTCTACCCCCATCCTGCTGGGGGGGAAGAAGTGAGTAAGCAGCTGTGTGGTACTTAGTTGCCAGCTGGGGTTAAACCACAACACTGGTCTTTTAGACAGCAGTACTTTTTTCTTTTTTTAAACCTCAAAATACACACAACCAATCTGTATTCATTTTTGGCACAAACTTTGCTGCTGCTATTGATTTTCTGATTATTTCACATATATGCAAAACTGACCTTTCTTATCTATTTTCTAACTATAAGCTCCTTTAAGGTTTCTTTCGACCTCTATAGCAGCCTGAATATACAGAAAAAAAAATTCTTCTCTGTTGTTCTTTAAGTAGTACGTATTAGGCTACAATTCTTTAGCATACTGGAATGTTGAAAATCGAAAAACCTATGAATACCTTTTAAATTGTTAACTTCTAGTATGGTACAAAGTCTCAAGTTATTTGCTAATCAAAATGCATGTTACTTGTTTTAGAGACACTTTCACTTTGAACTGAAGGTTCACAAAGGTTTCTCATTGTTTTAGAACTTAGGCTGAAATAACACAAGAAAACAAAAGAAGGTAAGAAACTGCAAATAAAATTAAAAACTATGACACGTGTTTTTCACCACTTTTTTCAGCAACCCTTAGTGCTGTCTTTTTGTGCTGGCTGACATTTTCTGTTATAATATGCAAATGTATTATACATGTAATATACAAACAAATGTATTCCTCCTCAGAATGCTCCTCTACTTGTAGTCAAATTATACCTTTACAAATTTAACTTTGACACCATTAGCAGATATCCAACAGCTACAAAGCATCATTTATATTATTTCACTCAAACAATATACTTCAACAAAAAAACAACACCCATTATGTCTCCAGTTCACCAAATGCAAAACGTGTGCTTCAAGCTTGAAAATATTCACAAATACAGCAAAAAGAATACTGGTAAATGGAGAGGGAGGAGACACACTAGTGATACACAGCCATAATAGTAATGGCTCACCTGGGGATTTTGCTGAAGAATAAGCACTGGAGTAGTGGCCACCCCTCTTTACTGTACTCATATATTTGACACAAAGGAAAAAGACATTAAGGAAAGAAGTTATTAAACAGCTCTGAACATGCATGAAAGGAAGAAGGGTAAATAAAGATAAGTAAAGACTACATGAGAAAAAATGGCAAGTAAATAGAAGGATAAATACCAGATGCTTTGGATAAATTTTTCAAATTAACCTATACCAAAGGGGTGTCCAAGTAGAAATAAGTAAGGAAATGACAGCACTGATTTCTAAATACTTTGCATAAAATTCACTGTTGATAGATATCCCATGCAATCTCACTGGAGTTAACAGGATTGCATGAAAGGTAAATCAGTTGTGAAACTTGCCCTTCATGCTACATTTTTCTTTGCTGTTACTGTGATCCTTCTTTGAAGCTTTTCAGTTAAATATTCAACCTTTATAAACAGATGATAAATGTTCTCTTTGAAAGAAACCAAAGACATAAAATTACTTTAACCAGCATCAATTAAGCAAAACAAACATTGATATGGAAATGAGAATATGGAATATGTTGCAGTTTTGAATCCACGCACAGGAGGTTACATGTATAGTTACATTCAAAACAGAGCATCGTATATTTACATATTCAATAGTTTGATTTCAGAGCTACTTCTCCAGGTCTGAGGGAAAAAAATTAAGTTTTACTGTATTTAGAAATTAAATGCAGAGGTAAAAAAAAGGAAAACATTGAGTTTCTCCCTTCTACTTATTTGTGTAAAAGACTCAATGGTTGGAACATACGGTGTTCAGCCAAACTGCTGGCAAAAACACATGAACCTTTCTTTGAAATTACAGGAAGTACAAGAAGAAGAAAAAAAATTTCTCTGTTGATGGGCAATAACATTCCAGAACAGCTCCTAAAATTACTTGAAACGGCAAAATCCTGTATTTCCAAGAATATTTGGCTTATATAGAAGAAACCTTTCAAATTCAAAACACTTAAGGGTATGCTCTAGTTCAATGAACATGAATTTAAACCACATAACTATCCTGTAGTTAATAGTCTTCAAGAAAATCAAATGCCATGCTGAAAACATATCCCAAGTGTAAAATTAACACAAATTATTCTAGTGTTCATAAACTGAAACCTTTTGTGCCTGTTAATTAAAAAATAGAAACCATATTTCTTCTCAGGATTCAAAAATAAATGCAAATTTTATTATAAATTAGTATTAAAGTTACAAGACAAACTGAAAAAACAATTTTTCCCTCAGGAAACAAAGCATGGCACTTGTATTTCAGACAGAGTCAGTTTTTTCACCCCATTAAATAAATTCTAACTTTCATGTATTTTATGTGTTCAGTTCTTTCCTAGAAGTAGTACCTGAGGCAGGTGATTTGCTTCGACGTGAAGGTCCTGGACTTTTGGACACAGTATGCCTCATGCCAGATGATCGGGAATAAGAGGACTTCATAACACGGCATTCTACAAAGCAAGCAGACAGAGTTTTGACAACAGTTCAACATACAGGCTTCCTCTAAACACTACGGTTGCAGTTCATGATCCAGAACATGAACTTCAGTATTTTCTAAACATGCTTGCCCAACTGAACGAAACAAATTTCTAAGAGCATCTCAGAACTTTAACCTACATACCATACAAACATACTTGAGCTACTCATACGCTGTATGTAACATTCCGCATGTAATATTTCTTCATGTCTTGAAGCTGGATTATTACTATAATTCAAGTCTGTATGTATGCACAGCTGAATGAGTAAAGAAGTCAGCTGATGCCAAGGTTCTTTTGATAATCCAGTAAACCATGCATGCTGTAATGGCAGCTTCATATTGGACAACTGCACAGCAAGCCCCATTTACCTTCTTTTGCAAGAAACTGATGTTGTGACCAATTTTTAAAGAGGTAAAAATGTCTATTGTTTACAAAAGGCTGAGGCAATAGATTACTGCCATTTACCATCAGCTATATATCATTAAATAAAGGACAACTTAAATGGGAAAGGTAACAACAGGCATACATGCATTGCATTTTGGAAACAGTTTAATTCCTACAGTTAGCATCCACTACAAATCACTCCCAATGGAATCATATAAATTTCCCTCCTAATTTTGTCCCTGTTATTCAACACTACGATGTCAATGCAATCATTATGCCACCTCACCATCAAAAATAGGAAGTAGAGCTGTATGCCCTGCCAGTCACGTTCCACACTGTACCTAACCTGCTTTTCTCCGTTAAGACCTCCAGAGTAACTAGAGGAAGCATGGATCACCAAAGCTGAAGAGACAAAGGAAGAAAAAAAAAAACCCCTCCATGACTGGGTTCTCAGAAAGCAAATGAGCTCAATTAGTCTGTGCATGTTGTAATGGGAAAAGCAAACTTACAGCCTTTAAATCTGCAAGGAAAATTATGATTTTACCCAGACTGGGATTTGCAGTGTGAATTAATACAACTATGCTCTTCCATTCCTGCGTAAGAATAAAATCGTATCTTATCTAGTCCAAAACTATGCTGAAAAAAAAATAACCTTCTTCTCACCTCCACGCTAGCTGAATCAACTTAATCAGGCAGTTCTGGAAAAATAGCATGCTGGCAATAACAATAAAATGGGAGCCAGCTGAATCCTCCATCCATCCAAGTGTACGGACCAGTTGTTAGATATATACCTATACTTTTTGATGTAACTGAAGAATTTGTAATGAAATTATGGCGTTTGTAAAAATTAGAAAAACAGCAGATGCTTTTGCCTTCAGTTACCTGAGAGCAAGGCAAAAAAAACCCCTCTTTTTCACAACTTGAAAGTCTCCTCAAATAATCTGATGGTTCTTGCCAGGGCAAGTTTTCTTTACCACAGATTAATTTTTTTCATAAAAGAAAATCAGGGTGATTCTACAGCCGAACCAATATAGACAGAAAAAACATGTCTAGTAGGGCCTGTAGTGATAGGACAAGGGGTAATGGTTTTAAACTAAAAAAGAGTAGATCCAGACTAGATATAGTGAAGAAATCCTTTATGATGAGGGTAGTGAAGCAAAGGCACAGGTTGCCCAGAGAGGTTGTAGATGCCCCATCCTGGGAAACATTCAAGGTCAGGTTGGACAGGGCTCTGAGCAACCTAGCTGAAGATGTCCCTGCTCATTGCAGGAGGGTGGGACTAGATGACCTTTAATGGTCCCTTCCAACCCAAACCATTCTGTGATTCTATGAACATGGTGGGAAAAAAACAACATACATATGATTTGATATTCCAAGCCAATTCTAAAACTCCCTGGCTGAGGAGACAGCTTTTGTCCCTGCACTCACATTATAAATTTTCTCTTTAGAGATAAACAATTTTTGTAAACAAGTTAAATTCATGATCTGTCAATGGCAGACAGCATGGGCACAAAGTCCCAGCTTGTCTCACCTCCTTCCCCACCCAACCCCCCCTATAACCTCACACTATGAACAGGCTCAACACTTGGTCTGTAACAGACAAGACTGGAATGTGTGAGTTGTCCAGCAGGACAATTCAAGACCTGAAATGAGCATGGATACATACGTGGTTTTTCAAAAACCTCATGAAGACAGGACTATGGAAATCATCTTAAAGTCACAGATTTCAAAGTGAACGTTTTTAACAGATTTTAGATCCATCAGAACCATGACTGAACCTTTTAAAATTCAATGCTGTTTTCCATGTAACTTTAGGGACAGGGTCTGTTTTCCAAGAAAATAGACTAGGTTTGTTAGTGCAAACTTACAGAATCCAGGTGATGGTTTGGAAAAACTTTCTAATCCATAGGAAAATATATTCCCATGTATATTTTCCTAAACCACACAACTCTTGAGGATTGAACAGGGAAGCAGGGGTGGGGAGGGGGAAGAGTTCACAATGAAGTTGACTATTTCAGTGGGTTTAGGATGTACAGTCTTACCACTGTGATCCAACACGAAGTCATCCTGAGCATACCGGTATTTCTCAGGCCCACATGCAATGAAGACGTCATCATCTCCAAAGAAGTCCTGCAAGCATGTCACCTTGACAGCAAAATATACAAACCAAAATCAACAAATGCAGTACTTTCAAATACTAAATCTTTAGTTAGTCAGCAACAATTAATAAGTTTGTGTTTTCCTTTTCATAGTGATACCATAACGTTCTTTTATAACAACAGAAACACTCCAGTTCTCAATTACTTCAGCTCTCCCAGTAGCGCAGGAAACCTCAGCGTCAAGAGTGTAAAATATAACTGCCCCTCACCTCCAAAAACACCTTCTCTTACATTTAATACCTGTATTTTTGCCTACAACTACACATGCGTGGTGATGATTTTGACAAGACCAGCTATATACACTACTCAAATATCAAAGCTTCTTCTATTCTTACATTAATTGCTTATGGGAAAATCTGTCAAGTTAAAATGACTGCATCTACAAATTTATTTTTTTATCCTCTGGGGCATTTAATTTCCATGTTTTAATGTCCTGTTAAAAAAATTAATCCCCCCTTTTATTAAAAGGCATTCCATATTCAAGAAAAAAAAATAGAGAGTCCCTTCCATGCCCTTTGCAGCTCTGTCTGTTCTTAATTCTCCCAGTAATGATGTTACAATGTATTTCAAGAAGGATGGGGGTATCAGAAAGAACACTATTTTAGACATTCTTGAAAAACACCAAACCAAAGACCTTGAAAAACCCTCACTCCTCAAAAGTCAATGAAAGTCAGCTTGTGAAGGTGCAAGTGTCTGTTTTAAAACCAATTAAAACCAAAAACGTCACAAGAAAACCCACCAAACTCATTCTAACTTTCTTGTAAGAAAAAAGTGTTTGCAGGCAGCAAGCTCTTTTTAAAATGTAAACAGATTAAAATTTTACCGGATAATTGTTTCCCTGTTCTTTTTAACAATGCACACCCAAATGAGATCTGGGAATAAAAGCTACATAGAAGCTAAGGAAGTTAGAACCATTTGGTAAAACCATGTAATTAAAGAGATAAACCAAAAAACTGTGTTTAGGGAAACTAGGTTTTTTCCTTCCCAGACACCTGTCAACACCATTTGCATATTTTACCCACTGTGATAATAGTAAACATAGGCAGAACTACAGGAAAGGGTGTCTACTGCCTGCAGTATTCTGAGAAACACTCAGAATATCAATGACCCTCAGCTCCCTGCAAGCACACCCACACAGGGCACTTACCAGCAGCGCAGTTGTCATGGCAGCTAACCCAGGAATAACAGCTGGGGCCCTTACAGCAAGATCCTCCCTACCGGGCCACAAGCAGTATCCAGCATTTGTGTCACTGTGTTATGCAGCCAAAGGACTCCAGCCATCACCAAAATTCTTTTATTGTTATCTTACCATTGCAATGACAATCTGCTCTCATTGACGAGAGACAATTTCAGCTGTACTTGAAACTGCTGCTTCTAGTTAACTGAAGAGGCAGTAATAACTGGATTCGAAAGGCTGTACAAATTCAAGAGAAGTTTTGCTAACGTGTGATTTATTCCTCTCTACTTAATAACTCTCTCTACTAATAAGAGGACTCATTATCATTCCCACAGATTTCAGGAATCCAGCAACCAACCCAAACCCACCACTGCAGGAAAAGCTGTGAGAAAGCTTTCAGAACAACTATCCCAGTAGCAATGCTGGACACAGGCAGAGATGTTGTGTGAGGCACAAGTTCACACCCAAAGCCCCCAAAACCAGGTGCCATTTCCACAAGCTCTACCTACCCATCACCGCTCTACTCATGCCCCCAATGCCCTTGCAGTGCTGTTTCGAGCAGGTTAGAGTTAAATGCTGTGGTTTAGCGAGCCTAAAATTAATCCTTCTGTTCTGATTTAAAACCTCCCCCTCACCCCTTAACCCATCCAGTCTAACATCTGAGCTGAGAGTAAGACAGGAGAGAATGACAGGTCTTATGTCAGACTCTGGGAAATACACAGGGATGTAACTGCATGCAGCATCATCCTTTTGTTGCCTGAAGAGCCATTCTACAAAGGTAGGGTCATATCTGTGCACAAAAGATGACAGGAGTACCCTTAGAAATGCACCTTAAAATCTTTTGCAAATGGCTATTGGGGAGGGGAAAAAAGAACTTTAAGAAAGGTATTAATTTCCATAGGTGCTTTCCCACATGTTCACGTCTATACAGTTTCCCCAGGCAAGAATACATGGGAGTAATCATGAGTACCAGTAATCAGACAAACTGCTGGAGGTGGTGCAACGGCACCTCCATCTTGGAGCTCAGGCTAATGCCAGCCTCTCAGTCTGCTCGCACACTGTCTATCTGACCTGTGCGACTTCCACCTGCCAGTCACACACCAAGACAGACTTTAGCTTACTGTAAAAGATACTGAACTACTCTTGTAACTGGAAGCCAGATAAATGCAAGTATGAGAAAAATTTACATAGATGCTCGCTATATTCCAGCAGTGAACACTGGAAGTCCTCCTTCTCCCTACAAATAGTCTGGACTAGCTACACATAAAATATACAAGAAGGAAAAAAAAATTGAAAAAGCGTATTCAACAAGGAATAAGGACCGGCTAGAATTTACCAATCCCAAATAACCACACATTAGCAGGTAAAGGAAGTATTCTGAGAAGCAAGTTCATGGAAATCTTGTTTTCCTAAAAGTACAATCTAATGGTTATTTGTCTAGGCTTTTATCGTAATAAAGTCAAAGGACCAGCTCCGAAGGTGCAAACAGATGCTAAATAAACAGATCTAATTTCCTACAGAATTAAAATTATTGTATATGCTGCAATTAATGATTACTCAATGTGCAAAAAACTATTAAGGGAAAGCTGAAATGAATAAATCGTTCGCATGGGATTTTGAATGCTGCAGGTCCACTGTTGTCTAACTTGCAAATCACACAATTCTGCTCCAAAGGCTATCTCTACTCAGATCATATAGTAATTTTCTTATAGCCTTGAGCAGGATTCAATCAGTTTAGAAATGTAAAAACAAAAACATTTTGAACACATTATTTTTTTCAGAATTTCAAGCAGTAGAACTTGTGCATATGAATAGCATTCCAGTCACTCCAGTAAGTTAGGGATCAAAATCTGGTTTGTCAAACTAGTGTACGACAAATGCTGCTTCTCTTTCCACTAAGCGTCTATACTCTGTCTTACCCATTCTGTGTTTTACTGCACTTGCATCATGGTTTAACCCCAGCCAGCAACTAAGCACCAGGCAGCTGCTCACTCACTCTACTCCACCCAGTGGGACGGGGGAGAGAATTGGGCAAAAAAGTAAAGCTCGTGGGTTGAGATAAGAACAGTTTAATAGGACAGAAAGGAACTAACAATGATGATAACAACAACAATAAAGGGACAATCATAATAAAAGGATTGGAATACACAAAACAAGTAATGCACTTGCTTACCACTCGCCGACTGATGCCCAGTTAGTTCCCAAGCAGCGATCCCTCCCAGGCCAACTGGGGCATACTGGGCATGACATCCCATGGTATGGAATATCCCTTTGGCCAGTTTGGGTCAGCTGTCCCGGCTGTGTCCCCTCCCAACTTTCCTGTGCCCCTCCAGCTGGCTGAGCATGAGAAGCTGAGAGGTCCTTGACTGAGTCTAAACACGACTTAGCAACAACTGAAAACATCAGGGTGTTACCAACATTCTTCTCCTACTAAACCCAAAACACAGCACTGTACCAGCTACCAGGAAGACAATTAACTCTATCCCAGCCAAAACCAGGACAACTTGGTGCTAAAAGAACTGTTCAGTCCTTCAACATATTTCCTAAAATGCCTTTCAAAGGAAGATGGTATTAGCAAAGCTGCATCTAAGTGTACCATAGCAAGAATAGTCAAATATGTAGTCATTCATTCACGTAACAACTCTCGTTAGTTCTGATGCCGTGAGCTTCTATGCATGAAGTTGAAAATGTGAAAAGCTTTAGATGCTTTGAAGAGGTTAAGCACCAAAATGAGATCTGATTTTCAGTAGTATTGAGAGCTTTTTTAAAATTACAATCATTAGGTCATTTTTTAGATTAAGATCTATCTACTTCCCAGATTACATCCACAAAAGCTCTGTAAAAGTACTTAGAATGCACGCTTTCCATCAATGACCTTGCAGTAAAGTTCAGTCAGAATGTCTCCCTCCCATCTGTGGCTTTAATTACCACAGATAATGCTCTTTTAAGAGAGCAAGATCAATGTGATTTGTTTGTCCGCAGGGGAAAAAAAGAAATATTCTATTTTAAATGTTTTGTTTGTTTGTTTGTTTTTATGGAAGGCATATGCAGAGCTGCACAAGGAAGTGTTTTAGGGTTTATCATTATAGTCAACACTACAAAGGCTTACACCAAAGGAGTTTCATGCTTCCTTGAATTCTTATCCCCCCCGCCATAGAAACGTGAAATATATTTTGAAAAACTGCTCTAGGAATACTTTAGAAAAATGTTATCTTGTTAACTCTGGATGTTTCAATTAACATGTTTAAAATGTGTTAAATCTTATTTATTTCTAAATACAACACCCTTTCCTAGCCAAACATTACCTATGTTCTGCTGGTAACTCCACTGCCTATCCACAGACGGCTATCAGGTTGTCTTGTTGCATTTCTTTTGTTCACAACATGTCACTAGACATAGCAGAGCAGTGCATATTTGGATAGGACTGGATCAGGCTTGTACTCAGTCCTTTAAAAATACTTCTTATGGCTTAGAATTACAAGCAGGACTACAAGGGAATAGGGAAAAGCAAAAATGTTGTGCGAGAAGTCTCAGACTAAACATAACTGGAAGTCAACATTACATTTTCTTTTTCAATAGTGTCACCCACAGCATTACCGTGTGTCTGTTTCAACAGAATCTGTCCACTTGTATTCTCACCACAGCTTTCTGAGACTATGTGCAAATGACTGGGCATCTCTGCTTCCTGATGGGTTCAGAGGGCTGTGCTCACCATTAGACTAAAGATCAGAGGACAACATAATTCAAGCGGCTGCATCAGGAGAATTAAATTGTAATTGGCTTCAGCTGCAAGAAACGCAGGCAAGTATCAAAGAGGCTCAATGATCCAATGATTCAAAACTTGAATTGCTTGTTACAAAAAAAGCATATGAGTTTTTCTCATAAAACTCCACCCCCACCCTGCCAAATTGAGGAAATCTTGGGACACTGAATGGATGAAGTTTTCTGAAAAACACAAACACCTTTAACAGAGGTACGTATTACTAAATATGCATTATGTTACAGAAGTGGCATGACTAACAGTTTCCAAGACCATTAATAGTAACATCACTTCAAAATCACACAGCTGAAAGCACAAAATTGTGGTTTACAAGTAGAAAAAAAATGAAGCACAAACTCACAGGAATGGGCAAGAATGCAAGACAAAATGTGAAAATGTGGTGTTGAAAGCAAAACACATCTATTTGAAAAATCAATTTCCTGATCCCCTGCTGTCTACTACTACAGTGTTTTAATGTCACATACCTTTTAAAATAAGTTTATATTTCTGACATATATTTATAACCAAAGAAGTTCACCCTTTCCAAAGAAATACTTCTTCAGTCAGATCAAGCTACTGGACTAGAATATACAAATCGTAATCCACACAGAAATCCCTCTCCCATTACCATCACACAGGCCCAGAAATGTAATTTACACCAACCCCTACTCCCACCTTTGAATCTAACAAGCAGAATGTACATTCCCACCAGAAGAAACACAAATCATGATCGATCTTTTACAGACAGAATTCAACAGGTATTTAATAATTGTCCTTTATGACGAACTTACAATTAAAATAAATTAATTATATAAATGTACCTTTATTCACAAGGTATTTGTCCTCCAACCTCCAGATAAAAAAAAATTACTAAAAAAAATTTGCAAGACTGACACCATGGATGTTTTATAAACACCTAAAAAATTACTAAAGAATTCAATTCCTCTGAAATCTTTAGCACTAAACAGAGTTCTGTAACCATTTATCAACACCCTACAGCCAGGAGCTCACTGGATAAATTGTATTTATTCCAGCTCTACAAATATGTTTCATTCTAAATGTAGAAGGAAGAGCTGTAAAGGCAAGAAATTTGGCTCAATTTAGTATGGCTGATTCAATTTAACTAAGCAGCAGCAGGACTGTACAGTTCAAGTCTGCAGAGCCACACCCTGTGTCTGTGGAAAGCTTCTCTGGATGACAAATTCTCTACATCAGCTAAAATTTGAACTAAAGCATCAAAACTGGAGAAGATATGCAAGACTATTTGTATTTGTTTTAACAACGGAAGAAATATTTATATCTACCAACTTCAAGAAAACAGGATATGGTGTAAATATTTCAAAAAGGAAGCACATAACAGGAGGCAAAAAGAAAACTGGCATGCACAGTAACAGCTGGATTTGTGTATGTGTTTTCAGCTCAGCAGCAGTGACAGGCATTTGAGGCTGAAATTCTTAAAGAAATGCAGTGGGTTTTTTTCCATGAATTGCTGAAAAAAAATGTGAATAATTTGTTAAAGTCAGCATGACAAATCTAGATACAACGTCCCTGCTACTGCCTTCAGCATGAGGGGTCTCCACATTTCTGCTGGGAAATGCTACTCCTCTTTGACTGGGACAGATAGCAGCTATGCCCTCCTAACAGTTTTGCCCTTTGCCCCTTGCATCAACCTTTATTTCCGAGTAAGCAAAAGTCAAGTATTTGTCTGTTCTGCCAGTCAGGTCATATTTGTAATCATAATTTTTGTTTCCCTTTTTCAAATAAAGTTAGCACTGCCAGTTCCTCTTTACTGACGTAAAGCCGTATTAAAATTCTTGAAGTGTTTTTGAGGCTGTCAGGCTTACAGTTCAAGGGCTTATGCATGTCCTGAAGTGCAAAATGCAAGGAAAGCACTCCTGCAGAAACAGGTCAGTTGTCTGTTTTCTATTTCAGTTCCATCACCAACAGGGGCAGACTTAACTTTCAAATGGAAGAGTTTCCTCTGGGCAGCCTCAGGAACTCAAAAAGGAAGGTGAAAAGGGCATTCCCACCCTTTCCTACTGAGTACTGTGATTTTAACACAGATTTTCTTACCTTGGAACTTACCCTTGGTCTCTGCACTTCCATAGAAAAACCCAAGGGAAAGGGGGTGGGTGTATGCGTTTAACCAATATTCTTAACTACTTACTAAGGCATCAATATCCCTCATGACTGAAACCAAGACTGACACAAAAGAGGTCCAGTACTAGCTTAAGGCAGCCATTTGCCTGGTTATACTGAGTCACATTTCATGACATGTCTTCAGTAAACAGTGAGAGAATAGCCAGATGGTTAGCTAGAATATACCCAGGAAGCAGAAATACAGAGAAAAGTCAAACCAATGAGCCCATGACATGCCCTTAAAAAAAAACAAACCTGTAATTACCAGTATTTTTTTTAATTAACAACCTATTCATTTGGCAGAAATGACAAAGTGTTGAAGGCAACTGTAATAAGTGATTTGGAAGCAGGCAAAAAAGAAACTGTTCAAGAGTCAGGCAAGTATGGAAGCCCACATTGTACACAAGAACAGCAACAAAAACCACTGCTATATCAGATGCGTAGTAAACCTGGAAAATCAGGTTAAGTGGTAAGATTCCTGCTGGTATAGAGAAGAAGCACTTGACACTTGAAAAACCTGGGTTCCTCACCAGCTTATGTTCTCTGTGACAGCACTACTACAGAATCTCTCTGGGAATTCCCAAATTAAATGGAATTACACAACACCAAAAGAAGGGGAAGCAAGCTACTAACCTCTGATGCAATGCTTGAAAGAGCTCAAATGCTGCTAAAACTGCGCACATCTGCCTGTAACAGCTATAGGGTAGGCTGGGGAGTCCTAAAGCTTGAGGACATATAACCATGAGCTTGACAGACTCTAGACACCTTTCCTACTGGCTGTAGCTATGAGGACTATGCAATGCATCATAGTAACTTCCCCAACAGCCAACTTCCATAAGGTCATTAGCAGACCAGGACAAAAAAAATCTCCTTTGTTCTCTAAAAATAACTGGAATTAGGTCAAATACCTCTTAATTTCTGGGGCTCAAATGCACAATTATTTTGTCTGCAACTAAAACATGAAATACAGTAACAGAAATCAGATCATGCATAAAGAACGACAAAGTATCAACTGTGTTACAAAATTTAAAAATTCATTACCTGATCTTCTGTTATATGACTGCGCATCTTGACCAGCAAATTTATTTCAGATTTTAAAGTCTGTGATTTTCCTTTATATTAATCTCCTATGTTTGTTGATAAAATAAAGAAACTTTTCAAAAGTGGGGGATTTTTTGTTTGCAATTTACTCAGAGGCTCTAAGACCTTTCTAACAGTCTCAGCTAATCTGTTTGTGAAAACATGTTGATGGTCCTTTTTCTCAATAGCTAATTTAAGTGGTTTACCTGTTTTTTGGTCTCACTCTATAAAGTCCCTTTTTAACCCATGCAGTTGATTAGCTTTAGGCTTGAGAGAAGTTCTGCTGCAGTCAATGGAATTATTCGCATTCATGAAGCTATGCACAACCACAGCTTGTGAAAGGTCTGAGTGCCTCCCCAGCTCTGCTGGACACTGCAATAAAAGTATATAATAAATCTGATTTCTAGGTCAGAACTTCCACAAGACATTGTCTGATTTACCGTTTGATGTTTGGCAGCTGGCACACTTTAGTCTTTTCCTTTAAGTTCATTAAATTCAGTGACCAGTGAGAAAAAACCTAAGCGTTCTGTTTTAAAAAATTTGTAAATGTTGAATTTGCCTGCCTTGGATAAAGGCAGCTTGTTAATCTAGTTAGGAAAACAGGAAAAAAAAGAAAAAGAAAAAAACAATATTGAAACAAAGACCATAATGAGAATAATTCTTCTAGGCCAGCTTCCTAAATGACTATTTAAGCAATGGCGGTACCACATTATTACAGTCATCATTAGAAAATGAACCTCCTTTCACTGATACTCTGTGATACGGAACAGCAATGAAAAAGGAGGAGACAAACCCTTCTGTCCCACAGGGAATCTAAAGAGTACGAAAGAAAACAGAAATGTTCAATCTTTGCCTGCTGCCCTGTAAACAGAAAAAGACTGGCAGTAAGCCCAGGAAACGCCTAATACAGTATGACAATGCAGAAGGAATGCATAAACAGACTGGGCAGGTCAGCACAACTCATACAGCTATTGGGAACAGATGACCGAAGAGAGCACGTATCACATTTTACTTTCATTTCAATTTTAAACAGATTTTTGCATATACTTTTTAACATCTTGAAGTTTAATTCAGAAAATGAACACATATGGAAATGGAAGATCACATCTGAGTGTGATTCAAATAGATCATCCTCACTGCAATGGAAACGACAGTTAAGAAAAATGAGCTGTAGAAATATGCACAAGTTAAAGTGAGTTCCTACATGTATCTATTTCTCAAATCCTTCCAGTACTGCAGGACTTTCTGGCAAGATCCATTCACCAGTTTTTCCAAAGAGCAAAACTGATCTCTTTCTGCAAAGTCGTATTTCAAGTATTGCACTAATTATGTGCAGCTATTTAGATATCAGATCATTACTGTGGAAAAGGACTTAAATTCTGGAAATTTTGAATTCTTTTGAATCATACACTACAACTCATCTGTCTGCAAGACAAAACACCCCAGAACAACCCATCCCACAGTATTATCCACTACTTCAACAAGAGTCAATCATTTCAGTATACTAAACAGTGACATTTAACATCATGCTTCTCAATTTCAAGAGTTACACAAAGAAAAACCAGCCTTACTAAACATGGAGTAAGTGGAAATTGGAAACAGACAATTAAAAAATGCAGCTCATGATATGACCATAATCCAGTTTGAAGAGGAAAAAAAACCAAACTATTTTCAGTTACAAGACAAGGATTATATCTTTGCCCATAGGTACATTAATCACAGCAGCTCAAAAGTCAGCATAACAGATTCTTTCCTTAAGTGGCGTAACTGGGAAGCCTAATACAGACCAAAAATAGCACCTGACTTCACACAGCTAACCTTCCATCTTACCACTGAATAGCTAGTCTAAAAATAAAAGCTACTTGTATTAGGAAAGAACATTTAAAGAAAAAGTGTACATATAAGGCCAGATAGCTGGCTCATCCAATTCAGTAAAGTCTTACGGATTTAATGACATCCTGTTCTACAACAGAAATGCAGTTAAAATATAAGTTATACCTTTTTTTTCCCATAAAATTACCTCTTTTGCACTATTATAGAAACTAGTGCCCTTAGCTAATCACCCTACTTGAAAAACATGGCATTCGCATATTATGGAGAACATAAAAAAATGAAATCATATGGCCAAATATTCAATGTACTTTCATTTCTCTGATTCTTTAGATCAGAAGAGTTGCTATGGCATGCAGCGATAATCTATTGCAATCCATGGTTTCCACTGTTCATGGGCAGACGCTATTTCCTGGTGGGGTTACAGAAACAGCAGTTCTTTAAATGAGAACTATTTTTCCACAGGCAATTAAGAAATTGAAACTCTGTTTGTGGCCAATGCAGAAAGAATAAAAGAAAAAGTAGAAATCTGTAAAGGTCCTTTGATGAAGGGTACAAATAATTTTTCACGAATCTCTAAGCTTTAAATGGAAGTTGTACAGTTTTACACTGGAACAGGTTGCCCAGAGAGGTTGTAGATGTTCCATCCCTGGAAACAATTCAAGGTCAGGTTGGACAGGGCTCTGAGCAACCTGATGCAGTTGAGGTTGTCCCTGCTCATTGCAGGAGGGTTGGACTAGATGACCTTCAAAGGCCCTTTCCAACCCAAACCATTGTATGATTCTGTGGTTTTCCTATGGCATGAACTGTTCATGTAGTAGATGCTAATGTCAGGTTTCTGTTCAAATTCTATTAAAAAAATTAAATTAAGTAACTCCAAGATTCAAAATATTAGTCAAAATGCATGACTCACTACAATTTAATGTTGTTATGTAGAGATATAAAAATCTATTGTTTTCTGGATCAGGGTTTCAATCTTGTACTCATTCAAAGCTGCTTCTCAGAGCACTGCAATAGGAGGGGAAAAAGTTAGGTACCCTATAAATTCCCATCTCTCTCTCAGTCCTGTCCCCTTCATAGATACCACTTCACATAACAAGTCTTACTAAAATCCATTGAGCTCCTTACAGACTAGAAGGATGCTTTTCGCATGTATTTTAAATTTTGGTCATTTAACATTTTTAACCCTTAAGTTACTTCATTTCATCAGCATTTTATTTCCGTACAACAACAACTGAACTTCCAACTAACCTTGCAGTTCTGTTTTTATAGTATCAGCTTATAGGTTTTGCAACGCTAATTGCTTGCCATATATTCAAACAGCACGCACACTTTTCAAAGGCATTTGATTCTTGAAGTATCCTCCTCACTTAATTGCAAACTGGAAATACAGAAACAAAATTAAGCTTATGGGTACTCTCCATTCACCATTTCAAACAATGACATTTCACAGATGAAATAACAGAAAGCCAGTGTAGAAATACTATCATATATACTGTGAAGGTATTGGTGCTCAGCAACTTCACTTCCACGCTTACTCTGCTTTGCCGGTTATGACCTACTGAGGTCTGTTGAACTTGTATGCAACATCTGGAACAATTAGGCTGGGCTAGGGTCATCAAGTAAAAACAATGAGGATATAACTGATTAACCGAAAGATTAGATGCTCAGAAACACAAGAAAAATTACAGTAATACAGGAAACAAAACTGTACTTTGTAACTGGCTTTCAGAGATCCAATTCAATTCCATTAGCTCCCAACTTCGACCAATATTATTTCTAAGTCTATTGCTGCTGCTTCTGAATTGCTTTACTAAGCAGATGAACAGATGTAAAACACATTTGAAGACACAGAAACATCTTTGATTTCCTGTTCAGACAACAAATGGATTACAAAGACAGCAGAAAAGTAACATTTTTAGGCACTGACAAATAGATGTATCATCAAAATCTCACAGACATTTCTTCTCTCATATCTGAAAAATGTCAGTTCTTCCTTCACACAAACATCCACAAGTTTCAGAAAAAAAGCAAAATGGACACTCCAGCCCCCCGAAGCACAGAAAAAAACCAGCCCTGCCCCCCCCAAACTCTCCAGACCACACAATAGTACAGAAAAGAAGCGCTAAGCCCCATTTCTCAGTCAGTTGACTTTTGTGGCATCTGCTATAAGGCTTGGGTGAAGTGTTTTAGATATCCTATTTTAAAATCACAATGTATTACATTTTTATTCCTGTACTACTATTAGCAGCTTGGAACTCAACTTTGGTGAGCCAGGCAAAGGATTTAGGTGACTCTATTTTTTTTTGGTTTAAAAGCTGACTCAGTCTGTTGGGTATTTTTTTTTTTAGGTAAAGTGTGAATAAATTGGAAGGTGAAAAGATGCATATAGAGTCATAATTCAGTAATAAACTACTAAATATTAAAAAACTCTAAAGCAGTGTGGGTGAGTGTTTCTGCTGAGCCAGAACATCAGAGACGCTGCTGAATATTGGAAGCACCTGGTAACATTATCTTGTTTTGTGGACCTCTGTATCAGTTATAGGATAGGTGCTTCTGAAATGCATGAGAAGGATCATCCTGTTTTGAATTAATTAGTTCAGAATTCGTTACTGGTATTGGGAAATAAATTTTCAGAAAGCAGGAACAATACATCATAGATTGTTACTGAAGATCCCTTTCCAAACCACTGAACTATTTTTTTTGTTTAAAGAGACTTTAAAAATATATTCCACGCCTCCTTCTATAAGATACTGAACTATGAAGTGTAAAATGGAGCAAGCACAATCTTCAAATCATAACATCAACCACAGTGAAACTCAACACGGAAGGCCTGTCACTGAAGGCTCTGCTACCCTCAGAAAACAATGCTGGCACTTTAAAAGAATTTTTCACTTTCTTGCACTTACGTGTGGCAATACTTGAATCAGTACTTTCTTCCGAACTCTACCACTCATTGAAGAACAAATAAAAAACCGTATTTATTCCTGTAATACAAACCTCTTCTGACTTCAGAATTACATAAAGTTAATTTATGTAATGGAAGGCCCAATGAAAAATTTACATTTGTATGATCTTGAGATTTTGGTTGACCAAATCTTTTCAGTGGTTTGGCTTAATCTATTTTTCCAAAATTTTACTTTAAATAACTGCTGCTAAACTGACAGTCTCCCAAGTTTGTGTTTTTTCCATAACAAAGTCAGAGTTCACTACATTGTTTTATCCAAGGGCTGTTTTCATGGAATCATAGAATGGTTAGGGTTGGAAGGGACCTTAAAGATCATCTAGTTCCAACCTCCCTGCCGTGAGCAGGGACACCTTCCACTACACCAGGTTGCTCCAAGCCCCATCCAGCCTGGCCTTGAACAATTCCAGGGAGGGGGCATCCACAACTTCCCTGGGCAACCTGTTCCAGTGCCTCACCACCCTCACGGTGAAGAATTTCTTCCTAATATTTAGCCTAAATCTACCCTCCACCAGTTTACAGCCATTACCCCTCATCCTATTACTACTTGCCCTTGTAAAAAGTCCCTCCCCAGCTTTTTTGTGGGCTCCCTTCAGGTACTGGAAGGCCGCTATAAGGTCTCCCCGGAGCCTTCTCTTCTCCAGGCTGAACAGCCCCAACTCCCTCAGCCTGTCTTCATAGGAGAGGTGCTCTAGCCCTCTGATAGTCCTCGTGGCCCTCCTCTGGACTTGTTCGAACAGTTCCATGTCCTTCTTGTGTTGGAGGCCCCAGAACTGGACGCAGTACTCCAGGTGGGGTCTCATGAGGGAGGAGTAGAAGGGGAGAATCACCTCCCTCAACCTGCTGGCCACGCTTCTTTTGATGCAGCCCAGGATACAACTGGCTTTCTGGGCTGCTGTTTTCTTCAAATAACCCTTTTTCCTCTATAGAAAAACTACTTAGAAGCATTAATACATTACTGAAAGCCATTTAAATACAATTATAAATGTGAATTGGGACACATCTGCTAATTTCAAGTTGTTGGTGTTTTGGTTTTTGTGGAGGTTTTTTTTGTTGGTTTTTTTTTAAATCACCAGTTCATCAAGCATGTCATCATACTTGTTCTTCATGATGCTTAAGACCTCACATATCAGACCTCATTATTTTCACTGCATTGATCACATTTTTTCACTTAGAGAAAACCAGTAAACGCAGCAGTAGAATCCCTTCACATTCCTAGTTATATTGTGTACAAAGCTAGACAGTCTGGAAATCACTAATCACCTATTTCTGGTTAAATAAAACACACAAACAACAAGCAAACCCCAGTCTGTTTCAAGCTAAAACTAAGACCAGGCTATGGAATTGGAAGTATGAGTTATATATGGAGATACCATAATTTTTTTTCTCATTAATCACGTATCAGTAAGAGCCATTATGAGACAGTTTTGTGTCTGCTGGTGCCACTGTGTATGCTTCATCATTCTGTGGGGTTTTTTTCCATTTAATTAGTTTTCTTTAGCATTTGTATATATTTATCATACTTGTTTTCCACTTTGATGAAAGACGATTTTTTAAAGACATCACTTAAACTGCAAATATAGATAAAAATGTAAACTATGCTAGTTTACAACAAAACTGGGAACAGATGAGGGCTCCCAGCTGTAATACATACACAGCTAGTGACACGGAGATGACCTCCAACGATACAGAGGATACTCCCCGTGTTCCTGATCCTAAGCAAGTCTGGGGCAGCTAAGAATAGCAAATGCAGCCCCAACAGGTGAATTGCCACATTATTCTGCACAAAACTGGAAGCTACTGTAGCTACAACACCTCTCTGGCATCTCTCATGATGTTCCCATCACTAGCTCCCAACAAGTGGAATTAATCAAGCTCAGTCTGGCTGAATCTAAGCTGCAGTGCTGATGCCTTTGCTCTATGCTCCATATTCCAGTTTAAAGAGAACGGTATCAAGATGTTCAGTCTGGCTTAAAATGTACCTATTGTTGCAGCTGATGGAAATTCCTATGCAAATAATTTGGGAATCCTTGGATTACAGGGTTTGTTTCTCATTACCATTATCAGGATTAATTTGCAAAACAGAAAAACTTTCAAAATCCTCCTTCTTCCTTTTCCTAAAAAATAAAGCAATGTCCTCACAAAAACTAAGCAGACATAAGATCATGGCCTAAAGAGCCAAAAAGTGTATTTACAATAGGTTTTTAATTTATTCTGTAATAAGATAAAAATAATGATGAGATTGGAGATGAAAGTATCTGCATCTGCATACAAGTTCTAAACTTGACTCTGCAAATATGGACTCCATCTTGCGCAGACAAATCCAGGGTAGCTTTAATCTAGCCATATTCAATATTAACAGTAGCAATGCTGCAGCATAAAACTTTGCAAAAGGCAGTCTGGCATCCTGGGTACCAATACCAGCACCTGAGGCCTCGGCTGCTGCCAGTGCGCTGCTGTTTGTATCAGAGCCAACTTAAAACCACACTGCATTGTGCCTATTCACTCTCAAGTGATCCTTCTGGAACTGACATTTATTACAAACTCACCCCTGCGCCATGCAGAACGGAGGTTTGTAGTGCAGACAGCTCCACAGCCTGCATCTGAATACGCAACTACACAGAAATGCACATTGTACTCTAGAGTCTGCTTGCAATACAATAGAATAAAAGGAGTATGGGCAGTCTCTTAATATCACAAACATACCTCCCAACTAGCAGCAGCACCAGGGAGTGCTATTTAGCAGAACATCAGGAACAGATACTGGATCGGCTCAGAATTACATCGGCTTTGAAGCAAACACTGCAGCAGGTTGTCATTGTCACAGGCTTCTGATTACACATATAACAAAATGGCACTAACCCCATTCCTCCAGTTTTCTGCAGTCAGGTTAAGATTTTTTTTTTCCATCTCCGAAATGTATACAACATCTGGAGAAGCATCCTAATTTAAGAAGCAGAGTGTGATTTGTTTTTTTTCTTCATGCTAACTTCCACTAGATGTACGGCTTAATATACAGTTAATTGTCTGATCCTGAACAAGCAGATTAAAAAAAAAAAATTAAAATTCTCATTTGACTAATATTTTGTAGGTACCTTGTCTCAGAAACAGAAACACCTGAATATTTGTCATTCTCTTCCTCCTCAGACCACAAGAATCTTATACTCTCCAAGAGCAGAAAATGCTTCCTCGGACATGATTTCTGACATTCTCTTCAAACACTGAAATATCACCAAAGTCTTGAGATTATATAGACCATAAAAGGATAAAGCAGGCACTTAAAAATGCATCAGGATACCATCATTGAATCTCACATACCAGTTATATTAACAGATACACTTTACACCTCCTGCTCTTGCAATTCCTGCCACTGAGAATTTCTGTCCATACTGGAGTCCTGGTGAGAATTTCAACCACTTCTACACTTGTTTACAGCAGTATTAGCCTTAATCCATTTAGTCACTACTGCTAAAGCAGGAGTACAGTTCTGGCAACTACTCCTTCATTATGAGGTTATTGGTGTCCTTATTTCTACTCTCAAGGTCTAAGGCTTTTGCAGCTACTCCCCAGTGCTTAAAGAGCTTCCTAAGCAGCTTCTGGGAACATATGTTGTTTTTACTAGCTCTGGGTAGAGTTTCACTGTGTGTGCCAAGCAGATCTCCCTGGGGACCTGACAGTGATCAACTGATTCAGTGTTCAAAATTAGAACCCAAGCCCAGCTACTTTTGGCAGATTCATTACAAGAGTCTTAATTCTTATCTGCATTCAGCATATCCAGTCATAGTTACTTGATTTTACTTACCCTGACATTTTCTCTACTGGTACATTAAAATGGACTGGCAGTACAGTGCACTCAGTACCGTGCATTAAAATTGGCTGGCAGACACCTGACTTGCAAAACCTTACCCAAACAATAAGCTATCTTAGAAACTGCCTTAAAGAAAATGCCTAGAGATATGATTTGTATTGATACAAACCGTCTATTCAACATTAACAATAGTCTTTTTTAATTCAGTTGCATGTGGAAAGTCTGAGGGATAATAGGCAACATGGCTCATTTATTCCCAAAATAAGGGTGTAATGCTAAAATGTTTTCTAGAAAGCATATACTGGGTCAGCAGAATGGTTTTTTTCCTTTTTCTGAGCCTCCCCATAAATATTTCTAGTGGAGATGCAGATCCCCAAGAAGGGAATTTAAAATTATCAGCTATTACTTTACTATTCCTAATTAGCTTTTAGAAA
Source organism: Sagittarius serpentarius (assembly GCA_034782735.1). NCBI lineage: Eukaryota > Metazoa > Chordata > Aves > Accipitriformes > Sagittariidae > Sagittarius > Sagittarius serpentarius. Next base: position 23,286,990 of record JAVKLA010000007.1, on the reverse strand, counting down.
CCATCTGTTTTCATTGAACACCACGTTGAAACTGCTGCTTAGAATACCATATGGAAAAGTTAACAGCAACTCCAGGAATCCATGGTTGACACTGCATCTGTTAAGTATTCCATAGATGCTTCCCGAACAGGTTTTTCTTTTGTGAAAAGGGGACCGTAGCAATATTTTCTGATATAAAATTCTTTGCTTACTAGTCTAAAAAAAATCCTTTGAAATTGTTATACAAATACTTACATTCAATACAAAGCAGTTACCTAATAGTGCCTTTAAAGGAGTGAGAACTACTCATAAATGCAGAGGAACTCGGTCATCCTCAAATCTGTTTAAGTGCAAGGACGGAATGCAGCTTTCTGCAGAGCTGTATTAAAGTCTAAAATTTATTTTTATGATTCCTTTATTACATTTAAGACCCAGATCTAACAAACACAACAGCTCAGAGCCTGCAAGTGAGCAATGGTCAGATTCTTTGGACTTCTGCTGATTTTTCTCAACTCAAGTATCTATCAGTATGGATATTCCTGAAAGTCTATCTGGAGAATGCTCTAAAAGATACAGTATGAAGTGCCTGCAGTACAAAAACCAAGTTCAGTGAAAGTTCTTAGTCCTTCTAGGCAGATTCTTTTCTCTGATTTGGTTGACTTAACTGTAATACTTAGGATAACTCTAAAAACAGTAGGCTTAAAAAAAAAGCTTGAAAAACTCACAGCAGAAGTGCAATCTCCCCCTACACACAGGTTCTCTTAATATGCTTCATGTTTAATTCAGTACTGTCAACCCAAAGTTAAGTTTATACACATACCTCAGAAAAGTTCAAGTATGGCCCTGTGCATCAGCAAGTTACTACTGCAAATAATATATGCAGGGAAGTAAAAAGCAGTAAGACTCAGCAAGAACAGGAAAGCAGCAAAATTTAAGAATGTAACAGTTATGAAAATAACACTATTAAAAACACATACGTGTTTAATCTCCTTCCAAGCTTATATTAGAGATGTGAAGAGCAAAATTTTAAAACATTTTTATAAAGAGATGAGGTATTTTATGGCTTTTTAGCAAGTATAGAAGTTAGAAAAGTAAATCATATTAATTTTAATGCCTCATAGGCTATATGCAAATGTATCTACCCTCAGTCTGTAGCTGTGCCACCCTCTTGGCCATGCACTTTAGAAGTTACTCCAGTCATTTGCCAACTCAGAGATTTCACAGTAAATATTGACCTTTTCTGCCAAAATCTGCAAATTTCACAGACATTTTTGCTTTTAAAATAAAATCTTTTAAAGTAAAGTAGACTGAAGTAAAAGCCACACTTATTGTGTGTCATTGTAAACTCCTTATATCCAAGGCAAATGAATGCAGAAATCCCCTACGTGGATTTATCGCCTGCCAGTATGAAGTGGTAGATGCTGCATCAGCCTTTTCTAAAACTGTCAGATGACATTCTTTTAAAGAAACACCGCATAAGTGTATTTCATTTACTTCATAATGGACACTCCAATCTCCACAATTCCAGGGAAACACAATTACTCATTCTTTACTAACATTAAGCTTGTGACAAATTCAGCCAAAAGAAAGTAAAACTTTAACTCACTGAATTGAGTTCAATTTAAAAAATAGTCTGCATTTGACAGAATTTTCTTCCCACATAGTGAGATTATATTAACCTACTTTGAGTGTTTCAAAGCGTATTTCATCAATTAAATACCAAGAAATATTTTTCATCAAGTTGCAAAAACGTTATCGCTCTCTACAACTCCCTGAAAGGAGGTTGTAGAGAGGTGGGGGTTGGTCTCTTCTCCCAAATAACAAGCGATAGGACAAGAGGAAATGGCCTCAAGTTGCTCCAGGGGAGATTTAGATCGGGTATTAGGAAGAATTTCTTTACTGAAAGGGTCATTAGGCATTGGAATGGGTTGCCCAGGGCAGCGGTGGAGTCCCCATCCCTGGATGTTTTTAAAAGTAGTGTAGATGTAGTGCTTAGGGACATGGTTTAGTGGGGGACTTGTCAGTGCTAGGTTAACGATTGGACTAGATGATCTTACAGGTCTTTTCCAATCTAGACAATTCTATGATTCTAAGATTGCTACTTTTTTCAATACAGTGTTTTAAATAACTTTTATTACATCCACAGCCCAAAATTCATAGTGGTTTTCTGACAGATATGCCATTAATATCTGGCATTATATCATATTAATATGGGGGGGGGTACAGGGAAACAAAAAAAAGTGTGCCATATTTAGACTGAAATCACTTGAGTGATTTCCAAGGCTATCTTAATGCAACACAATAGAAGAAGCAAAACAAACAAAAATGTAAATCAAATACTATCAGAGAGGTGATGGAGAAGGGTCACAGTGAATTAAAGGAAGGCAGACATCAAGTTTCTGCTAAAGTGAAGCAGAACAAGTAATTTGCAACCAGCAATTTTATAATCACAGTTTTACAAATGAACAGCTTGTCAAGTGCTACGTACTTCAATCATATCTATGCACTAGTGAAAACATGCAGGTATTTCAGAACTCAAATTTTGCCCTCAGAATTTAAGTTTTAAAATAGTTGGAAATGTGTTCATGAATTTGGAGACTTGAAGTATAACCTAATATATCACACTCTAAGAACTGTCAGCCAGATTTAACCATCAAAGAATCTAGTCTAGCTGAATATTAAAAGTGAACAATCTGTTTAAACTATACTTTCTATTTAAAAAAATGTTAGATTTGCTGGGCTTTTGAGGATACAAATTCTGAAAACAATTTTATTTATTTATTTTACAAAATACACAAACTCAAATATATATATGGTAAAGAATACTACTGATAAAAGTCACTTTTCTCCCTGAAACCTGGCAATGCACCATTAGAGTAAGAGTTTCTTTGTTAATATCCCATCTCACAGAAAAACTGCACTTTCTATTATAGCAAATGACAATTAAAGAACTTTTACAGAACAAGAAGCTATAACTTCTTCCCTGCCAACTGAGGACAGTTTACAGATAAGGTCCTCTCAAAAACATTCAGGTGTCATACACAAAATATCTAGCCTTTAGCTAAAAAAAATAATATAATTTTTGAGTATGCTAGTCAGACTAAAAAGTGACTCACACTATGAAGGAAGATTAATCATCTAAAACATGTTGAGATTCATTATATATGGATATATAAAACACTGAGAAAAAACTAAGGTCACTAATAGCCTCTAACTTCAGACTCATCCCTGACAAAGTCGATTTACACAAGATGTATTTGTATTTATTTCTTATGTCACACCTGACAAGGCTTTTTTTAGTTCAGTCCCAGATCAATTTTGAACTTCACATAACCCTTTTTTCCATCATACAAAAGAAGTGTTGTAATTCTTACCAGTGTACTAACAAGGTTTCATAGTTGGGTCTGCATGTGAAAATAGTGGACCCTAGCTTTCCCCTCTGTCCTTCCCCAATATTTACAGCAACAAAGACTTTTCATTCAGGGCAATGAGAATTTCAGCAATACATCCTGTTGCCAGGACCTGTATCAATGCCCACTGGCTTTGAAAAGAAAGAGGAAACACAGAGATTACAATTTTGGAAAAATGTGGGGAAAAGAAAAAGATTCCATTTAAAAGATAAATCCATTTCTAACTATCAGGCAAACAAGCCAGAAGACAGGCATATTTTGCCTCTAATGCACATGTGGTATCAAGAGAATTTCATCAGTAAACTCAACTACAGACGAAGGGAAAAAAACAGAACACAAACCACACAAAAAGGTTTGGAAGTCACTTCACATATATGCTGCAAAGTTGAGAGCAGTGAAACACTGGAGAGGTATATTTAGCAGAAACATGCAAAGTGCTATTCTCACAGTTTCTCCATTATCCAGAAAATATACCTCAATGTGTATTGAGCATCTGTGTCCAAACATAGCCAGAGCAGGTAAGCATCTCATTTTCCTTAGTTTACCAGTTGACATTTTCTTATTATAATTTATCTTTTGTAACTAAAAGAGTAAGTAGAAAATGGCTTACGTGACAGCAACATTCTCCACAGGGTATTACCGTGGCCTATCCTGTTTCCTCTCTTCAGGGAGACTTTTGATAAACAAACGATGCCATCCACTCCCAACCATCAAGTGAAGACCCTGGTGACAGGGCTATTGCAATGAAAGCTTCTTTTATTACTTAGTTAAGAATCCTTATTTAAGCGAGATGGATAAACTGAAGTTTTCAATTCCAGATAAACATTTAGGCACTACCAGGCTTGCATCTACCTCCCAACAGATGAAGAAAGAAGGTCTAGCATGTGACACAAGAATCTGCCCCCACAGTGTGAGCATGAAGTAGAAATCTTGGCGGCCAAGCTATTACTAGGTTTGGAGTCTCTCTTCATTCTGAAAGCCTGCTGGGTCCCGAGTTGATAAGAATCCCTGCAGAGTTTTTTTGCCACTAATATGCAAGCCATGGAATAGTTTTGCATACCTTGACTTCACAATACTTATACAAGGAATGCATTAGACTAAGGAGGCTTAAGGAGAACTAGAGCAAACAAAGAAATGTAGCCGGGTGGCACTGCGCTCTGGCTGATCTCTCTCCAGTCAGAGGTAGCTCAGTAAAAGTCCAAATATCTATGAGTCCATCCTTTGTTTCTGTAATGAGTATGAGAGAAAAGAATTAAAACCCCCTCACACTAACAGTTCAGATCATAGAATCACAGAATGGTTAGGGTTGGAAGGGACCTTAAAGATCATCTAGTTCCAACCTCCCTGCTGTGAGCAGGGACACCTTCCACTACACCAGGTTGCTCAAAGCCTCGTCCAACCTGGCCTTGAACACTTCCAGGGAGGGCGCATCCACAACTTCCCTGGGCAACCTGTTCCGGTGCCTCACCACCCTCACAGGGAAGAATTTCTTCCTAATATTTAGCCTAAATCTACCCTCTACCAGTTTAAAGCCATTACCCCTCATCCTATTACTACCTGCCCTTGTAAAAAGTCCCTCCCCCCAGCCTTCTTGTAGGCCCCCTTCAGGTACTGGAAGGCCG
>JAVKLA010000007.1:23247986-23281879 GCA_034782735.1 Sagittarius serpentarius | reverse complement strand
GGTCTCCCCAGAGCCTTCTCTTCTCCAGGCTGAACAGCCCCAACTCCCTCAGCCTGTCTTCATAGGAGAGGTGCTCCAGCTCTCTGATAGTCCTCGTGGCCCTCCTCTGGACTCTTCCAGATGTCCAATACAATTTCAAAACTCCCCCCTCCCACCTTACATGGGGGTACAACTGAACATTGAGTTTATAAAGTACATTGTTGTTCTACTTGTTCTCACCAGAAAACTACATTCATTAAATTAGGTTATCAGAGACAGAAGGGTTTAAGAGTTGTGATCTGGCCTTATAGACTCCATTTGGCTAATCATATTTTAATAGCTTTAAAACTAGAAGTGCTTTTTTCTTAAACAGCAATCAGGCTGAATTTTCAGACAGACCCTCCTCCCATACTTGATAGCTTATACTAGTGTTCACCTCCAAAAACTCCATATAAATGTTATTTATTACTAAGGACTGGGACAGAGACTTCTTGAGAGCCTCAGATAAGACTAAGAAAAGTGCTCAACTCCTAATCATTTTTAGAGGTACATAATGCCTCGATGCTTCTGATAATTTTCTGTTCATGTTTTTTGATTTATACGGAAACAAACAAAATATTTCATAAGTCTTTTTTATTTCCATTAATATATGTGTAGTGTCAATCATACTTTCTTACATAGGTCTTAAATGAAGATTAAAAACTTCAAAAAGAGAGATATAAATGTTCATCCACCTAATCTTCACTTCTCTTCATGCAGATTTTGGTTAAAAAAAAGTTACACAATATTATGACCAGTGAACACTCCTAATATTAGCATTTATTTTATATCTCCCATATATTGAGATACATATATATGGAAGATGGAGTTACTGTCACAGTAAATAAAGTTCCAAAATAGAAGTCCAAGGAATAGAAACTTTCACCTCACACTGATTATTGCCAAAATTCATGAGCAAGCCATGATAGTTACTTCGGAAATTCCAGTCAAGTGTCTGCAATTCATAAGTAGTTAACACCAAAGACCTTCATTCCCCCACTTACTCTAATACTATTTTAAGTTTCGTATATTTAGTGACACATATATGGGAGGAAAAAGAAGTTGTTTAGATATAAGTATCATAAATACTTTTTTTAAAGTCAAATGTTTGAGAAAAAGAAGACAAGAAAAAAATAATGTGCAAAAGATGAAATGTGCTGAAAGAAATCAAAACATATTCATGTGTCAAACCCAACCAAATCTGTTTAATAATTACTCGTTCAAAGAGTATTTGAAGCCCTCTCAGATCGTAAAAACTTCTCAAAAATCACCTTTGCATCTTGGACTGCACCTTCTCTCGTGGGCCTCTCGATAATGTGTGACAGAAGACAATGACAACGTTCTCACACATCCAATTACGTATGTCAGTCCAAAAGCAAGAACAAATCCCTTTCAGCAAAGGAAGATTAGTGCTTGAACTAGAAGTGCGTTCTTAAGCAGGCATTAGACTGCAGGGACTGCAGGTAATAACAAATCCATTATCTATACCAACAGATGATCTGATATTAAAACTGCAGGAAATGTTATTGTTTGTGATGAAAACAAAGGACAAAATACAGAGCTCTGTGAATCAGATTTCATCATTTGTTCATTATCTTCCTCATAGACTTCACAAGCTTACAATATCGATTTTACTGTATTTATGCTTTAAGTAAAAATATATAAAGTATTACATACTATGATATTTACAAGTATATATTAACATAAATATTACAACTATGCTTTAATACATAATTCTTTACACACTAATCTGCTGTACCAGAGCTTGCATGGGTACCTGCAGAAGCCAGATTTCCCTGCTTAACTCCTCAGCTCCAGGGAGGTGGAAAGAATACTTTTCCCTTTGAGGCAAAAAAATCAGCCAGATGAGAACTGGCAAGAATACTTAAGTCTACCAGGAACATTCACTGTGCCATGTTTCCTCTTATGCTGATATAAAGCCAATTGTGGTATATGGATTTGGTTTGCAGAGATGTTTTTTTCAATCAGATGTCAAGTACACCAGTGTGTTCTCTTTGCTAAGAAAGCCAGAACACTGTCCAATTTCTAGAATTGTTTTCGAATAGCCCATCTAAAATTACTTGGCAGTGTAGAGGCTGAGGTTATAAAGAACATTTTTCATCTCTCCCATTCTTTCTCTGTAATACACAAACATCAAAGTCCTGAAGTTTCATGGATTAGCAATCTTCAGTTTGATACAGGTGCAGGGGATGGATTTGTGACAAGCAGTATATAGGAGAAGGACACAGTGGACATTCTTGTGAACTATTCTGGACATAAAGCATAGGAGATTGGCAATGCCAGCTGGTGATTGGATATTCTCAGACACACTGTCCCTTCCAGTCCTACATCTCAACAGGCTGTTTACTCCTCCTATTCCAAAAGCGATTATATGAAGGATTCCAGTTAATAGTTACTTTTAAATGCACCTTGGCTGGATTACTATTCCCAGCTGTAACATGACTGCAGGAAAGAAGAACTTGTATCTAAATGCATCTGAAAACTGCCCCAGGTTCTAGGGAAACCTAGCAACCAAATACTCAGAATACTTTTGTTTATAGAACAGTATATGCTAGAAACTTAATATATAGATTAGAAATATACAGAAATAGAATATAAGAAATACATTAGGTACAGCTTATCCAGAAAAGTCAGTCATACAGCCATGATGTTTCAGTTTCAATATGAGTAGAACCTCAACTGCTCAAAAGCCCTTCATCAAAGTCACTCTTCATTTCTGCAGGAAAAGGAGAAACACAAATCTGAAGCTTGGTAATAAAAAAAAAATGTCAGAGGGAAAAAATACTAATTTTACAAGCTTTTTCTTACTGTCTGACACATGGGAAGGAGGGCTTATAAGAAAAGAAAGAATGGGAAAATCAATTGCTTCTCTATCACCCCCATAGAAGTCTGGTAAAAAAAAAAAACAACAAACTATTACCAAGCACACACATAATTCTGATTCTCTTCGCAATAGAAACAATACTTCCTACCTCAAAAAGCATTATTATATACTTGACTAGGTGAGAATACATCTACCCGCCTGATAGCAACTAGATACAATGTCAATCAGTCTGCAGTCTGATCAGACACAGACCACCTCCAGGGCCGTAAGTTACACGGAGCAAAGCTAGCTGGTATCAGATGTCTGCCTGTAGAACCATGTAGGCACATTCTAAGTGTCTGTATTGCTGGGTCCCTTGCAAAAAATAGGGAGAATAAGGTAAATACTCTTTAACTAGGATCCAGCTCCACATTTACCTATGCTTGAATCTCTCTTGTTCAATTTTAATCAGATTTAAATCAACCAGACCCTTGATTTCTTTAAAAAAGGAACTGAAAGTTTTCCACATGCAAGAAAATGGCACCTTCAGAAAGCACTTACTAAGAGCATTCTGGCTGGCTGGTACTCAACCATCTTTATTTTTCTTAACTAATGGGCTTATTTTCCACTAATTTTATCCAGACTGGATTTCCCTAGCTAAATACTAGTTGAGTTGGAGGTTAAAGATAAGAAGGGGAAAGCCAAGAAACGCTGAACCTACTAGCCAAAAAAAACCGAACTTGCAATTAGTTTGCAAGTTATATTCTATTCTTTTTGCTTTCTTCTGAAATATTTTAGTTTCTTCAAAAAGCCTTCCATGATTGCAGAGGGACTCCGTACCATGCATCAATAAATAAAATATTTAAGAACATGGCATAGATTGCATATTTGCACAACAGAAGAAAATGATTGTTGACTCTGTAAACAAGACAAGTGCTACAGTAACACTGACTGTCACTGCCTACGGTGAAAACACTTGACTATCCCTCCTTCCTATGCAAAGCTTACAACCTTCAAGCCATAAACAAGGTCATTGTTCCATTTAAGTGCTGGGAAGCTCTTTGCTTTTAAAAGTTGGCTTGTGTTGCTATTACTTCAACATTACTTTCCCTTCAGAGTCTTCAGACTAATGTGTTTAGAAGTTCATTGCAAATTAATCAGCTAGCAATATTTTAAACATTAAAGATGATATTTCCTTTCCTCTGACAAACTGTTTCATGTTTCTTGCCATTAATTTATTATGGAAGAGAATGCCATTTTTCTTAACTGGTACAAGTCTAGAAGAAAAGTTCATATTTTAAGATTCCAGTGTTTTTGTTTCAGTAGACTTAAGAGACACTCACAATCTGATTACAGCCAACCAAGAAGCAGCTACTATAACAGATCCATCAGCCTGACAACCTGAAAGACAAATTTAAAACTAGAAAGTCTGCTTATAGACTGTGTTATAACAGGAATGGAGAAAATCAATCTTGAAACCCTTTCATATGAGGTTGGTAAATAGCTTTACACTGTAAGGTGTAATAGGCTTCTTAAAGAAAAGTTTGCATGTTTAAATGTGATAATGCAAGAACTGTTTACTGAAGTAACATAGGGTAATTTAATTACAGGGAAAAAAAAATCCAAGATCTCAAAGTAATGAGGAACCTGTGACACAAATCCTAATCTGGCATATGACAGCTGCAGAATGAATTCAAAAGATTTTTACCAGACTAATTATCTGTTAATGGCCAGGCTCAGCGGGACACAACAAATTCCCAAGGTTTAGTTTCCAAGTCATGTGATTCAATCTTCAGCATGGCAGATGGCAGACAATGACTGCATACTGCTCTTTTATTCCAAGAGCTACACACACCATTTCTGTAACCCAGCACTAAAATTACTGTAATCATACATCAAGAAAGATTCAATGTTACCACTGGTGACACCACTATTTTTGCAGTGATTGTTTCCCACAATGTGCAGCATGTCATTTTTATTAAGTGCTGTCAGCTCTTGGCGTGCATATACCAAAATTGAAAACCCAGTAGAATTTATCCTCTCTATAGATCCACAAAGACTCCAGCAAGTTGGATGTCACTTTTAACAGGACACAAATGCTTGCTTTTAGCTAAAATATCAGCAATTTTTTTCAGTTGCCATACTCTAATTTAAAAGTGCTGACTTTGCATCTGGGTCTGATTTTGTGTCATTTTTACAAATACTCTATTATTTTAACATCCCACTTCACCAACCTGTTAGTTTGATGGCAGTGGGTATTACTAACTACACATCTAAACTTTACCTCACTGAAAAAGACTAAATTCACACCCAGTGGACCCCAGCCTTTCCATTCTCAGTAACATTACACCACATCCCCAAAGCTAGAATTACATAACCCAGGGCGGGGCAGGAAGATCTATACGTTCTGTATTTTACCTGTACTGTATTTTGGGTTATTGGTCTCCAGAAAGTAAATACACAGGGGGTTGTTCCCCCTCCCCCCCTTAACAAATTTTAAAGACCTTTGTTCCAAAGAGCCAAGTTTTCCAGTGCTAGACTGTGGCTATTTCACATGGCATGACCTTTATTTTTTGCATACGCAACAAAGCTGAAGAGCTTCCTCAGCATTATTGTTCACTTCCAGTTTAAGACACTCTCACTGAGGTGACTCACTAGATGTTCAAGGTTGTTTCTTAATACTTTTCCTATAGCACATTAAGCATCATAATTCTGTTACTTTTAAACCAAATCCTTACCATTTTGCATTTCTTTTTTTTGCAAAATGGTAATTGGACTGGTAATATGATCCTCTGACAACTGTGATAAAAACTGTAAATTCTTTCTAGGGTAAATCCTAAACTACACATTATCTGTCTGTGGCCTTCGCATCACTGCATGTAATGAAAATACTTTAGAAAGTGTTCCATGACAAGATTTGTAGCTGGAAAAAGATCTCTGTTTTCATATACAGGGTATTTCTCAGATCCCTGCATCTATGACAGGGCACAGTTAATTTCAGGTTCATTTCAGATAACACTTCCTTCCATAAATAACTACAGATGGGAATATTTCTATGTCCATGGATAGAAGCCAAAATTATCTCCTCTGCTTGAGTACACTATTTCCTTCTTTCTTCCAGCAATAAATAACTACGGCTTCCGGTTCTGAGAATACTGATTGAAAGTCTGAACAAAAATATCACGTAGCAGTATCCATGGATGAATTTCCTGCCATACAGACTTCCTCAGGATTAGGGCCATTTTAATTCTTTTGTTTTACTTAGACTTGCAACATTTGTATCCCACACTGACTAGACGGATATCTCTCCACAGTCATTCTCCGAAACAATTCTAGTCTCTAGTACAAGCCCAACTTCCCCTAAATCACATTTCATATCAAATATTAGAAGACATTTGCTAGCATTGGGATAAAACCCACCCTAAACGTAAACCCTACTGTATGAATTCTCTGTGGGATGCAGGTGTGTATGCACACGCATTTTAACATTAACTGGCATTAAGATTTTTGTTACTTTAGCTCAACAGCTCTTCCAAGTTTGTAGATAGCCTTTAGTTACCAAAACCACTCAAAACCAAACAATTTTTCAGAAACCTCAGAAACTGTTAGACCCCATTTATCTGCACCAACAAAAATAACCTCTTCATTAACCTTAATTTTACAGTGACTATTTACCACTGAGTTCCACTGGATCTGATTAACTTTAGGCCTATTATTTTTTTTCCTATACACAGGGAAGACACAGAAGTAATTTCCTTTTTCTTTGCTTCTAGTTTTTTTTGTTCAGCCCCCCAAAAACTTGTTGATGATCTTTCTCTAGTCTAAGCAATCCCATTTCCTTCAATCTTTCATCATAGGACATGTTTTCTTAATTCATTTTACTCTTCTCTGGATTTTCTATAATAAAGCTGTCTCTTGCTGCTATCATTGTATTGAGTGAGACACAGCAGAACAGCCACCAGACATGTACATCAGAAACAAGATGATTGACTGTAACTTCTGTCTGGATGTTGGCTTTCCTCTCCTATGCACAACCATTGACACCATTAATTCATCTTCAGCTGTGTTCCTTTACCAGAACTACTTGCCATTTCCTACTTGCATTGTTAATAACCAGTGAGTCTAAGATTACTTAACCTGCTTTATCCTAAACTATTTCTGCAGTTTGTCAAGATTATTCTAATTTTCTGTTGTCCAGGTTTCCTGTAGCTCATCTGTTTGGTGTGTTCTTTTTATTTATTAAGCATATCCTCCATTCCATCTTCCAGGTCATTTACACTGACTAGTATAGACACACATTCATTGACCCCTACTCAAAATAAAATTCCAGTTTGGCAGTGAATTATCAATAATCATTTAGAACAACAGTATTCCAACTGTGTATCCAGTAAGCAGTGCATCTGTTCTACACCATGCTTCCCTAGCTGACTGATGTGAAAAGACAGTGTCAAAAAGCTTACTTCAGACACAAGGAAGCAGTCACTACTGTTTTCTTCCCCTTGTCTCTCCCCAGTTCAGTTGTTGTTTCATAACTCTTTATTGTTAATAAACCAACAACAAAAAAACCCAAACCCCTCCCAAAACCCCACATCATACACTCTGTTGAAACATTTTGTTTCCTGAGCTGAACCCAAACCAGCAGGGTCCCTGAACAGAGACAGGTGCTATGCCTGAGCCCTTCTAGCCTGTAACACATGTAAAGGTGACTGTACCAAATACTGTGGAACTTTTCAACGTCCAGGTAAGAGAGGTGTTCCACTGCTACATACTTACTCATAAAAGGGGAAAAGGATCCAGCCAACCATCAGTAAGTGATTCACAGTATTGCCTCCTCAACTTTTTTTCCCCGTAAATCTCAGAGTGAAGTTTTTTTAGCTCAACCTTAGGGACACTCATGGCATCCAATCATCATCATCAGCTCTAGGATGATTAGACTCTTCCAGGACTCCTCTATACTCTTTTTTAGGGTTTCCCTATGCCTTGGAAAGTAATCTTTAGCTCTTCCACACTGGTTTTGTCTCATGTCCATCCAGTGAATGAGAAACATGGCTCTTGACAACATCTAGTATGAGCTTTTCTTATCCTATTCTGTACTGTGTGTATCTTTTCTGATTTCATTTCCCAGGCCACTTAGTTCCTATTCTTGGAAGGTCTCTCTCTTGGAAGTTCTATTCTCTGTCTTTCTAAGGACAATCTAAATACTACTTCTGGTTGCATTTCCATCAATACGTTTTACTGTTTCTCACACAATATTAGTTTGTGGACTCATGTCAGCTAAAAAAAAAAAACAACAAACCACCAAACCAAAAAAACCCACCCTAAACCAACAATGTATATGCCTCTTTCAAGTTGATATTCCACTCTTAATGTTACAGCACTATCTACTGCTGCATCAAGAGGTCTCAGAGGTAATTGTGTTCCCATTCTCATATGATGTTGCACACACTGTTGATATTTAAGTCTTATAAGCCAATATAAAGACTGCAGTCCTTTCCCCCCCGCCCCAGAGAAGACATCACTCTCATCTGTGTAATTTGCCACATATTAAGCAGTTTAACATGTTTTTTCTTGCAGACATCAACCACGAATTCTGAAAACCCTTTCTATCCAACATACCTACTCTTTTAGTAGTTACATTGTTAATCACATCCATAGTGTCAAATCACCAAGCAGCCTGCTGCAGCTTGTTTGGCAAATTTTAAATTGCTTTCTAAAAGTTGACTCTACCTCTTCTGACACTCAGCCTTTAAAGTGAACGATGGGACTATCATTACTGTTCAAAGTCTTGAAGATAGGAAAGAAAAGACTCCTTGCCCACAAATGACAAACTTCTGTGGGATCTGCAATGCAGACAATCACTCCCTTTGCAGCTGCCACTAACATTCATCTCTAACAATACATAAACCTCTTTAAGAGCTGTGAGGAATGCAAGGGCTTAAGGATTTTTTCCCCTCATACTTGCAGGTTAATGCAACATTTCAGCTTAAATGCTTTTTTAAATTTCAGCAGAACTATAACTGAAAAAAAGTTGGAGCTTTCTATGTTCTTGCAAAATTGCCTGTAGCAGAAATTCAAATCTGTGCTATTTCCAACACATTTGGGAAAGTGCCTATACTAGTTTAGAGCCCGAGACATAAGATAAAGACTTCTTTTGGTTTCAGTAGCTTTCAACTACACATAACACCTGCTAACATGGAAGCAAGTTTCTATTACAGTTGTGTCTCAGCCTGCAATAAGATATCAAACAGTGATGTATCGGTATAATTAAATGGCATTAAAAAACAAAAAAAAGTACACCTAACAGTGCCTGGTTCCTTAAAAAAAGTGTACTGCTGAGCAATAACATACAGTTGAAAACCAAGTAGCCTTTCCACTGTCATGAGATAGAAGAGAACTGAACTAAAGCTAAATAGTTGCTAAAACTACTCAGTTAACTGAAATAAAATTATTTTAAAAAAAATCTCATCCAACTATGACTTCGCATACAAAACTCGAAAACTGAGAAAAACAAAATTCATATGTTCCAAAACTTGTCTCAGTACTAAATTCTCAGCTCTCACTGAGATTAAGATTCTAGCAGAAGTACTACATTAACAGAGATTTTCATATCTGAATGACAGAAGTCTATGTGCCAAAAGAACTGAAACAAGAACATGGGGAATATCGGTTGTACTAATAAAAAAGTCATCTCCTGCTCATCGCTTGTTTTGGTTTCTACCCTCTATGATGAGTACATTAACAGCTCCAGGTGGTCTCCTTAGTATTTCCACTACAAAGCAAATACAAAATTCAGTTTATAAAAGCTATCATCTCTACTAAGAATTTTCAAATCTGTCACTGGAAAATAAAAAATTTTTGAGAGAAGAGCATGATGAGTCTGTAATAGCTGTTTTCTTCAGTTACCCATTTACTTTTAATGAGCACCTTATGAAAAACTTTGTTAACAGAAAATTATGGAGCTTTTGGTTTCAGAAATAGCCACCAACATATCTGTGGCCCATCAAAAAAGGCCTTTAAAGTAAGGTTTATTTGTGGTATATTCTTTTGGGAATGGAGTATAGAAAAAAGGTGGTTCATCTACCTTTTCAATCCTGTTATGGATATTAATCCACGAAACTGCAACACAATGCAAGCTTAAAAGGTTACTGTTTTCCTGGAGCGAAGATTTAGTTTTCTTTTGTGTGTCAAATAATACATGCTTCAGAGTTCTGTATGGCTTTTCATGGATTTCTCACAGGAAATTCCCCCCACAAACCCCCCATACATTATATTCTTTTGAATAATTAGTGCAGGTAATTTATCACTAAGTTGCTGCCCTACACTTTGCAATGACTGAAGCTTGAAGCTTCTTTAGCAAGACAGAAGCCCCCCCATCCTCTTCCAAGATAACGAAGGGTTAATTTCCCAACTAGAGAAATTTCAGTCTGACTGTCCTTGCTTCACAGTAGGATAGTGACAGATTCCAGCAAAAATGCAGCCAAGTAAGGAAAACACTTTGGTCAAGCAAATACATTAGAGAAACCTCAATGACAAAAGCACAAGGACTGGAATAGCAGAAGCCTGCACTGCAAAGTTAAAGCCTAGTTAGTTTTACAGGCATATTCTTCCTCACATAGAAACCATCACAAAAGTCTTAGGAGGTAAAAAAAGTTGGTTGCTCAACAGTTTTAAAGTGAAAAAGTCAGTCTTGCATGAATGTAGTTAAGAAATCCTGTACTTGAGGCTACAAAGCACTAATATGCTAAATTACAGCACCTGTATGGAAACTGAAGATAAAAGGAAACTTAGTAAATGTTATAAAATCTGACAGTTAAAAGCTAGATAATTGTCTGTCTTCATAGACAATAATCAAGGAATATATATGACATGGATGTTATTCTCTATGTTACTATTATCATCAAGATGTTGCTACAGTCAAGATTAATGAAGTCAGAAGAGCAAATAAAAACTATTTTGAGGACATCCTTTCTGTTGTACTGCTCAAAATTTAAAAGATTTCTTCATAGATCACTAGTTCGATGATCATTTCTTACTACACATGTTAAATAGTTCTACTGGAACACAAAATCACCCCATAAATTAACAGAACAACACATTCCATAATAAAAGGATACAAATTTTATACATGCATGTTTTAAACACCTGAATTTCAGCATCAATTCTATATTAAACAGAAAATACAACCTAAACTTATTCACTCACCAAAACTGCAAAAAATATGTATTTCCTCAGGGATAAAAATATGAAGGAGCAAGGAAAAGAAAAAACCAAGACCCTGAGAAACACAAGAGCTACATTTATAGGAACATAGCCATTTACAAAATGCCTTTTTTTTTTAATGGTTGCCTTTCAAGCTGTGCCAACACTACAATGAACATAAAAGATCTGCCTCCCTAGCAGATTTAGAAGAATAAGCAATTACTACGTTAGGGAAAATAGGCTCAGAAATTTCCACCAATTGGTAATTGGCAGCAAATCAACTCTTATTTGCCAAACCCCACAAAGCCCTTGGGCACCAACCTCTACATATATCAGCAATGAACAAACAAATTAAAAAAAAAAGCCTCACACTGGGGTCAGCCTTTCACTTTAGGGAAAAAGAAAAACAAAAAAAGCCCCCAGACGTCTCTATCTTCCTAGATAAGCAGGAGGCAGCTTTTATTATCAGGGTGTTTAAAGCCATAGGTCTTCTGATGCACCATATCCCGTGCCCACTTAAATCACGATTATACTATGGTTGTGCAAGCAAAGGCTCCTTCCCAAAGTCTATGGAAAAGCAAACAGCCTTTCTTCCAAATAGAAGGGAGGTCTCCACATTTATGCACTACTACTGCTGAAACAGTTTACAGAGAGGCAGTTGTAAGGAGCAGCTACTTGAAGGCTGTTAGCAGTGAGAACTAGGGATTTCTTGAGAACACCTACACCTACATCTGCAGTCCAAGTTTGATTATTGCCTTTACCATAGAAGGGCAGGAGGAGGTACTGCAGCAATTAGAAATCTTATTTTGGAGCATTACCAATGATTGATCATTCTCACTGCAGACTGATGACTGGTGTCATCCACCACGGGTGACAGTAATGTGCAAGCAATATATGCGAGATTTAATGTTAATTAATTTTATTGATCCCTGATGCACTACTGCATCTTGCACATCAACGCAGACCAGTGAGTTTCTACTGTATTAATGATGCAATAGAAGAGGTGAATGTGAACCGAGAATCCTAATTTCTGCAGTTTCCTTTCCTTTCTGTCTGCTTGCTTGAGACGATTAAAATCATCTTATCTGAGACAGTAACAGAAGACTCCATGGGCAGAAGAGCCTAATTACTGTATAATAAATATCCTCAAAGCTATTTTATTATGAATTAAATTAAACATGACTAAATCACATTTTGGATGTTCCTAGAAAGGATTCTTTCTTAACAAATCACATTAACAAATCTCATTCAAAATCAAACCTATTAGAAGAACTAAAGAGCACGTTATAGTGCCACCAAATACCAAAAATTAAGAGTCTCAGTGATGCATTTGCCTCACTATATTTAATACCAAAGGACAGAACAAGTTCTTTTCAAGTGCTTAATTATAAAAATTGTATCCACAGCACACAGAACATAACCAGACACAGACCTCATATTGAGACAATCCAAGTAAGTGCACTTGTTCTGCAATACATTTGCTAGCAACTTTCAAGTGATCTATAGGATTACAACCATTATAAAAAGCCTGTAACTTTTACAAATAGTTCATGCAAATATATAGGCATGCAGGTGTGCAAAAATACCTGTTGAATGAGCAAGAATCATAACATTTAGTCAACAATACAATAGTCCAGGTACCTGATACTTAATGTGATCTACTTTGCAGCCTGTATTGCTCTGCATCACTAAGGTCACAACACTGTCAAAGTTCCACATCAGTGTCAAATAAAGTATCAAGTGTCAAAGTTCTGTTCCATGAAGGGCTGAGTCATTAACCTGACTGATCAACAGCAAATGTATTGCTGACACAAACTTGGTGCAGGGGAACATTTTGCAGGGGAACATTTTGTGCACCACTCCTTTGTATTTCTGAATGAGAATAAAAGACCTACCGCATCGTTAACCCTGGTAGCATGTTTTTGCAGTGGTAAAACTAAAAGCAACAGCAAGCTGCAAAGATATGACTACCCCCTAGAATTATTAATTTCAGATAAAATTCTTGACCTTAGATTGTGGGAGTTACTACCTCCAGAAAGACTTTTCAGTCCTTTTGCTACTTAAATAGCAATCTGTGGAAGTGAAATGGAAGGAGACAGCAATATTTTTCTTACACCACTCAGCACTATGTAATGGTCTGGAAACATGACTCTGCTTCTCAAAACAAATACGTATTTTAACAACTTTGCTTTCAAATGCTTCAAATAAACTGCATTACTTAATCAACAGGCACTTTTTTTAGGATTGCAACAGAGTTAGTATATGAAAAACATTTTTTTAGATTTTGTTTATACTTAGAATGTAAAGTGGTCAATTTCTTTTGCATTATATAAAACTAATTTTTTTGTAGATAATATTTTAATGCAAATTTTTAAAGTTGCCATTTATTAAACTGTCCTTATTCAGAAGCAGGTTAAAGCATATACAGAACAAGAATTCAAGTTATGAAAACAAAGAAGCTCAGATTAACTTACAATTATTAGATGGTCATAACAATTTATTCTCCTACCTGCTTTCCATCCAGTGTACAAAGTCTCTTGACTACACCCGAATCTAACTTAATGGCTTCTGTGATGTCAGTCAAGACCTGTTCAAAGGAGTGAGCAGTCTTCTTATTCAGTAGAATTCTCACAGCTTTCCGTGGTTTTACTCCACTCCTAATAACAGTCACTAATTTGGGTTTAATGAATTCTTTACTCTCCTTCACTTCACTCTTTGTGGATGTCAAAGACGTCAACGATCGAGTGGACCCAGTCCTTATGTTCACACACCAGTTTGGATTGACATTCTTGGTGTAATCAACTTTGCGATATGGTTCATTGGACGCACATACATAACTTTCACCTGAAAAGAAGATGACATTTTCATAATATAAGGAGGTTTGAAGCTGTTTTTTGTCAATTTAAAAAAAAAATGACAAGTTTTTCAGAAGGAGCGATTTGCCTGTATTTCAACTGCAGGCGATTTGAAATGGAGGACTGTAAATTATCAGAGCTTTCCACCCAAACAATACTCTCATAGAGTGGTTTCAACAGGTTTCAAAAGATCACCGGTTAATTAAAAAAAAACACCACCACCAAAAAAACCAGGAAAGGGTAATGAGGGAGTTGAAGGTATTTCCCATTTCTTTTGGATCGTAAGTTCTGCAAAATGAATGCATAATGACTGCAGAGTCATTTTGCAAGTGCTTAAACTACATGAGCTCACAATACATGACATTAAGAGCATTCTCCCAAAGCAAACATGCAGGTCCTTCCCTATATATTCCTCAAGTATATACTTCAAGATGTGTACACACATACCTATGTTTAATAATGAATTATTTTAAAAGGAGTAAGTTTTAACAGAATAAAATTCAAGCATCTCAAGATCCTTGCCCCGAGGGACACATTAATTTACCAGGAGTTATTGCCTTTCTACCAAGGATACACTGTTGAAATGTATTCACTTCAACATTTTTTAGACCAACAAACACCTGTTGAGGCCACAAATGAGACTTTGAGACTACAGGAATATGAAAGGACATTGACACTTCTCCATTTTAATTTCTTTCCTAATTCAACGTCTGCACTGCTTTCTCCCGAAGTCATAAAAGGCAGGTCAGAGGATAAAAAGTGTTATCACAGGCTAGTAATGCATACCTTCACATCAAATTATTTAAAGTGGCACCAGCCATGATGCAGACCTAAGGAATTTGTTACTTTTCTCCATTCCTTGACATAATGCAATGATGGAGACTAACTGGCTTTATTTATTTATTTTTAAGACGACAGTTTTCTCTTCAAACTGCTGTTTGTTGTTTACCACAACTCTTTTAATGTCTGACAGCAATATTCAAGATGCAGACCATGACAAAGGACATCTTTAACTCCACTTCTGTAACCCACGTCCTTGGAGTCTCACAAAATGACATCCAAAGACTTTCTCAAAGAGGCAGAGTATTGCCAGAAGGATGAAACGGAAGCAGTCCAAACTGATGTAACACACCATTCCTCCAGGCAGAGGAGCTACCTATATCTTAAAAAGCTTAGCCTGTTCTAAGATTAAAGCTACATGCTCAAGGTCACTGGTCGAACAAACCAAACTCATCTCCTATATACACAGCAAGAGGAGTAAAGAGTACACATACATCTATTGGACAGTATTGTAGAAGTTACAAAATGTATACCTATATTTAGATACAAACTAGAAAACTTTTAAACAATACTTTTCCTTTCTGAACTCTAGTTTGGAGAACCGATTTAGCTTAGAAGTTGTACAGCTTATTCTAAAAACAAGATAGCAAACTACTTTCAAACCCCTGAAGAATTACTGTGACCTGAAAGACTTCTGTGTTTCTTTCCCATACCAATTACACTTGTATTTAGACGCTCTTGAAAGTTTACTTGCTCTATTTGAAAGAAAACAGATTATAAT
The DNA here is from genome assembly GCA_034782735.1 of Sagittarius serpentarius. Classification (NCBI taxonomy): domain Eukaryota; kingdom Metazoa; phylum Chordata; class Aves; order Accipitriformes; family Sagittariidae; genus Sagittarius; species Sagittarius serpentarius. The sequence goes on along the minus strand of JAVKLA010000007.1, from coordinate 23,266,422 downwards.
TAAGTCCAGTTAACAATTATTTTGTTTGGGAAAGTTTGGCAGCCAGTTCTGCCTCCACAAACACCACTGGGACTGTACTCCACTGAGGTGCAAAGGAACAATTTGGTGTGGATGCAACTGCCTTGCCTGTATTCTTCCTCTTCACTCACCCCCATCATTCCTTCTCATATTAACAAACCAAGCGGTGCACAAAACAGAAACCAGTACAGACAAAAAAAAAGACTCTTCCTCTTTCTCTGAAAAATGAGCGAAGAAAAATGAGCTGGTTTCAGCCCATAAACTCTCCTTGAATGGGATTTGCACACAGCTGCACGCACACTAGCACTAACCTACAGGTGGGGGCAGGGGGAAATGCCACACTGTTTAGGAAGGACTGTGGTGGCCTAGAGGCTGCCTCAGAACTACATGCTAAGTTGCAACAAGTCTCCAAGCAATCTGATTTAATCAGAACCATTTTGAGCAAGACATCAGATGAGATGACCTCAAAAGGTCCCTTCCAAACTAAATTATCCTATGATTCTAGACGGAGAGTTTTCTTTCAACAGCTGTTTTCAGAAACCTTTCACTCATCTATCCTGTTATTGTGAAATAGCACGACATACTCAAGTTTCGTTACAGCAGCTCAGCTCCAACAGAAAGTAAAGGCTTCCCCCTCTACATCCTCTAATACTAGATTCAAAGGACTATGCTTATTTACTGAACAATTTCTAAAAAGCCATGAAGCTGTCTATCTCTAAACACAGTGCTGGCAAATAAGAGGCATCTCAAAGATGGTAGTTCTAATTCATACCAATAGATTTACTAACATTGTAACTGCTGATCATTTTGTTATTCTCCCCTTTACAACTAGTTTACTGTGTGACGTAGAACCCTGGTGTGGTTTAACCCCAGCTGGCAACTACACACCACCCAGCCACTTGCTCACTCCCCTCTGGTGGGATGGGGGAGAGAAAATCAGGAGGGTAAAAGTGAGAAAACTCATGGGTTGAGATAAAGACAATTTAATAGGTAAAGCAAAAGCCACGTGTGCAAGCAAAACAAAACAAGGAATTCATTCACTACTTCCCATGGGCAGGCAGGTGTTCAGCCATCTCCAGGAACGCAGGGCTCCATCACACGTAACAGTTGCTTGGGAAGACAAATGCCATCACTCTGAACATCCCCCTCTTCCTCCTTCTTCCCCCAGCTTTATATGCTGAGGTCTGGGATATCCCTTTGGTCAGCTGGGGTCAGCTGTCCCAGCTGTGTCCCCTCCCAACTCCCTGTACACCCCCAGTCAACTCACTGGTAGGGCAGTGTGAGGAGCAGAAAAGGCCTTGACCCCGTGTAAGCACTACTCAGCAGTAACTAAAACCCCTGTATTATCAACAGTTTTCAGCGCAAATCCAAAACACGGCCCCATACTAGCTACTATGAAGAAAATTAACTCTATCCCAGCCAAAATCAGCACAAACCCTTCGGACAATTTTTTCCACGATTACATGCTAAACTTTTTGTGGTTGCACCTAGCAAGCAACTTTGGTTTTTGTGTGTGCGTGTTGGTTAGGAATGCTAATTCTTATTTCCTTCTACAAAAAATGAACATAAGGTAATTCAGTCATTATTCTGGGTGCATAATATTAGGCATTCAACTTCGGAAAGTCCCTGACCACTTGCTTTGAAGTTTATTGATCTGCGTAAGACTTTTGTATTGTTTAATCATCCTCTGATAATTTATATACAAATAAACGTGAAAGCATCCTGTGCATGAGAATACCTTTCTAAACACAGAGTGCCCTAGCATCTCAAAGATTCTACGTAAGCTTCAGTACATGAAGTCACCTATCACTTCAGAGTAACCTCTTCAGCGCAGCCTCTCCAGCTGTGTGCAAAAGAGTTAAAGCAATCAGCACAAGGTACCTCAAAACTCACCATTACTGAGCATGTTTGGAATTACCCTTTCAAACGCAATGGAATTACCCTTTCAAACGCAAAAAGAATGCAATTCCTAGACCATTAAAAAAAAAATAAAAAAATCAACAAATGCACAGAAGTCAATTCAAAGTTACACCTCAGGGCTGAAGCTTAAATGAGCAAAGTTAAAAAAAAAAGAAACACAAGAAACCCTCAAAATTAAGACTATTCAGAAACAAGACTCTCCAACTGGAAATAAATTAGTTGCTTATGTAAAGAAGTACAGGTAGAAAACAAAAGGTCCCTTTGCTACAGTATTTACCATAGAAGAGTCTCAATATGGTATGCTAGCTTTGGCTTTTATGGACACGTATCATAACAGAATCATGAAATGTGATCTACTATCTGTCAGAGCTGTACTACAACACCCTTTAGGACAGCAGAAATTGTCCCGTTATAAAATTTTCAGTCAGTATCAATCCAAAAGGGTCTTTATTTCTTTAAAATAGCAGTGTAAAACTCTGCCTTCTACTAGTTCCTTTGCTTGATTCATGAATAAAATAATTTCTTCATTATCTGAATAGGTTGCAATGCCCATTTACTACAGATTTATTATTATTTCTTTTCCTGTAAGCAGAGGCCTTAGTTTTCTTTTTCTGATGGAAAAAAAAATAGGAAGTGCTCTCAACTTAAAACAATGTAATACCTCAAAAGAACTAGTTTCAAATAACTTGTTTCAACCGTATTTAGCCAAGTCTTAAGTTGAAGCACAAGTGACTTTAGCTTTAAAAAAAAAAAAAAGTATCTGGCAAAACTGATTGCAAAATTTCCTATAACTGGCAGATACAGGAATGACTAATTAATGTAGAACTGTAGTATATTACAGATCATTTGGAAAGTGTTTTAAATTCCATGCCTGCTTTCTTACACCAGTCATATAAACTAAACTTAGTAACACAGGATTTACATGGAAAACAGATTTTATAACTACACCTGCAAGGCAGGCACATACAGCAGGATTAGAGCAAGGAGTGTAAGTGAGAAAACACATGCACTGAGTGATTTGCTTGGTTCGTAACTTAAAAGATAAAGGATGAAGTTTTTACTCTATTCAAATCACTACTTCAACTTCTGATGATTTCACCACAGCCAGGACATCACCCACAGTTTCCAAGTTCTATCGAGAACCTTGCAAAATACAAAAAAAACTGCTAGAAACAAATATAATTAGGAAACCAATTGCTGCTTTCTGCATAAAGAATTATTTTCTAGGATTTTCTAGGAATGAGTTAAATACTGATTTGTTTGGTTTAACAGGGTTATACAACTGATTATTCAACATATGAAAATATTTAAGGAAGAAAAAAATGGTACGGGTAAGTTAAATCACACCTATGAAGTTCACTACAGGAAACTTTCCTACAGTTGTGTACTCAAAAAGCATGCCTAAGAAAACACCACCCCTTGATGAGCAGGCATTAATTTTTCAACGCTGTGCTATTGTTTAAACTGTTATTTTAGCCATCCTCCAAAGCAGAAAATGTGTTTGTGTATCTCTTTCTGGAAGAAACATCAAGTCATTTGTAAGAGTATTATCTGTCTTTTACATTATATTTTGTAGGTAAAAACCTGAAAGTGCAATGTTTTATATAAAATTTGCTCACAGCTTTAACATATGACCTGATTTTGAATCTGCTTGGAACTAATTCATGTATAAATACACACTTCTGATAATCTCCAGACTCTCCCACAAAACCAGTATTTGTAAAATGTAACATAACATACAGCACTTCATTTTTGGGGGGTTTAAACCAGTCAAATTGATGTCAAACATTGTTAACAAAATAACAGATAACTTTGCAATTAAAATCACATGCATAAGTCTGTCTGGCTGTTCAACTAACTGCCTTGAATGAGTGTCTAACCTAAATACGTATCATCTCAATTACTAAGGAAATATTTTCTGAGACTTCAGTGGCATTTTGATCAGGCTGTAGCTTTTTTTTTTTTTTAGCCATTTGTACACCTACCAGCCCTAGAAAGTTGACATAACTCCACAAATAGGCATAAACAGTACTTCAAATATTTACATTGCTGACTTTGATATGGTCAATTTTACGGTTTGAAGGCCCACTTTCCATTTATAGTCTTGAAAGATTTTAAAGCTAATGCATACTAGCCTTAACTGGCACAGACACAGCAGTTACATTACTGGAAATAAATACCATGTTTTTAGCTTACAACATCAGCATTAACATGAATGAGTTTCCCGGTTTTCAGGCCAGATCATGAAGTTAGTCACTAACATTACGTTGAGATTTACAGGTAAAGAAGTAAACTATAGACTAACGAAGTAGATCTATTAAGCAATGATTTTCTTATTTTCTCTGAACACAGCCAAAGTATTCTACAGCAGAAAGCGTAACCATGCTGCAGAGCAGTTTTGGCAGAAACTTCCTTATAAGTTGGCACTGTAATTTCAACAGAGCATGTGTGCCATCCATCCAACGCTTCATGACAGTACCCAGAGCAATCTAAAAGTGTCAGTTCTTCCACGAAGAAATCCTGCTACCACCAAAAATTCCTCAAATGGGGCATATGCTCATTTAAAAGGAGGAACATCTGCTGATACTTTGGGTCACAATATAATCAACAAACGGAGTAAGTTTACTTCTGATTCTCTACGTCTTACTAACATTAGAAAAACAACTAGAAGACATGAAACATTGCTTATTAACAAGGAAACATTACCTGTCTCTAAATAATTTACCTGTACTGCATTAATAACCAGATGCACTATCCACGAAGCAAGACCTGCATGTGTGCTATGTGTATACAGTTTAAGCACACTATGGAAGGATTCCAGTTTCAGAGAGCCTAACAGTCTAAACATAATACTCGCCATTCCCTCACAACAGTAAAATACAGATGACGAACACAGAGAATGGATAAGATTGTCCTGGTTTCGGTTGGCATACAGTTAATTCTCTTCCTAGTAGCTGATACAGCACTGTTTTGGGTTTAGTACGAGAAGAATGTTGGTAACACCCTGATGTTTTCAGTTGTTGCTCAGTCGTGTTTTGACTAAGTCAAGGACTTCTCAGCTTCTCATGCCCAACCAGCAAGAAGGCTGGAAGGGCACAAGAAAGTTGGGAGGGGACAAAGCCAGGACAGCTGACCCAAACTGGCCAGAGGGGTATTCCATACCATGGGACATCATGCCCAGTATACAAATTGGGGGAGTTGGCCAGAGGAGGAGTGCTGCTCAGGCATTGGTCAGCAAGTGGTGAGCAATTGCATTGTGCATCACTTGTTTTGTATATTCTAATCCTTTTATTACTATTGTCCCTTTATTGTTGTTATTAGCGTCACCGTTAGTTTCTTCCTTTCTATTCTATTAAACTGTTCTCATCTCAACCCCCGAGCTTTACCTTTTTTGCCCAGTTCTCTCCCCTGTCCCACTGGGTGGGGGAGGAAGTGAGTGAGCGGCTACGTGGTGCTGAGTTGCTGGCTGGGGTTAAACCACGACAAAGAGAAAACAAAGCTACATTGGTCAACTTGACTGATAAATAGCCATAGACCAACAGTTGCCTAAATACTGGTTTGCTTACTTAAAAAACTCATCTACAAACATTTTCTTTCGCCATCTGTTTCTTCAACACTCTTATTCACAGGAAACATGCCTAGCTCACCTTTCAAGACATAAATGCAGGGATAAAATGAGTAGGGTGCACATGAACTCTCCAAAATTCAGCCATGCAATTTTAGGTACTGACAAGAAAAGAAGGATGTATCTTGTCCTTTTGTATCACAAGTGTACATCACTTGCAACTATGTGCAGTTTTGAGGAAACACAGCTGCCTGACAACTTGGGGTTCTTCACAGCACAAGTTATGTGAGCTGAAGCCCACTGCTAGGCATTTAACAAATAGCCTAGAAACATTCACACTTTTTGTCCTTAAAAATAGAGACTACTGAAGACAGACTTGTAGATATTTCACTTTCCTTAGCATTAGGTTAAAAACCAACTGTGGATACGCCATGTAGTGGGTAATGTAAGGAAGCAATTAAGTGTACAACACTCAAAAATCCTGAGTTGGCATATTTGAAACAAAAGTCTCTGAACAAGGTTTTCTGGCTTGCTTTTTGCAAGGTGTTAACAAGCACTAACTACTATCTCCTGAGAGTCACATAAAGCATCATTTTTAAATGACATACTGCATAACAGAGAATGATACAGCTGACACAGGTAAAAATATCCCTACAGAAAGAAAACCATTAGTCTCCATATTTTTTAAGCTTGTGCTCCCATGAGAAGTACACAGGACAGGGCAGGTCTCTAGGATCTATCCATCTCACGTTTCTCAGCTTCTTTTGATGGAACTTATTTGTTTCAAGGGTGCCAAAAGCTGCATCATAGTTATTAGGGCTACTAATGTTCTAACTTGAGGAATCACAGGAGAATACCCGTTTTGTGTTCTGTAACACAAAGCCAAGCAGATTTCCAGAACAGTATATTTACAGCATGTATAAAAGGACTGATCTAAAAATAAAACCCCTTTTATGAAGGATTAGATTATTTAGATCTCTCTTTCCTTCCTGTCACAGAACTTCCTTCCTCATCAGTTTCTTATGATTCCTTCACTTTCATGTCACCTCCAATAACCCTGTATAAGTCAGGATCTTTCCTCATCTACAGCATTTAAGTTCCCCGTGCACTTTTTAAAACCTGGGATGACAACCAGGATTTTAGCAGATGACTAACTGCTCCTAGTTCTGACTTTATTTAGTCAGGAGGTTCAGATGATAGCTTTCTACAAGCTTTCACAGAATCACAGAAGAGTTGAGGTTGGAAAGGACCTCTGGAGGTCATCTGGTCCACCCCCCTGCCCAGGCAGGGTAAAAGCTTTCAGAAGACAGTTAAGACCACCTGGTATCAAACCCACCTAATTTCACATGCCTCCTCCACATTAAGTAAATAACTTTTCAGGTAAATTACATTTCTCCCATCCCCAAAACTAGGAGATACACAGTGGTGGAATATTTTAGTTAACTTCCCATCCAAGCAAAGTAACAATTATATCTGTATTTCACATCCACACCCCATTGCTCCAGGATTGCGTAACTACAGTGATTTGAACATATATTTTAAAGCATATGCTTTTAATATTTTTTAATTCTTCTTTTATCCTTCCTTTTTACCCTTTGTTAAACCTGCTACATTTGCCTCTTTTTAAAGCATTACAGCTTCTGGCTTTAGCACCGGAAGGTAATCATACCTTTTGGAAGAAGCAAAAGTACAAACTGCCTACTTGGTGTTACCATCTGCTTGCCCTGACAAGAGAAAAGATATTCTTGACCTAATATAGCAGTGTGCATCGACTAGAATCACGGGCACTGAAGCAGGATTAAAATGTAATATGCAGTAACAATAACAATAATCTAAGGCAGAAAATACTTAGGATTGTCCAATACCTCGTTTCAAAAACATTCTTTTACTCTGTATTAGTGCAGCAGTGCCCATTTCTTTAAAGCAGATATTGTCTTGTGCTACGTGTCCTAGCCACGCATAAGGACTGCCCTGCTCAGAACTTTCCCACCTCCTGCCCAAAGACTTCCCCGCAAGCGCCTACTGATTGTCTGCACAACTGTGCAGACAGAACTACCGATATTTTATAAAGGACTGTATTAATTAAGCATTGTAGCTGAAATAACAAAGAACCTTAGCAATGCTTCTTACTTAGGGAACCAGAGAAATTCCCTATCACAAGCCAAATCAACATAACTTTTCTTGCCAGGAATAGTGTCTACACTTGGTTTCCTCTCCTCAAATCCAACAATACCTCCCAACTTTGCAGCAGATCTTAACAATCGGGATCCTCCATGTCTTTCACTACCAAGACAATGAAAGCACAGGATAGTGAGACAGAGCATGACTGACATCAATGTAAAACACAAACCTCAGCACTAAAGAACTGCACAGTTCTTACTGTTACCATTGTGTCATGCTTTAGGAAGCTTACATTTTTAAAGAAAAATGAAGGATTTAGACAAACACGTAATCAGTTAACTTCGGTAGAGAATAAAAATGAAACTATTATTCTATTACTGCTATTGAAGGGAAAATACAAAATTACACATGGAATCTCCTATTCAAAACTAAAAAGTAGTGTAGTATCTGATAGTAAAGTTGAAAGAAAACTATTAGAAAGTCATAATATTCCCAGCCACCAGCCCCTCTCTAGCTCTGCCTGCTCAAACAAGATCAGGAGCAGACAATGAAATTGTGCACTCCTCCCATTCTAAGAAAGCAATGAAAACTGTCAAACTCATGAGCCATCGTGTTCCCTAATCTACAGGGGCTGGGAATATAAATTATATTTGCCTAAGGGTGGTCCAGCAGAGCATGCTTTTTTGTTTGTCATACCCAGTTAAGAAAAGCAATACGCCTAAAATGCAGCTTGTAATTTTTGGTCTGGTGAAATTTTTAACTAACTCAACCTGTAACAGCAATATTTGAAATCTGCAGCATGTCTGTGCATTAGCTATTTTCCTCTTAAAATGATGAAAGGTGAAACGTTGCCAAATACAGCCAAACCCCAAAAAGCATTCATCAGTGACTCAATTCAGCTACTCTGGACTATTATGATGCAGAATTTGATAGCCCAGACAGATATTAACCTGATAAATGGCAAATAGGCCTTAAAGAGCTTGCCTGCACTGGGGCACGTCAACATCCAAGAGCTACACACACGAGCTTGAGCTGAGGGAGGTGTAATGCAGATCTTGCAGGCTCGGCAAGGGTGGCTGAGCACTCACCTTCTGCTCACTTCATAAAGCTGCTACTACTGAACCTGAACTGCTGCGATTTCACGTACCATTTCAATAACACTGATGATGTGCAGACTAGTCAATTAGGTATTACATCAAGTAGCCATGTTCGGTCTGATGTTCAGCCTGTAGCTAGCATGCACAACAGCACTTGAATTTTATTTTCCTTTCTGAAAACTAAGAAACAACAAAACACCATTCAAAACTACTTCTGGTGCTACGGCAGTTCAAGATTTAGAATATCACCAATGTTCAAGTATTTATTCTAGAGCAGAAATTCAACCTTGCTGTACTGGAACTACAAGAAATACAGAAAATAAAAACAAATCAGATCCTCTTCCAGTATCTCAAGAATGAAACAGCTGGCAAAGAGCTCAGATAATTTCAAGGAATGATGGATTCGCTACTTGTTTGCTTTCTTCCTGCCCCTATATATGCTTTCCTTTCTCTGTATGGTGATTAGACTTACACTGGTAAAGTTTTTGGCATGCTAACTGGAGAACATACTAATCCAATTATGACGCTACAGGATTTTCTTAAGATTCCCGAGAGTTGTATTGGTCATGGATAGATGACTAAGTAATTGAGACTCTTGTTTTTGCCCCCCTTTTATTTTACTGAGGAAGCATGGAAATGGCATTTCAATTGTGACATTTGTTTTGCTTTATTATTTGAGTGACGAGCAATAACAAAGGTCACTCTTTCAATGAGTGTTTGAAGAGACAGAAAGTAAGTTTTTGCTTTCAGTTATTAACTTAGAATTGCAACAGTGTATATACTGCACTTACACTTTTGTCCAGCAAGTCACTGTCTCTTTGTTTTAAGCCGTAAAAGCTTAAGATCATTCCTTCTGCAACATTTCAAAATTCACCCCAACTTATTAGTTTACCCAATTTTTGCTTCATCTCCTTTCCCTACCATCCCCACTCCAGCATCTTTTTTTTTTTGTAGCTATCTCTAAATTAATCACCAAATCACAGAAAAGATTTTGGTTGATTTCACATTTATTTTATTACCACAGAGTCAGCATTTCACTCTACAATCATTTCACATTTTCTCTGTTTTGACTATGGAACAGCCTTATGGTAGATCCCATGATGCGGTAAGTCCTCAGGCACTATGTTACTATTAGAAAGTGCACTTTCATGCATACCTTTTTTGAGTGAGACCCCCTTGATACAGCAAATGCCGTAGCCTCTCCTTTCCTCTTGCATGTTCTGGAGTGGCTGGTCCCTAACACCCAGTGCCTTTACTGGTGGATTATATAAAGGTCTTCAGGTTCCCTTTCTCATCAAATTCTCCAGGTGTGATTCAGCACTGCTTTGAAAAGGGAAGTTTCCAAATCAAAGCTTAAAGGATATGCAGCTGAAAGCCTAAAAAGGAGGAGGCGTTAGAGGACCTACAAGTCGTACTTCTTCATTAATGCAAATCAGCAGCTACACCTGGGCATATAGAGTCACTGGGTAGAAGACTGCAGTGGTTGATGTATTAGATACCTGAGGAGAAGCATCACGTGTAAACTGATTATGAACCTCACAGTGTGCACAACATAACCAATACATTTGAAAGGCTGATTCATGTAATGCTGAGTTTAAACTGCATTTTAAGACATCATAAGAGTACATGGGAGGATCCTGCTCCCTATTCTAGTAATTATCATTCCCTACAAAATAAAAAAAAGGCATATGTTTCATTCAGAAAAAAAGTACTTCTGGCCCATTTTGAGATGCAGTCAAGCACTGCTCTGCTGAGATTTGCAAGGTCTACGTAACCTTAGCAGCTAAGTCTCATTATCAAAAGCTACTTAGGGACAATTCTGAAAAGCATCTGATTCTACAAAATGCTTTTGGAAGTCAGACAAGGTAGATAACTCCCTCTATGAATATGACTGATCACATTTGAAAATAGGACTTTACACCACTTTGTTTTAATAACAGGCAGGGTATAAATATCCCTTTTCACAGCACAGGGGCTTTCTCTCTGAAAGCTCAAGCCACAGTGAGGCATCAATGACGGTGTAATAACTGTTAGAGAACTAAATTACTGCATTTCCCTCTACTTACAAATGGTGATGACTGAAAGGTAGCCAAAAACTTTGTTATGGTTCTTGTAGATGAAAAGAGTACCTGCTGCTTGAATACCATTAGAGTAAACCCACACACATGCAGACTGCACTCGTCTGGGTGACAGGAGAAGTCGACGGTCCACACTGGGAAAATGAGGCCTACTGCACCTCACAGGGGCAGGCAACTCCAGCCCACTTAACCTCAGGGGTTCCCATGGCTGCCGATTTTCAGCAAGGTGACCTCTCTCACCTTTGATCAGGGTAGCGAGAGGAAAGCCCACCCCAGGGAGAGCCTGCAACCCACCACCAGGCCCCATGCCACCTCTTGCTGGACCTCAGCATGCCAGGGCAGAGCCACCCACAGCCTGCACCCTGCGTGCCCCTGGCCTACTAGAGCCCCCTCACCTTCCACCAGCTCATCCAGGCTGGTGAGCTTCTTGCTGCCATCGATGGTGTAGATGGTGCGGACACCCTGGGGCAGGTTCACGTTGTCCGAAAGGGACCGGGTGAGCTCAGCGAGGAGGGCGTCGAAGGAGCGGAAGCGGTCCGTGGAGATGGCATACACCAAGCCCTTGAAGTACCTGTCCCCGTTGCGGTAGAAGCGGGCTTTCCGGGCTTTTTTCTCCGAGCTGAGCGCCTGCAGGGTCCGCGTCCGGTAGAGGCTGCAGTGGGCGCTGTGCGCCGGGCTGGGGATCAGCCCGTTGCCCCGCGGTCCCGCGCCGCCGCCGGCGGAGCCGGTGCCGCCGCGACGCGGCCCGGCGCGCTGCTGCCTCTTGTCCCGCTCCTCAACGGGCTCCAGCTCGATGCGCCGGTGGCTCGCCATGGCGAGCTGCCTGCCTGCCCTCCCAGCTCCGCTGGGACCCAGGCCAGCTACGGCCCGCTAAGGCTGCCCCCACGCTTGCAAAGGCTCCGGTCGCTTAATTCAGCATCGCGCCCGGCCTCTCTCGCCGGGAGGACTGCGGGTGACCGCGGCGCCCGACCTGCCCCGCAATCGCAGCTCCAGCTGCCGGTAGCTCCGCCGTCACCCGCTGCTCCGCCCGCAGTCGCGCACAAAAGCATCCCTCATGCCTTAACTCGGCGCCTCACGGCTACAGGCAATGCCAGGGAGGGTGGGAGCGCAGGGCCGGGAGGCGGGAGGCTCGGGGAAGCCCCACGGCCGCGCCCCCGCGCCGTGCCCATGCAGGCTCGCACAATGCGGCGGACGCCGTGCGCGCAGGTCCCCTCCTCAGCCTCTTCTCTGCCGAGTCTGCCGGAGAGAGGTGGCGGGGAGGGAGTGCCTGTTCCGCCAGCTCCCGGCCGGCTCCGGCTCTGGTCCCGCCGCTGCGGCACCAGGACCCCAAACGGCTGCCAGTCAGCGTGCGAAGCGGCGCAACCTCCCGGGTCCTCGGCCGGCAAGGGTGCTGGAAGCTCCCGCCTCAGAGAGAAAACAACCGCAGCGGATCCGCCGAGACGAGCGAGCTGCGGCCCGGCCGCTGGCGGTGAAGCGGCGGGCGGGCGGGGCTGCCACCAGGCCCTAGAGCCGGGGCGGGCGGTGCGGCCGTTGGCGGGGGCGCGCGGCCGCTGTGAGGGCGGGCACGAGGAGGGGCGGGGGTGGCGCCATCTCGGCTCGAGGCGGGCGGGGTGGCGCCGCCGACCCCAACGGCGGCGGGGAGGGGTGTTGAGAGCGGCGGGAGCTGCGTTGGTGACACGGCCGGCTTCTCGGTGGGGATGAGGTGATGAAGCGAGAAGGGAGAGGGGTCCTTCTAGGAAAGGGGAATGACTTTGGGGAAGCAGCTTTCCCGCAGGGGCAGGGCCGTCCCTTTCGCGGCGGGTCTGACAGGACCTGTCCATCGAACCGACGCCCCTTCAGGCGTACTAGTGGAGCTGTCTGCTAGCTCTCTTCTGGCCTTACTCTGACCTAGTTACTAGGTTAAAACGCTTAAAAAATGTCTCTAGGGCTCCTTTCTACATGGCCTTCTCCCTAAAATACATCGCCCAGGACAGAAAACTACGCATCCCTCTCATTTCCCTTTTTCATTTCTGAACGCCACCACCACTGAGCTTCCTACGCTCTCTGAGGAACCAAATAAACCCAACTGCCCTTCTCACAGTCCTAACCTCCTACCACGGTTCACAGCTTCCCCAGGTAGCTTCTCCGTTCTCCCTAGGCTGCTCAAGTCAAATTCATTTTTTGTAGAAATGACCAATAGATGCATTGAAATACATGCAATTTCAACTTTTTTTCAACTACTACAGAATATATTTTCTTTTCTTGATGTAATGAGTACATAAAAAATGTAAAAGGCATTTACAACTAGGTTTCACTTTTTTCCAGGTCTCTTGCTTTGAGAGGTTCCAGTTGTGTTACATCATTACAGGTGGTCACCATTTCTGCTCTTTTGTCCTGGGCCCATAAGAACATTCACCCATCCTTCTCCACTCTGCTTACTCAGTTGGTGTCAGGAGGTGGCACGCGGCTTGATCCTCTGTATTGCAAGTGTAACTGCTGCAGGTGGAGCTTTTCTATATGAAAATTAAATTAGTAACTGAAAGGCATATACAAGGAGAGGATAGGTTTATGAAAGTCCTTTCCATGCTTTGGACAGAACTCTGTTCAGTTGAGACATTCTACAAAGCTTCGGAGGTATGTTTTCTGTTTATTTGTACATACTGGGAAAGAGATTTAGCTGAGAAGATTTATCTATATTTTGTCTTCTGTTTCAGCAGTTTTTGAAAATATTGTTTGCCACACTTTCTATGGATTTATTATTTTTCACTTTTTATATTTTGAAATACCAATAAAGTCAAGCACTATCTCACTATTGTTAATGGGTTTATTACAAAGTAGATTAAATGTCTGACTACAGTATTCCTAAAGACAATACATGGAAAACGTCAGTGAATTTCACTCTCCTGAAGTACCAGCTTCTGTGATGCCTGGAAATCTCCACAAGCAAAAGGAAGTGATAAACCATAGAGCTGGATTATCTCCTCTGGTGGTAAAATCAACAGAAAGAACTGAATGAGGGGGGAGTTTTGTTACAGTTGGGGCATGAGTACACCTACTAAGATTAGACATACAGGTGTTGCCTAGGAGCTAGGACCTGCAAAACAGTAGGGAACAACTTTCTAGACTGGTTTTGATGTGTAGTTTCTAGTCCTGTTTATAGGCAAAGTTACACAGGTGAAGTTCAAACTCACCTGTGTAACATTGCTCCGAAGTGGATTGGTCTCAGCTGTGAGGCTGTATTTTCTCCAAATGGTACCACATTGCCTGGGCATGTCTTAGTCTTTGCAGAACAAGTCAAATTCCTTAGTTTAAATCTCAGCTGAAGATTATTTGGACTAACCTATTTCAATTTGCTCAGAAGTAGACCACAAAAGCTCAGGGAAGTTTAGTGTCCTCCTCATATACACTTTCTACCTCCTCCCAGCCATTAACTATTGCCTGCTATCCACAATACAGTGCTCCATTATGTGTAGAGGACACATGCAGATGAACATGTGAAATATGTATATGAATTTAATATATTAACTATCTATGACTGAATTTAAGTTGGAGAATTCAGTGTCAGGGTAGATATTTTATTGGTTTCAAGTTGTTTTGCTGGGTGGTAGGATATGTCATGTGCAGGACTTGTTCTGACTTCTGAACTCTCTAGCTAGACATGGGATGGGGGGGGGGGGAATTTTATACAACCCCTACAGTAAAGTAAAACAAAATTCTGACACCTTTGACCATGAAAATTCTCACTCCTCAAAGGGAATCCCTGCTACAGAGGCTTTTTGAAGTCTGCACAGCCATAGTGTTTTATAGAGCATATAAACATGAAATTAACTTCTTGCCTGTAAAACTAAACTACTCCCATATTAAGAGGCTATTTACAGAGAGGTTGCAATTAGACCTGCATATGTAACTGACAAGCAAATTCCTGGTGATACCTCAAACATGTTCCCACAACTTGTGCTCTTCCTTTTTGGTTCTTTTTGAATGTTGTTTGTATTTTTAATAAGGTCTGTAAGCCCCCATTGGGAATGGTTCACAGTGCTTCTATTTGTATGTATGCTTTGCCTTTTCCTTGACACCTTATTTCCCCTAGAGAGTTATCTGTAGTCAAACAGAGATATTTTAAAAGACCTTCAAAGATGAGGAATAGAACCCCAAAACAAGCCCATATGTAGTTGTTGTTACACATTTGCTGTTACACATGAGAAAATTGGTGTTCTTGATACGCGGTTCTGTATGGAGCCGAGCTATGCGATCCCATTATCTTCTTTCCACTTCATCTTTACAAATAGGGTTGATAAATTAGCAGTTCACTTAACGGTAAGCAATGTTACACGCATACATGATACTTTGCTTATTAACCTAAATCTTCTGACACCATAAAAAAGTGATTATCATTCATTCTTGGGATATTCTTATCCTATAAATACACATTTCCTATTTGAAAAGAAAAGAGCTTCCATTTTTCATGTCATCTAATTAATCAGTTCTCCCTCTTGTCTTTACTTTGTTTTTTCTTCTGCTTTACTGTGGTAAGCATAACGAATTCTTGGTTTAAATCTCTTCCTGCATCTAGAAGACCTCCTATGTGGTTTGTTTTCTGGTTTTGTTTTGGTCCATTGGTTTGGGGTGGTTTTTTGTAACAAGCAACCCCTCTAAGAAAATTCTAAAAGGAAACCAAGAAAACTTTACCATCAGACACAATGTCTCTCCTTCTGTTACCTGAACTTCTTACCTTCCTGACTGGAACCAGTGGAATTCAAGTTATGTAGCACATTTAATGGGCTGATAGGTAAAATGCAGTTGAGGATCAGAGTTTACAGTGGTTAGTTTTAGAAGATCATTTATGTATCTAACCTTTGCATTTACCTCATTTAATTCACCTTGAAAATGATAATATGTAATCTTGATAAAGAAGAAAAAAAAAACATCATAAACTTGGGGTCTGTTGGCTCAAGATTTATTATGTGAAAAACATTCTTTGAATAATTCAATAACAAGATGTTTACTTGTAGCACCAAAGATATCAAATTTGAGTATTTAAACAATGAAATGGTTACATGTAATGATTTGTTTTCAACCAACAATGTCAAAATGCTTTTAAAATATTCATACAATAAAACCTCTCAGCATCCCTGTGATATGCTGTGCCCCGCTTCATAGATACATAAAATGGGAAACCAAAAGTTTAAGCAACTTGCTCGAGTAGCAGAAAGTCAGACTGGAACCAACAACCTTTTCTTCAACCATATTCTTTTCATCCACTCAACAGTTTCTCCATGAATCCCATGTAGAATATAGTATTGCTTTTAAAATGGCAGCTGTGAATATAGGCAACGATACAGAAACAAAACATACAAAGAAATACATTGGCATAGGTGGCATAAGAAAGATGTTTTAGCCCTCAGTCAGGCATAATCTTCGTATGCTGCATGTTCTTGTTACATTAACACCTGTTGATTAGTGGGAATATGAGTCTGAGGCTCATTGAATATGGAGTTATCTTAGTACATCTTAATTAGAGAAAGGTCTGAATCCAGTATCTGTGATAAGCCATTGTAAATGTGTATTCAAAAGACCTCAGAACTATTCACCTATTTCAATAGACTAGATGACAATGCCATACAGAAGTTCAGTTACTTGTTAAAAGACTTTGTACACTTCCCAAAGGATTCCTGTTTAGGAATTTAAGAGTTCTGAAAGTAGTAAAAACCAGTAGGAATAAAAGCCTTATAAAGCCAATGTTGAATCTGAAATGCAAAACTGTAGAGATGGAAAGATCCTCACAGTATGTTTTATTTCAATTTGCTGTACCAAGGAAGACCCAAATATACTGAAACCATTCTCAGCAAGCGCCTGGTTTTAAAGCCTCTTCATGGGTAAGATTTCATATCAGCTAGTAGTTTGCTCAAAGGAATGGTTTTCTTAATATCCAGTTATTTTTTCTTCCAGATTAGCATCTTCCTGCAGAACTTCCCTAGCATGTTGCTGTTACTCAACAGAATCACTTTTGTCCCATTTTGCTGTCCCTGATGTAGGAACAGATGAGAGGAGTGGGATGCTACCTCCATCCAGAGCAGCATGAATGAAGTTGTAAAATATTCTCAAAAGAAGTAAATACTTTGCATAAACCTAGTTTTTGTGATATAGTGAACATTTTGGAAGAGCTAGGATACCCTCCCAGTAGGCTCCTTCTGAAGCCAACTGAGGTCTTAGTCTTTTTGCACTCCAGTAAAAATCAGTACCTAGTTATCATTGATTGCTCAATGACATGAGGTCATGATCCTCACCCATTCAAATTTGAACAGAGATTGCCACATTAAATACATTGAGTATATGTGTCTATGATATAAATAAATGCCTAACTCCCTGTGCCTTTACTGGTGGATTATATAAAGGTCTTTAGGTTCCCTTTCTCATCAAATTCTCCAGGTGTGATTCGGCATCGCTTTGAAAAGGGAAGTTTCCACATCAAAGCTTAAAGGATACACAGCTGACAGCTTAAAAAGGAGGAGGCATTAGAAGACCTACAAATCGTACTTTTTCATGAGTGGATCTGCATTGCAAGCTATTTGTGAATTTTGTTTCTGCTAACTGTTTAAGATGGCTACATTAGTTTGTATGACTCATTTAGGCTTTGCATATGGCAAACCAAGAAGGTGTATCAGAGGAATTCCAACTATCCAATACCACTGTAACTGGATAAAAAGAGAAATAAATTATTATTCTTATAGGAGAGTACAGCATTTGTCTGTTATCAGATTATATATTCTGTAACACCTGAGAAGTTTAATTTCTACTGGTAAATTATTGTATTGCACTTACCAATCTAACAATTCAGCTTCTATAATTCAAAAAATATTAAAGACATTTTGCATATGGGAGTCAACCAGACTGCTTGATATGTTTAATATGAATTAACCACATGTTATATATTCTAAGATTAGGACCTCAGCATAATTTTGTCTGTAAAAAACAACAAAATGGATAATTTGAAGAGGAAAAAGGCATGAGTTACAGACAACTGCCTCTTTCAGTTGCCTTTTTTTTCCTAGCCCATTTAGAAAGAAGTCATTGGGGTTTTTAAAACATATTGGGGTTTTTTGCTGTTAACCCTATCATCATTTTTGTATAATCATTAATAATTTTAATTCCATTTGTTGCTGTTTCAATACAAGATATAAAAGTTCTGTATTTTCAACAGAAATGGCAGTCTGGATAGTTGCTGTAAGTCTGGTTGAACAATCCATGATCCAGGATTAAATGGATCATTTCATTTCTTGTCTTATTTAAAACTATGATTAGTCACACAGTCTTAAAAATAGGAAGAATGTAGGATCTTGAAAAAAACCCTGAAGAATTATGTTATTTCAGATGTTAAGTAATTAATAAGGAGAAGATTCAAATAAATCTTTTAAAGATCACTGCCAACAGTTATTTGTTATAGTGAATTACCAATATACTGGAAAGCTGCACAGCAGAGAGGGACCCGGGGCTGTTGATTGACAGCCAGCTGAACATGAGCCAGCAGTGTGCCCAGATGGCCAAGAAGGCCAATGGCATCCTGGCCTGTATCAGAAATACTGTAGCCAGTAGGACCAGGGAAGTGATTTTACCCCTGTACTCGGCACTGGTGAGGCCACATCTTGAGTACTGTGTTC
>JAVKLA010000007.1:23228845-23247886 GCA_034782735.1 Sagittarius serpentarius | reverse complement strand
TGGTGGAGTCCCCATCCCTGGATGTTTTTAAAAGTCGTGTAGATGTAGTGCTTAGGGACATGGTTTAGTGGGGGACTGTCAGTGTAGGTTAATGATTGGACTAGATGATCTTACAGGTCTTTTCCAATCTAGGCAATTCCACGATACTTAAAAATGAAAAATTAATTGTGCTTTCTGAGATAGCTACTTCAGCAAAGAGGTCTCAAGTTCACTGATGACCCATACCTGATGAAATATGGAAACTAGAGATCAAAACAACAATGAAACAATATGTATTTTGAAACAAGTGAACTGCTAAAGGAATTCTTTAAAAGTGTCATTTTATAATATGGTAGTTACTGAAACAAAGCCAACTACACAGAATTCTCTCATCTACACTCTCGTTCCTAGATGTTTTTTCCCAGCCAGCTGGGCTTGCTGCCCTTGTTTGTGCTGATACAAATATCTGTGCAAATTTGATCTGGGGAATGATCTTGGTTGAATATTAACCCTCACCTCCAAAAATGGGATAGGGCAGGAAGGTAGGATAGCATATTTAGCTAGCTTTGAGAACAAAGCCATTGTACAGCCTAGCTGTATGCCAAGAGCCTCAGCTCTTTAGGACTATGAAGAAGCAGGCAACCGAACAACTGCAGAGAATGAAATGAGCAGTAATTTTCCCAGTTGCTTTCTTCCAGTATCACAGTTGACTTCACTAGCTTCAGGGGCATATTCATCCAAGGAATGATTTTTTGGTAAAAAAAGGGAGAGTATACAAATGACATCTTTTGATGTCACCAAACTGCAAGAAAAGGTGAGGTAGCACAGTTAAAAGTGCTGCTAGAAAAAGGATAAGCTTTTAAGCACACAAACCTCTTTTGCATCCAAAAAAGAACCAATATATTTAGTACCATTTGGAAACAATTTTGCTCTAAGCAAAATTAATTGTTATTAACTATGTTAATCAAATTTGAGATCAGTGGCATATTAGCAAGAGAAAAGGTAGCAAGTTTACTAGCCTTGTGATACAGAGAGTAAAATAGGTGATTATTGCATGTGGGAGGCAGCGCCATAAAAAGGAACTGCCTATAAAAAAACATTATGTGTAAAAAAGCCTCCCACCTTTTACTGAATCTATGAATTTTAATACCTAGTAGAAACAGGAATTTTACTTCTTATGTTTACTTTCTGGAGGAATCTTGTAACTCGCTTGAGGATTTTGAAAAGCATAATTAATACAGCAGAGAATGATGATGTTTTACGGAAACACCTTGAAGATTGGAGAAGTGGAATGAAATGTAGAAGTAAAAGTGTGAAGTCATGTATTTAGGGATTAATTTCTGCTCCAAGGTGGAGACTCACCACTTGGAAACAACTGAAGGAAAGAAAAAGGGGAATGAACTGTTGGTCAGAAGTTTTCTCTAAGCTGCAAGAAAGACAAATGAAGCCTTTCACCTTCTTCTTCACCTGAAGATAATCAGGTGCAGTATTTAATGAAAAAATGGTGCAGGGAGCCCCTTTCTGAATGAGCAATGGCTGAATGTAACCTATATTCTTATAAAGAAGAATCAAATTTTAATTCTTTGAAGAGAGGAAGCAAGCTATTATTGCTGGTATTGTCGCTATGTCTAGGGTGAGCATGGTCATGTCTGTGAATGCCTCTCTTGCTTTGGAAGCCTGTGTATGGGCATTACCCTTGTTGCTACTTGGTTGAGGAAGTTCTGGGTTATGGTGCTATTCACAGTGATAGACTTCAGGAAGTGTCAGAGCCTTTTCTTGTTTTGTACTGTACCAATGCATTGATGGACATGATTAAGAAGGGTTGCAGAAATTGGTGATGAGAATTTTATAGCACTATTTAAGGGTCTGTCACCTATCCAGATACTGAGGGAGACTGGGTTGTATCCCCTTAGAGCGATTTCACCCTTTTTGTGCTAGTATATGCTCTGTGCACATCACTGGAGACTGGTTTCAGTTTAGAGCTCTAGTAACTTTTATTAGAGAATTCTTGCATCTAAAGGTAAGTGTTGTTTTGGAGCTGAGGGACCAAACGCAGTCCTGACCTTCAAGGTTTTTGTGACTGCTCTAATAAATATGGTGTGAATATTTTTTTGTGTGTTGTCAGATTTACTGGAGAATGGCATGCTGCTCTTTTGTTCTGAAGCGCTGGGGCCTGAACTGTATGCCCTAAATCAAAGTTGTCCTCTAGATGAATCTCACAACCCAACAATATGTCTAACATGCATAGTATTAATCCCCTATATAGTGTACTACTGATCTGCTTTGGTATGAATATATATATATATTGATGCTAATCTATAAAGCTTTATAAATAAAGAGTTATAATGCTTATTGTGTAACCCTGACAAGAAGAATAGTCTTTCTTTATTTAGAGGCATGTGAAACCAGACATTTGGCAGGATCCGAATAGATAGGGAAACTCCCCTAGATTTCTCCTCAGGCCCTGGCCAGGCTTTGGGCCGAATCCAATAGGGAGAATAACACCAGATGTTCCGCACCTGAAGTTTGAAATATGTTTATTCAACTGTATAAAAGCTGGACCCTCTTGCAGCAACTTTGGACGCCTCACCGACGAGTGGACGCACTGTGTAGGACTTCCCAGTTGCCGGGACAGGCTCTCCAAATCCTCGCTGCAACCGACTGCGGATCTGGATGATGGTAAAGTATTAGGGCAATTGGTGATGTCTCTCTCTTAATCACTATGATCTTTCCTATGTAGTGATGATTAGATGCATTACCTGGTATTTCTCTTACTGCTTATTTTCTGTATTATATTTCTCTTACTGCTTATTTCCTATATTATTGGGTCATTAACAGTAAAATAAGCCTATTCCTTCCACTCTGGTGTCTGAGTTTAATTAATACCCTCGATCAGCAAAACATGTTCCTAATTACAAGCAAAGGTTTTAGTTAACTTTAGCAAAATTATTTTGTCTGTTCATAAGCCAATAAAAAATGAAGTTCAGTCAATGGGGTCAGCTCCTGTACAGAAAAGAGAAAGCAGTCATTTGGCTTTCATTTGATAAGAATCCTGCTTTAATTTTTAAAAGGAAATCAGATACAGTTCTGTGAAATATTCTTTACTCTTCACATGCTCTTTCTGTATCAGTCATACTTTAGCTTGCATGTTTCAGTACTCTCTATCTTTGACAAGAAATCTATACATTTGACTGCTTGCTGCCAGCAAAACCATTTACATTAGCAGCAGAATGATGTCTCTCAACTACTACAGCCAGCATGGTCAAAGCTTGTGCTGGAACTTTGCCAAATTGAACTTTTGGCCTTAATAAAATAATAAAGTGCTGCTTTGGGGCTTAATTATTGGCAGTGAGGTTGTGAATATCACATTTCTTCTCTACAGATGACTTAGATTGGGACTATTGCTACCTCCTAGCTTCTTATTTTACTGTTTCCTTTAGGATCACTCATCCTGACAGGTCTTGGAGGAGGAAAAGGAACTGATTTATCAAGAAATAATAATGAAAAATTTCTAGAAAATGAACAATTGGAAAAGGAACTGATTTATCAATAAATAATAATGAAAAATTTCTAGAAAATGAACAATTTGCTGCAAAACCAGTCATGTTTCTTCCAGAAGGGGTAGTGGTCTGTGCTGCTTTGTAAAGAGCTGGAAATAATACAGAATTAAGGTATTTGCATAGAGATTATCAAGTGTTGCCAACTATTGTTCTTGAGAAGGCAAAACCTTAAGCTAAATAATTTAAAGGTCAGTTATGACTCAATTAGCAATAACCCTCAGTTATACTTCTAGCTGAGGGGCACAGGAGATCATGAGAAGCTAGCTGCTGATAAAAGAACAAGTATGACTATAGGCACAAAGTAACCTTGGGTGGTTCCAGAGTGTTCAGTATATTTGCTGAGGCCTGAGTTTAGAACGAAAGTAATAATTCTGATTCTTTTTTTACCTTGTAAAAAAGTCAGATGCTAGGGTTAATTCTAAATCAAGCCCTCCCAGAGAGCTCAAGGAGTCTGAATCCTATTTTCATGATGAATTTCCTCAAATCTCAGAGATGGGAGATTTTAAATGCAATGGTCCTGTGGAAGTAAGAAGGAAACTGTGCCTGAAGTACTCAGTTTTATCCCTTCCTTATTTCTTTCTGTAATGACAACGGGCTGTGTCACATGTACACTGAAAGGACTTAGTCCTAAACTCGTAGAGGTTACAGTCCAAAGTTCTTATCTTGAAAGGGTGTGCAAGCAAATGGTAATTCATTGCCTTTAAAAATTACTCCATGTGTTTGAAGAACAGGAACCAAAATACGACTGACAAACACAAGAGTTGCAATAAAGTGTCCTGGGGAGGGTCTTCTCCTTACCATTAGATGTTTGTTTGTTGTTTGTTTTTTTCCCCCCCCCCCCCCCCAAATATTAGAGAGTTCTTTAGTCACTCCTATGTTCTTCTCCTGCCATATACAGGAAATACTAGATGGCTGGAGTACAGGGAAAGCAACAAACATTCACTGCTACTCAGTTTTTTCAGTTACATACACACAGGTGTTATATGTCTCTTCTTTCCTTCAGTGGTCTAAAAGTCATCACATCTAGGCTATTTTGCACAAGTCAGTGGTGAATTTTAAAGGTGAGAAAAATCTATGGAAAAAACCTTTCTAGGAACTTCTACTCTCTTCTAGCAGAGAACTCTTACAGCTCTTACAGGTTTTTATAAAAAACTGTATGTTTTATTGATATATATTTTTTATATATATACACATAGTTTCAGCACGTGTACTACTTTATAGGACAGAAAACTGTGACACCTGGAAAGGAGTAGTTAGCCAGAGCAGATAACAGGGAATTAAGC
The DNA here is from genome assembly GCA_034782735.1 of Sagittarius serpentarius. Lineage (NCBI taxonomy): Eukaryota > Metazoa > Chordata > Aves > Accipitriformes > Sagittariidae > Sagittarius > Sagittarius serpentarius. The sequence goes on along the minus strand of JAVKLA010000007.1, from coordinate 23,243,064 downwards.
TATTAATCTGCTTAACAAGGACACATGCCAAAGTAGTTTAAATTGTGCTAGTTTGTAAATCTATTCTTATATAAGAGGAATTCAAATTTAGCAAGGCATGCAGGGGTAAAAAAGAGTGTAAGCATACTAGTTCATTCAAAGTCCAAATCCAAGTGCAGTAACTGTTCTGTTTCAGTGTTTCAGCCATTAATACACAGACTTATAGTCCAATGCAAGCTGGGTTTACACCAGCTAGGATGGTATATACTTGATTGGTGTGCAAACCTACATATTTCAACAGATATTGCATCTGATTTTCTGTTCTGTTGTCTGATCCTTTACTGGCAAATTAGTCATGAGATACTGCTGTTATCATACTATGAAAATACTTCTAGGGTTTTTTGTTTTTTTGTTTTTAATTTAGATATTTGTGTTTCCCACTGATATTTTTGCTTTGAATAGCAAGAAAACAACTGTGCTGTGAACATGGTAGAACTTTGCCACTCTGCTGCTCATTTACTGTAGAGCAGGAAATTCTCAGAGACTTAGTAACCTCTGAAATTGTAGATCAATATTGTTTGGCCTTGGAACATCTATTGCAAGAAAATGCTGTGGATTAAACCAGGAGAATAAGCGATTAATATTTAGTTTGTAAAGTATTTCTTACATAAAAACTTTTGCAGATAAAAGGTCATAATCTTGTTCTTACTTTAATTGAAACTGGTTTTATTTATTTATTTTTTTTTTTCCCAAAAGGAAGATTTTTAAATTGGGGGAAAAAATGGTGGCACCAACTTTGCATTAGATTGGAGATATACAGGTAGGTGATAACAGAGAAGCAAAATGGTGATAGTTTCACAATAGCAGAAATATGCTCCATGTCTTGCTCCTTTCTCTAAAACAATCATAGTTCCTTAATTTTCAGGTAAAACATAATTTAATCTGGACACTGAAAATCTGTGTGGCTAAATGAAAGTATAACTGTAGGCTGTGCGGGTGTTCTGTATAAATTGAATCTTGTTCACGTGAGCAACAACAGCAAGGTGGATGAAAACTGAGGGTGTGTGAGGAGTTTACACTATAGTTGAGAGCATATGCTGTTTTGTATTCACAACTAGTGTTCACTGCAATAGCTATATCAAACTAGTACACACATTGTAACACATGCACAATCATGCCTTTATTTTGCTGCACAGGATGGTATTTGATTATTATGATTTGTCACCAGTCTGAACTAAGCTGTTGAGTGGGTCTTGGATAGCTAGCCAGCAGGCTGGAGGGGATAAACTGACCAGTTTAGCAGCCCTTACATTACTTTTTGCACCAGAGGTGAAGCCTATAATTATTACTTGTTTTTTAGAAGATTCAGAGGCCAGTACATTCACAGAAGAATCAGCCCTAAATGACCTTCTCCAATCTGGCCGTCAGTTGTTAGCCTGTAAAATCCATTATTATAGCATGTTAAATACTGCTGAGCCAGTTGCTGAATGGTGAAGGTTTTGTCTGAATATGAGTAAAATACCATCTCCTGACAGCTGTATGTGTAGTCAGGGAACGAGAGGTTGTCGTGAGAATTGGTTTGGTCAGATCACTCTGTACGGTGCCAGCATTGCCATCTTGTGGATAATTCGAGGATGTGGCGAATTTGTGCTTATTTATTTTAAAAATAGAAGTTTTATATTTGTATAGGTTAATATATGTAGGAAGAAAATTTTGGTGGTGTTATAAGCAAGGGACAAATGTGAAAAGAACATAATTTCCAAATGCATGTTGGTTCTTCAGCTAATGATGTGTTTGTATCCTATTACACAGCTTAGTTGTTTCTTCCTTTTTTGTTGCTTTTCTTAAGGAATATATTTGCTGCCTATGGCATTTAACAGTAACAAAAATGGAAACGTTTAAATCTCATATTCTGGAGTACAATTCTTTGTCTATTAGAAAAAAAAACCACAAACAAATCCACCAGAAAAAAACCAGAACAAACAAACAAAAACCCTCTATTGTCTTAAAGATTCCTTTTAGAACAAATTGCTTGACTGTTGTATCTTTGTGTCTCTATCACTAGGAGTACTGTGTGACCTGTTGCTGTCATGATCATCTTCAGTTTTGTTGTAGGTTAGGCCGGTTCACAACAAATTATTGGACATTTCTTAACTGAGAGCTAGGAAGGGTTGCAAGAAGAGATTATGCACAACTGTAGAAATCTCGGTTGCAAGAAGAGATTATACACAACTGTAGAAATCTTTAGCTCACAAATTGGATCTAGCTAGCCTTATCTCAGACTGTGTGCTGCTATGTGCTGAAAATAAATAGGTGTTTTGTGTTGTGTATGTCTCTGGTCCAAAACCAAAAAGCATGGGGAAAGGCTATTTGGGGATGTAGTCATCAACATAACTCACTAAACTTGGTTAATCTAGACCTATTTCATTGTGCAACTCAGAAAAATAACATTTGGAAGATGTCAGGTGACTTCTTGTTGCCTTATTGGTATTGCACAAGTATGCTGGCTCTAGCTGAGAGTAATGAGCTGTAAGAGGTGCTCTCCAAACATAGAATCTCTCTAGAATTCTGCTCTCCAGAATCATAGACTAGTTTGGGTTGGAAGGGACCTTTAAAGGCCATCTAGTCCAAACCCCCCGGCAATGAGGAGGGACATCTTCAACTAGATCAGATATATATATATATAATGATGTATAGTACTCAAAGAGTTTGTGTTTATAGCAGGCCAGTCAGAAGAATGGAGGAAGAAAGGGCATCTTATCTTCCCTTTAGAAAAGGGAATTAGTACAGCAATGTTTTTCGTAGACCCCTTTCATCTTCAGATTTACATATTGTGAACTATTTACAATGGCAGCAGACCAACAGGAAAATAAAACAAGTGAGATGATCCTTATTTAGAAATCATATCACATACAGCAAATTAAGTAAACAACTGAATGGAAGTAATAGTTAAGCATTGCTAGAAACAAAAAAGTTAGTGATTTGCACCACTGAGGAGAGGGCTATGTGTCAAGACAAAGCTTTCCATGAGAGGACTGAAAAGTGGTATGAAGTCATTAGAGTACAGCTATTTTATGGGTGAAGCTGAAGAATGTGTTGATGTTTTTACAGTATTTTGTGAATACTGTATGCCCAAATATAACAACAAGTATTTTGAGACTGGATGGTACACTGTGAAGAATGGGGACCACAAACTTTGCATGTCTTAAGTACTAATACTTTACTGGAGGTGTCAAGTGCCTCAGGGTGTTTGTTGAACATATCAGAATGCTTAGTTGGAACCCAGACAGGAAAACAGAACAAAATTCTTGGGGTGCACTAAAGGATAGTCCTGAAAAGCAGAAAAGAATAAGGTAGAAATGGCATCAGAGTACATCCTATAGCCCCCAGAATTTGAAATACCTGGGATGAAATAAGGCTGTAAGTAAAGAAGATGAGTAGAACTCTTTCATTCAGTCGAAAACAGTTTTGCCTCGGTTATGATTTGTTCCTGCCCTTTCTAATTAAATATGACTGTCTTTTGGGAAAACCCAAACAAACAAACCCACAAAGCAAAACCCCCCAAAAAAAACAAAATAAAAAAACCCCCATCAATGCCCAGCCTAGCATGAATCACTATGTTCAATTTTGGAAACAGTTCTCAAAGGGAAAACTTGCAGCCCAGCCCAATCCACTCAGTCAAGACAGCCCAGTACTGAACGACTGCAGTAAGTATTCTGGGTATGTCCTGTGTCCGTTCTCTCTGTCCAGTCTTCACAGAGCAACTAGTTCAAGGAAAGGTGCCCTCATTTGGCTATGACTATCCACAGAGAGAGATTTCATAGGTACTACAGACAGCTTGTTTCCACAATACTTTTTCTTGTTAATTTACCCATGTGGATGAACCCTAAGAACAAAAGAATCAAAAGCTATTCTTTGGAAGCGTAAAAAAGCAGCTCTGAAGTCCAGTTAAAATAAAAAAGGCCCAAACCTTTCTCTGACAGCTGAAGCTAGCAAACATGCAGACTCACCCTTGCAGGCTATTGCTTCTTGGGCTGCTTTTTCTCTGGTGGAAAGCAGAGGGCAAATCCGTATTTAAAAAAAAAATGCATAAAGGATGTCTAGTTTCTTTTGAATGAGGCCCTAGAGGCAGTGGTACAAGGTAGCTGCTTCTGCAAAGGAGCCAGAGGTATGTTGCTGCAGGAACATTCCTGTGTCCCTTGTTCCTTTTCTCAAAGGAAACAGAGCTTGTTTGTGTTTTAAAAATATACAAAGGCTCTGACGGGTTCTGTCTGTTTTACCTCTGGTGCTTTAAGCTGCTACTTCGTCATCTGTCTTTGTCTCTGAAGAAGGTTACTTCTCCTGTCAGCTCTTCAGCTCCCTCTGTTCCCTGCCTAAGGTACTAGCTGTGGTATTGTCTTTGCTGGTGAATTAAACTACAGCAGACCCTGAACAGTGGCATTTGAGTAGTTGTACAGATTTCCTTTTCTTGATTGTTATGGGGGAATACCTTTTCATAGAAGGGAAGACTGTAGGTGATGGTAACTGTTTAATCAAGTGCACCCAAGTTTGAAAGATCATACGTTAAAAGACATTATGACCTGTAACTGATTTTTAGCTGTAAACGGGGAAGTACTCCACAGATCTCAGACTTCTTTTTCATCTCATCAAAAGTGGGTTTTGTGGTGTAGTTTGTGGGTTTGTGGTTAAATAGTTTGTTGAATCTCTAAGAGAAAATAAATCTGGAAGAAACAAGCAGTACTGAAATAGAAAGTTAAAAAAAGCAAAGAACCAAAGGAATTAAGGAAATTACTATCTGGTTCTTAGGTAATTGTACTGTAGTTAGCATACAAAAATGGTAATTCCCATTACTAAAAATGCATTTGGAAGAAGGTTAAAATTAAAATAATTAAAATAAATTAAAAAAAGTTGTAGTTGCAAGGATTTAACAATCTCCTGCAAATGTTGCAGAGAAAGCAGCAACAAAACAAGAATGTTGATGCTAGAGCATGGTCAGCAAAACCCCTGGCATTAGACAAATCAGAAGGTTGTCCTTGCTAAAAGGCAAATGAGATAATTATGAAAACACAGCTACATCAGCAGAAATCAGAAGACTTGCAAGGTAACTTGTCAGGATTGGTTTTAAAGAAAAAAAGTCATAATTTTACAGAGCTGGAATAAACCCCAGTTACTCAGAGCAATGTGATATCAAAAAGGCATTGGTATCAGCCACCCTGTGTACTGATTTGCAAAGTATTAGTTGAATTAAAAGTAATTTTATTTTTGAATTTTTATAATGTTGCTGGTTACCTAACAAGGTATTCAGCTCTTTTTTTTCAGTTCTTTCCGTCAAGCTACAAGGTCATCTGCCTCTTTGCTTTAAAATATATCCGTTCTATCATGCTTCTCAACTAATATTTTCTATGCTTTCAAATTGTTTTCCCAAAGAAGAGAAAACAAACCACAGACAGAATGCTGACAGACATCCAAATAAAACTGCAGCACAGGAGAGATCCCCCCGCTTTCAGTACTAGTGTAGAAATTTAAAATTCTTTTATGAAATTGATATTTTAAAACTAGATTTGTGATCTTTATCACTGAACATATCTTGTTCTTTACAAATAAGATACCCTTATTTATATTTAGTGAAGGGGTACTTTCTTCTAATTGAGAACAGCTGGGTGTTCTGTGCTGTGGAAGATGATGATGTCCTCTGTGCTAGCACTTACTTTAAACCTTGTAATGATATTCGTCATTCCACAGATACTATGATGCTCAAATGCCAAGGAGCAGATTTTGCTATTTAAAATTCTATGTCCTACTAGGTTCCTGATGAAGCCCTGACTTTGCACAGAGCCTAACAATATGTTGTATCTGGGGTCTGAAGTCTGCATAGTGATTTGTATGTTCAGGCTGGAAAGCTGAAAGATACAGAGCAAACTAGAATGACAGAATACCACTAGATTGGAAGAGATGTCTGGAGGTCATTTTGTCCAACTCCCATCCAAAGCAGGACCAGCTTCAAAGTTAGATCCAACTTTGTCAAGATCACGCAGCAGAGAATTACACAGCCAGAATTAGAGTTCCGACATTCCTTTGATGTAAAACTGCTAAACAAGCCACCAGAATCTGTTTCACATACTCCATCTGTGAAGCAGAGAAAATTCTTGCATAAATACCTGTGAAGTATTTTGATCTCTCTGGGTAAAATAAAAGCTCTAGACAGAAGTGGTTCTCTTCAGTACTAGGGTAAAATGATTTTTTTTTTCTCCTGTTCTTGAAGATGTGGAGGAAGTAAAAAAGAAATCTTACAGTTCCTGTCAGTAGCAGTGAGGATTACAAGTACTACTAATACCCTTTTCATTGAGTAAATAGGTCAGATTTGCCTTTGCTAGCATTCTTGCTACTCGGAGGTTGAACTGCCCTTTTTGCTGTTTAGCCACTTAGGGGAGATGCTGCGTTTGTGACTGCAAAAGTTCTGAAAGCTTCTATTTCTGTTCAGTTCATGAAACTATTCACATCAGGGAGAGCAGAAATACGATCTCATGACATTATTTATATGAACTGAAACAAAAAGGTCATATTCTAACTGTGCTGATTTTAGTCTTCTCCCCGAACACTGATGAATAAATAAGGAGACTTGGATAGTGCATGTTAGTAACAATGATTGAACAGGCAGCTAAATCCAAACCAGAATCCCCACGCTGAAAGCAGACTTGTATGTACTGACGGGGCAAAAGGTTAGAGTTCTTTGGGTTTCTATAGTACTGCTAACACACGGTTTAAGTCTTCTACATGTAGCAATTAATTCTCAAAACACTCTGAAAGCCCTTCTTGTTTTACTAGCCCTTGGTCCTGTTGCAAAGGTGAGGAAATCCATAGACTGTAATTTGACTAAGGTCATAATGTCAGTCAATGACAAGGATAGAGACGTGTTGTTATACACTGTCGTGTTCTAACTCGTGTTTCACCCTTCTAGAGTACATTGGCAGAGCAAGGCCAGGGCAGGCCTATCAACTGGCACAGAATATGGGGGCTAGGTATGAAATATAGGGATTGTGTCAGATGTGAGAGGTTTTGAATAGCAGAGTTAGGGCAAAGGATGCCTGAAGGATTGATGAGGGAACATCTTTAATATCTGCTACTCACCTCTAGTGTTCTCAGCAAAAATTTTGCCATGATTTGGCCATGACAAATCAGAGTTCTGAAAGGTAATTTCAATTTCTTTCAGGATTTTTCAGTTTCTTCTTCCTGCACCTGGGCTATTTGTCTTCTGCCTTGCTATTTTGTTCTTTCTGGTATTTGCAATATATCCTAATTTATTTTCTTCTGGTAATTTTAATTGTTATGCTGTTTTACTTCCCTGCCAACTCATTAATGACAAGACATGTAGAGCAAGTCACATTTGTCAGGAAAAAGTCAGGTTTCTGTTTCCTATAATTAGGAAAAAACCTAAGTGTAGATGTAATGTTCGCATTTCCTGATATACCTCCTCAGCTCAGTAACAGAAGTTTTATCAATATTCTTTATTTGCTTTCCATTGATTACTTTCAGAAGGTGAAATAGTTCAGGCAAATCCCTAATGCATGTGGCCATTAGTCTTTTTCTTTCCCTCATCTGGATTTTTATTTTCTGGTGATTTAACACAATACTATCATGCACATGCGAATTGAAACCCCAAAATATTTTATTAAATAATTTTCAAAAATTCCATTTCCTATTGCCCGCCCCCCCGTTTTTTTTTTTAAAATAGATATGTTTAAAATGATGATTGAGTACAATTTATAACCTATGATGTTTCTAGATCACAGCTGACTTACCTCCTGCACAGGAAATAGTTTAGTTCCATTATTTGGCCAGTAACTGGAGCTGAATTTACTGACAATAATCACAAGAATTTTTTTTTGTATTTGTTAAAATGGTACCACATTTGCCTTTTTTTTTCCTCCTATAGCTCGGTATTTGTCAAGGTATGCATGTCTTGAAAAAGAAATACCTGTCTCCTGAGTTCAGAAGTTCTGAGGTACATATGGTCATGTTTAAAAGTCCTCTCTTACCTACAGTCAATACAATGCATTATGTATCTCTGCCACTTGATGACTTGCCAATTCTGTTTTCAACTCGCCTCACAGAAGGAACATTTTTATAAAGCAGTGCAATATCTCAACCATTTGCTGTGCCTCATTAATTTCAGCAGCCTCCTCATTTATTAGAAGTCCTTCATTGTCTCCAGTTTTATTCTTTTCATGATTTCTTATAACCGATCCAATTTTCTCCTAACTGATTTGACTGCACTAATTCATTCTGTATTTTGGCGGCCCTTCTCTTTGCCGCAGTAACACACTATGTATATTTGTATTCTGTTGCTTCCATTGGTCAATTTTCTTTTAGTCTTAGATTCACAATTAGTCCCTGATTGCTTCCTATTCTTTGTATTCTTTTCCAGAAATTTTCCTATACAGCTGATAATATCCCTGCTTGCAAAGGAGTGTTCACAAAACGTTCCATTTCATTTTTCTCAAACTTAAATGAGAAATTACAGAAATGACAATTTTTTGGCAAGTTAATGGGAGTCAATAATTCCAAATGGCTAGCAGTCTGAGTAGAGGTTACTCTAGTCAACCTGAATGGAGGTTACTAATGTCACTGTTTTTTGTTTAAAACTCAAATGAAATAGCAAGATACTAGTAATTGGCTGTCTAGTTGTGGCATGGCTAGTCTATTATCATGAGTCTGTATTGTTTTTTCCTTGAAATGCCTTCCAGTGTATTTGCCATTTGTAATAATAGCTTGCTGCTTTTTGTACCAGGTGTTAAATTAGGTGAGCTTTACACTGCCTGATGCTGAATAGCTTTAATGTTGTATGCTGCTGAAATGTAGGGGGTGTTAACAGCGGACGGATAGCTACTTTGCTGCAAGTGCTCACCCCAGGGGAGGACAAAAGGTCAAGAATCTACTGCAATCCTTTCGGGTGTTTTATAATTTAGGAGAGCTGTTTACACTCCACCTGGGGTTTAATAGGAGCTCTTCAGACCAAGACTCCCTGCCTATGAGGAGAATTAGTTTTTCCTTTGGATGAACTGTCTATGCTGTGCTAACTATTGGAGCCGGGAACAACTTGACCCCAGCTAATCCTAAAGCCTAACAGGAGTTGTGGGTTGACTTCTATTGAATTAACAGAGAAACCGTTTATCATCAGACACTTATTGCCAAGCCTCTATCAGCTGAACCCTGTTGAATCTGCCACTTGTGTTCTATATGAGATTTCTTCCATATTTTCCTTTTTTCCTCCCTCCTCCATCTCCTTTCTCTCCTTTCTCTCCTTCTCCTTCATTTTTCTTATCTGTTTGCTACAGGTAGTAGTGCTATGGTCAGGCAAGCAGGGATTATAAATTTCTTTAGCTGCAGGAAAAGTGTAGTGACTGGCTGGAAGATCTCCGTTTGCCCACGCTGTTCAAGATAGTTTTCAAACTGAGCAGATTAGACGTTAGCGTTGTATCAGCCGCTGCTAAGGTAAGACAAGTCAGGACTGTGTGATGATAGAAGAGATGTGATCATTATTACCTATTACAATTTTAAATTTGTCATATCAGTGCTCTGGACAGGGTTGTGTAAAACTTGTTGGGGAGGGACTAAACCATTGCAGAACTGCAGGGTGAGGGACTATCCCAAGGACATGAGCTGACAACTCAGAAAAGCCTCTCTTAGAAAGCAGGTATGCTTGGGGGAGTGCATTGCAGAACAAGTACCATTAACAGAGCAGTTTGTTGCAATACTGAGAATACCAAGATCCTCATGAAGATCTTATACATAGCATTGATGTTTGCCCTGGTTAGGTGCTTGGATTAAATTGTGAACCACTCTGCTGGATTTGTTTTGACATCTGTCTTCCTTTTTGCTTTCTCAGAGGATTGTGCTCAATGGAAAATGTCTTGGATTTAGAGTTTAGGAAACTCTGTGATGACAAATAGGAACTTGAAAGGGTGGATATATTTTCTTTTAATTTTTTTTTCTTTTCCCCAAATAATGAATTGTTTGCCTGTTTGAGGAGTAAAATAAATTCTATACAAATTAGCAGAATAGATGAAAAATTAGTCTCTTTAGATTCTAGCCAAATAAACATTAAGCCTAAGCTTCCTTTTGTTTCATTTCACAAAACTTCCAATTAAATGGGACACTGTCAGCACCAATTTACTATTTTAAAGGAATGTGTTTTAGCATCTCTGCCCTGTAAACAGTCAGTTTACTTTTTCTTTATTGTGTCTGGAAATTTGCAGGCAAAAGGAGATAGCTAGTTGTAAGTAAATATCCCAGGAAAGGGGATTTGGTTGCGTGTTACCTGCTGAAGATTCACAAGTCTGCTCTCCATCTTTCAGCTCTTATCAGAGGATAAAGGAACGTGAGAGATGGGACTCTGAGTCTTTACCTTAGGGATTCCTTCCTAAACAGGCTCAATTTATGTTCCTAACATTACTACAGAAAAGGGCACAATACCTCAAAAATGACTTAATTCTGAAAAGGCTTGTGTCACTGTCTTCTCACACCATTTTGTGTTGCGGAGTGGGAGGCTGGGAAGAGGTGGCTGGAGTATAGAGCGGATTAGTCTCATTTAACCATGGGCATTCAAGTTAGGGAGATACCTGTCAAATCCTAAACTTCTAAATTAGGCACCAAATTTGATAGCAAAAAGTGTGATTACTCTGCCTTGTGGAGTCCCTTGTGATGACTTGCCTTCGTTGTCATCCATGACTCATAAAAAAATCATTGAATACTGAATATTTGCCCTATACAAAAAGCCAATAGAGTTGAATAAAGATGAAAGCAATGCGGGTCTACAGTTATTCTAGTTCTCATACCATTTGTAAGAACAAACTTTATATTGTTGTTTATAACTAAGATACAATTTTCTATAAGACTTTATACAGTTATTCCTTAAAATCCGTACAGGAAATTTCTTTGTATTATAACCTTATATGAATAGCCTGCGTTAATAAAACTGTTCTTTGAATCTGTGTGAACAATTTTATCATTTAAAGTGTGTTAATGCAGTTTTTAGACTCTCAAACTAGTTTAATTTAATCCAGTTACTAACTTATGTATTCTGTAAATCAGTCTTCTTCCCTGGGTATCTTTGCTCTGCAAGTGGAAGAGAAGACGTCATCTTAGATATGCTTCTAAAATTGGCTTTAACTTCTGTATTACTCCACGTGCAAAGTTAGACTTCTTTAATACCATAATTTTACTGAACCTCTAAACGTCTCTGAACATAGTTGCTGCACAAAACGCACATCACATTTTGGTGTCCAGCTACTTTAAAGCCAAAGTAAGAAGGTAGTTTGTAAATAAGATGCTCATGGTAAGGAAGGAAACGGCTTTCTTAGACTCGTGGAAGGAAAACTTCCCATCTTTCTGATGTAGTGCTATTCTCATTTCCTTTCACCAGAATACTGTTAAATTTTGATCTGTCACTGGTCTCGTATTGGGCTGCATCTGTTATATGCCTTGGAGAACTAGATTTGGGAGGAAGCCTGCGGAGAGGGAAGTTGGAAATACTTTGCTGGCAAGCTGTGTGGGTCAGACTGTTAGAAGAAGACACGGAAGAGATGGGTTAGTTACATAAGGGGGTAAAACATGCATAAGAATTCAATGAGCTACATGGGTGTCACCTTCATTTGTTCATAACAAATGCCAAACTTACCATTTCACTAGGATACACAGCAGCTTGTGTTTCTACTTTTTTGTTAAAAGGCTATGTTGTCTTTAAGAACACGTAAGTACAGTTTACTTCTAGCACATTTCCATTGTGCTGAGTCCTAACTCTGCTGTAACAGAATGTCAACAGTAGAACTTCAGTGGGAAGCACCTCTTGTACTGATTTTCTCCTTGTACTGATTGATTTATTTCAGTAATGAAGATTACTGAAGGGAGATGGGGTTTCAAGTGCACAAAATAGAGCATTTGATGCCTAAACATCACTAAAAGTTATACAACTGAAAATTTTCTATTCTCCTCCATTAGATTTTCTTAACAAAACCTGAATAAAAATTAAAATCAGAAGGGACCTGCACTTTACAGCTGATCAGACCTGTAGTTCCTCATAGCTACGTTTTTATCATTGCTGAATTATTTGCATGCAAATTCCCCTGCAGATGGATGTTGATTGCTGTTTATGTGATGTTTATCAGTGCAAATGCTGTTGTTCGGTGTTCAGCACCATCCTTCAGCTGAGGTCAAGGTTTGAATGAACATTGAAAAGGTTGATGTTTCTGTTTGTAATGCACCTGCTGTGTACAGGATAGAAACTTCATCCCCCTTCATATAGGAGAAGGCCTTCTTTATGTGGGAATTAAAAGAATCAAACAGAAAATTTTAAAAGTTTTTAATAAGAAATTGTTGCTAATGTAGACCCTAGGCATTCCTTAGAGGATGGACAGCAAAGGTTACAGTGGTGTTCTGAAAAAGGCGATGTTAAGTGTGAAATACAGATGAGAGTGAGTGAACAGTTGGAGGCTGTTGTTTAGGTAGTACTGAACCACTACTTGTGTTATGTAAACTACCACTTAGAAATGCCTCTGTACCAGAGAAGGTGGCAAATGCATTGCCAGTTTTTAAACGGACTTTGGACAAGATGTGGAATATTCCTGACTGTTGAGTGTGATGTCTGTACAGAGCAGTGAAGCTGTATATAAATATAATGTATTCAGGAAGAGCTAGTGTAGCTTCTGCAGGGGACAGTCGTGTCTCACAACTCTGCTGTAGTTCCCTGAAGGAATCACTGTTGTGTGCTTGACAAAGGTGATCTAATTGAGGTTGACTTTAGAAGGTCTTCAGAAATCCCCCCAAAATACTTAAAGAAACAAAACTGCCACAGGATAAAAGGAAAGGTCTTCATATAGATTAGTAACAGTTGAAAAGATAGGAAACAGAAGGTAGAAACAAATGTTCAGTTTTCTCAGTGTAGGATTTTCACTGGGCAAATTGCACCAAGATCTGCATTAAGGCCCATGCTATTAATATAAACAATCTAGGAAAGAGACTAAAGAGGGAGGTGACAACATTTGCTGATGGCATTAAGCTGTACAAAGCAGTAAAAAAGAAAACACTGCGAAGAAGAAAGGTCTTATGACATTGAGTGATAAAATGGTAGATTAAATTCACTGTAGAGAAAGGGAAAGCAACACATCATATATGTGATGAAGAGTTCTGAATTAGCTGTTACCAGTCAGGAAAGAGATAATGTAGTTATGAGTATTTTTATGAAAATGTAAGTGCAGTGCTCTGTGGTGATTACAAAAAAAGCAGATACGTGTTAGGAATGACAAAGATAGAATAGAGAACAAAACAAATACCATAACTTTCCTGATCCCAGAAATCAATAGGAGAAAGAGAAACAAGGAAGATTGAAGTTACAGAATGACTTCTACATGAGAAGTGACTACAGACCTAATGACTCTACAGTCTGTGAAAGTCTGCTGATGGGGAGTATAATAAGATCTATAAAATGGTAAGTGACATTGAGAGAACAGATAGGGTGTGAGAAACTGAAAGAATTAATGTCCCAGACATTGTGGTGGGGCAAGTTCTGCCCAAACCCCGCACAGCAACTCATGGCAGGTGAGAGGCCCATTAGCAACCAGCAACAGGACGGGGAGGTGGGGCTGGAGGGTGCACAGGTCCCTGCTCTGATCTGCTGAGCCGGGCAGCTCACCAGCAAAGAAGGGTTTATGCCTGCAGGGAGGGAGAAGTTTCTCCACAAACGACGACACCAGCCCACCGACCCCTTTCCCGAAGGTTCTGGAAGTGCATTACACCTGATTAGTGTAATGAGTTTGAGTGCCCGCCCAAAGGAGGGGCAAAGAGATTATAAAAGGGCATGAATTGAAGGCTCAGGTGGTGTGGGTATACCTCTGGGATGGGACTTCTAGGCTGGCTGGACCCATGCTGGATCCAGGACTGAAGTCTCTTCTCTTTCTTTTCTTCTCTCCTGCCTCTTTTCTTTCCATAATCCCTACACTTTATCCTTTTAGACATTAAACTGCTGACCAAGTCTGAGACTAGGAGTGGATTTAGCTGTCCCTAGACTCCTCTCTGAGAGGAGCATAGAACGCAAAGGAGTCCGCTCTGAACCTCGTGACTCAGCAGGAGGGCTCTCCTCATTGTCTGCCCTGAATCGATCCCAGAAACAGAAAAACAATTATCTGCTTTGCTAATGACTAACCACTTGCTGCTTCTTAATGACGCTGCTAACCTTGACTATTTTG
>JAVKLA010000007.1:23120836-23228745 GCA_034782735.1 Sagittarius serpentarius | reverse complement strand
TTTCTCCACAAACGACCCCCCAACCCCGTGACCCCTTTCCCGATGGTTCTGGAAGCACAGACCGCATATGACACCTGATTAGCCTAATGAGTTCGAGTGCCCCCCCGAAGGAGGGGCAAAGAGATTATAAAAGGGCACGAATGGGAGGTTCGGGTGGTGCAGGCACCCTGCCGGGATGGGACCTGTGGGCTGGCTGTACCAATGCTGGACCCGGGACTGGTGAAATCAGTCTCAATCTCTCTCCCCCCACCCCTTCCCCTCTCTCTCCCTCTCTCCCCCCCTCTCCCCTTTTCTTTTCATAATCCCTACACCTCATCCTTTTAGGCATTAAACCGCTGACCAAGCCTGGGACTAGAAGTGGATCTAGCTGCCCCTCATCTCCTCTCTGAGAGGAGCCTAGAATGCAAGGGGGTCAGCTCTGAACCCCCTGACTCAGCAGGGGGGCTCTCCTCATCGTCTGCCCTGAACAGATCCCCAGCTAAACCAGGCTTGTAGGGTGCGTTTGGTGACCACGTGTGCCAACTCCTGTTGTAAGAATCCATGCCACCTACTGTTAACCTTTTTGAGTTCAAGTTGCTTTTGCCATGAATAAAATGTTAAGCTAATCGTTTGGTGTCACTTCACCTTAAGTTAGCCGGAGGGAATTTCGAATTCTCTACAGCCTCCCTGGTCTGTCCAGGACGGGTGGTGACATAGGGTCCAAGTGATCATTGTCTTTTCTGGTCTGTGAAAGAAGGGTGTCAAAAGGAACTATCTGGAGGTTCAAAACAAAACGAACGAAAAAATGTGCTCACATAGCGTGCATCTGAGCTGTGGAGTTTGATGAAGGATGTTGTGCATGCCAAAAGGTTTGCACAGGTTCAAAGTCACGAAAGAAAACCCATCTAACTTTATTAAACACAATGACAGGACTTCTAGGTGATGAAGTTAATTCCCGAAGTGACAGACTACTTGAAGCTGGAGGAATACTGGGGTACATCACTGCATGTTTGCTCTGTTCTTATGCGCTCTTCCCTAAGCAGCTACTATTACATCAGTACTGGAGAGAATAAATGGGCTATTTTTATTTTCTCAGATATTGAAGATTGCAGAGTAATTTTTGTAAGCTGCTAATTTGTGTTTGTACAGTATATAACTAGCTAGAACCTAAGCAAGCCCTTCTGTGTAAACTAGCATTTGGTGACATTAAGATAGAGAAACACACAGATGCTATATCGCGGGACATGGACAAACAAGAACATGACACAGTAAGATACAGAAGACGTGTCAAAATGGTGAGGCTGTGACTTAAGGTTGAATTCTGCAGTATTCTCTGAGGTCTTATTCTCAGTTAAAGTATCTTAATATCATCAGGGAACTGCTTGAGCTAAAATTAAGTTCAAAGGAGTAAACGCAAGAAAGAAAGGGAGATTTTTGTCTCCTGCCCTCTGGTAAACGTATGTAATTCTTTTGCCAGTACAGTTTTCTGTTTCGGGTGACAGCATCTCTAAGCATGATGGTTGCTGAATGGGACAAACGTGCGGATCTGCCGGTAATCAGAGCCAGGGAGCAGAAAATCAGTGAGAAGCATGCTCCTGAGGAAGTGTAGGCCATGGCAGAGCAGAACAGAAAACTCACCTGTTCCCTGTTAGCACCTCGATTGTCTAGAGGATGTGCAGGCTTTGTTGTTTCTGTGCGATATGAAGCTATAAATATGTTTTTCCAGAGGGCGAAATAATTTCTTCTACAGAGAGGATGAATCTGACCTTTTTGGAGGAGATTGTTTTCCTGTGGAGCTGATGTGGTATCAATCATAATATTGACATTATTATATTATATTACTTTTAATTTTCTGGATGTGGAAATTTCCTTGGATAGCAGAGGGTTTTTTTAACCTCTACATGCAGGACAAAGGTGGATGAAGTTGCCCTAGGTGATAATGGAAGCAGCTGCTTTGACCTTTTGGATGACTAGAGGCCTTTCTAATGACTGAAGGTTTTTTTCTACCAGTTTTCCTATTCTGGGCAGGCAGTGTGATAGACAACTTGCCCTTTTAAAACTGTTTTTTCCTGGAAATCATAAAGGTAATGCTGAGAGGACTTGGATAGCTGTTTTTTCTTCCGTTACATGAATGTTTGTTTCCCTTGGGGAATGTTCACTCCTTCCCTTAGGTGTCACTATTTATCACTGCTAGACTTCCACAGGCTCCGTATTTGGCTGAATGGCACAGTTTTGCTCTATACTTCAGGCATCTTGGCAAGTGTAGTGTGTATAGCCTGCTCTGCCAGTCTGTGCTGCCTCACATACTTGTCTCCCTCCTACATCAGAGAATAGCAGTGACAGCCTGTGTAAGGCTGTTACCAGAGATCTATATTAGTGCAATGTTCTAAAAGATACCTTGCCAGTAATTTCTCAGTGTGGGTTATGTCTTAAAATGGGGTTAATAGTTGTACATGCTTATTTTCTTAAAAAAGAGTGATATTGCTAGTAAGCATGAAATTTCTCAGAAAGCTAATTTGTGTGCCCTTTAATTTTTTTACTTTTTTTTCTCTCTTTAGTTTTACTTCAGAAAGATTTAGATTCTGCTGATTTCTTCCCTTTCTAGGTCAACTTTTCTTCCATATCAAGTTTTATGCATATTAGTGATGGAAGAAATACTGTTGTCAGCACTTACCATTTACCTAAGAATTAATTCTTACCTCAAACCATCTGTCTGATAGCTTGGGCCAAAATGCTTGACTTCTAAGCAAGCCCGTTAATTTCTTCCTGCTTCATGCGACTTCTGTATACTCTGGCATACAACTTAAAAACCTGTAAAATTGCCAAAGAGAGAGTTATTTTACCTGCCACAATCCATCTATTCCTATGATGAATATCTAATACTGTCACACCAGGAACATTTGGTTATTTACAGTTATGTTCACTGACCTCAGTACGGTAGAAGCTGGACTCCTTTGCAAAGTCCTCGCTCTGTGCGCAGCAAAGGCGGCAAGCTGTGTCTACCACCACGTCCTCAGTAGCTTGCTTGCTTTGGTAGACAGGTGTTTTAGACATTTCTTAGGGCTTCGCTGGGAGATGTGGCTGCTGTGAGATGCTGAATCCTCACCTGGCCGGTATGGGCCAGCCTCTCTGACAACCAGCATTACCGGTTCTTGTGGGTGGTGCTGGCTCTCTACAGCTCACAAAGTGATGGGGAGGTTTCCTCTAGTTTCTTGCGGTTTCCATAGCAGACATCTTGCTACTAACTTTATGCTTGCAGAAACCTTAATTGTTCTTATAGGAAGCACAAAAATCTAATAGTTGCAGAAGCTGGACTACCATGCATAAGAAGTTTACAATATTGAATATTTACAGCATTACATAAAAATGTAACTGAAAAAAAGCTCATGAAAGAAAAAAGTAAATGAGCTGTCAAGGTCTAGGTGATTTTTTTTTCACTTTTGTTTATTTGTTTTACGATGTGAAGGCATGAAAGAAAATTGCAGTAAGGGTGGAGTCTTTTGTTTTTAATCCGAGAATGACCTAGAGTTGTGGGGGGAAAAAGATAGATCCGACTGGCTAGCAGATTACCCAGGGAAAAGTCTGGTATTTTTAACCATGCAAATACCTAGTCATCTGTTTTGAAATAAAGAGGATTACTTTTGCTTGATAGCTCTGTGTTGTGTTTTTACTGCGCCCGGAGTATGAACCCTGCAGTTTCCAAATAAGGGAAAAATGGCCGTAGATCACATCATAGCTTTAGCTCCAGGAAGAAAATGCTGTGGTCATTTATAAAGTTTAATCTAGGTTTTGACAATTTGTGTGCATGCTAGGTCATCGATGACTACATAAGCAAGAAGTGCAGCATGGATTTCTACATTTTTATATGGGAGCTTTCATCTTCAGTAAATGGAAAATAAAGAACAAACCCCACTTTTCTGTCCACAGGAAGAATTTCTTTTTATTTCAGCAATAACTAAATCAAAGAGCCATCTGCATCTCCTGCAGGGTTCAACTCTCTCAGCTAGTTTCTCCATGAGCTGGCAAGAAAATACATATACAAGAAAAAGTACAGAAGCAGAGTGGCTAGCACCGTTTCTTTTAAATTACAAAAGTTTCTTTTTCGCTTGTTGCTAAGCTATGTTTCTTGCTATAACTCCCCTAACAATGCTGTTTTAGAAGACTTGTTGATTTGGCAGATTAATAATTCTAACAGTTACATATGGCAAAGAGCAAATTTTGCCCTTGCTTGAACACTCTGCAAGGCCTGCAAATATAAGCAGAAAACTGTCCGCAAAGAGGCTGTCCTGCATTTGCACAGTACTGGCCAACCTGCTCTTACTATCAATAAAATGTTATTGATGTTTCAGTGTTATTTTATGAGGAGCTAGTCAACTTAGTGGGGATAGCAGGAAGAATTTTTGGTCACGTCTACTTCAGCTGAAAGGAAGACAAAGCTCTGTCACTTCCAGTATGTATATCTTAAAGTTCAGGAAAACTAGCGTAGTGTCATACTGAATTCAGGTTTTCGTGTCATACTTAAACTCTATCTGATATGTTTCAAGAAGGGCGCTAATAATATAGACTTGCTTTTGCAGAGCAGAGGACACTGGATAAAACCTTTCTAATTGCAAATGGAAGTCAGATCTATTAAAAGCAGAACAAGTCATTTTGTATGGAATGTGAGTGTAACTAATACTTGATTAATTTTTTTTTTTTTTTTTTTTAAATACATAGTCACTGGCAACAGATACTTTTTTCTCCGTTTCCTGTGTTAGTGATTAATTTTATCCTACATCTGAATACATACGACTTCGATCTTTAATCTTATGTGCGTCTTTGGTATTCCACTGAAAATACATATTTTTCCTAGTACATATTACCAAGATACATAGGTAGAAAGTGCTTTTTGAAACTGCTTCTAACTGTTTTGTTGAGAGCACTTAATTAGAAAAGATGTCTGGCCAATTTTTCTCTTCCATGTTCTTTGGCTTCTGTTGAATCTTGAATTTGAAGGTGTTCTGAGAAAAGCACGAAACAGGAGAATATTTATGTATTGGCTATGGAAGTACAATGCTATAAAGAAGCACTCTGAAGATACCTGATGTCTCTCCTAAACATCTCCAGGAATGAACTAATTGTAGATAGTATCATCTGCAACTAATTTTAAAGTATGCTTGGAAAAATGTTTCTTAGGAGAACTTGGAACAATGCACTGTAAAAGGTGAACAACAAGAAAGAGCTCCCTGCCCTGTGCACTCACTGCCTGCTTATGCAGTGTAATGTTTGGGTTTTTTTTAGTTCTGCTTCTATGAAGTCATTCTAATTACTTTAGAGAGTCCTGGTTTATGATTATTTTTGAAAGCTTGAGTTTGACATTACTGCAATGACAGGAAGGGAAGGAATCATCGTGTGCGTGGGAGTGTAACAGCAGTTATGCCCTCACCCTTCCTTACCTATTTGGAAATTTGTTTCAATGAATCTGACAAAACCATGAACATCTGTGCGGTAGAAGAGCACTAAGAGCAGACTGGTCAGCATGACAGCGACTACTTTCTGGTCTTAGATATGCATAGCAAACCAGAGTCTAGTCTTGTGATAATGAGCTTGTTGGCTTGACCCAAGGATCTGCATTTAATATATCTTAAGAAACTGTTTTCTTTCAACGCCAAAGTCTGTGTCTTCCTACTCAGGATAATCCAATCACGCACAAGCACATTTTTCTCTCGTCTGTAAGTTCAGTTACAACTAGTTTTGAATCAGTACCGGTAGACTGATATGTGTTTTTTTTTCCTGTCATGAATTTAGTTGTTCACAATTACTTGCTTGCTTTAATTAAAACAAGATTGCAAGCTGTCTGCCTCAGTGACCTCTTTACCCAAAAATGTTCTCCAGAGGTAGAATTCTTCAGGGATTCAACTGTGCTCTCTTTAAATATTCTTTGTCCTTGACACAGGGCCTGTTCAGTCTCACATGGCACTGTACCCCTCTCCTTGGATCCAACTATTTTGTGTTCCTGTGAAGCTGTTACTGTTGCAGCTATAGGCTGTTTCTGTTGGCTGTCTAGACGGTCTGGTGAGAGAGGAAGGAGGAGTACTCTTGCGTAGGGAGAAGTGGGGAACTTCGCTTGGGAGTCTGATCACTTTGAAGATAGACTCTGGGCTTCTGTTACCACTGCTTTTACTGCACCACATGCTTAGCAAGGGAGAGTTATACCCCAGTATGGTGTGGCTGCTGCTCAAGAAAAGTTGAAATAACTTGAGAGAAACTAAGAGGAACTAGAGGAGCAATTCTCTTTGGGGGCTAGTGTTTGAATAGCTCATTTGGGTAGTGGATCGGCAGATCTCCATATGAGGCTGTCCTTGACTGTACTTGACTGAATAGGATAGGTAAGAGCAGGCTGTCAATCCAGCTTCTGACAGTTCTCATTTTGGAATACCTACTGAACAGCGTGAGGTGAATCCAGTTGCCCAAGTATGTTTGAACTCTTGCACAACAAAATGATAATTCCTTTCTAAAAGACTTCTAAAGCACCTAATGAGAACCATGACTGGTATGAAAGTAAGGAGTTTAGAAAATACTAGGTACTGTCCTAAAGAATTCTCAGCAATACTAGGATCTGTGCATTACACTAACTTTTGTTGGTTCCTGTTACTTGTTCAACGTTTAGATCTTAGGATAAGGTCTGAATTTCCTGAATTCCTACTCACAGTCTGTTTCTACTATCTAGAGGAAAAAAGGCCCAGGAAAATTATTCTTATTTCAGGTCTCTCAAACCCAGTGTAGTGTGCGTTTTTGTTTGTACAGACAGAAAGGTTGGATGAAGCATTTCATCCATTTGCTATGTTCAGCAGCTGCTTTGATACTACTATTAATTCTCTTTTGATTCCTCAGAGTGTATCTCCTTCCAAACCCGATCTTCTCCTTGAGGTAATGCCATATCTATCAACACTTTAAAAACTGTAATATTCTCTCTGTGATTGTCTCTCCTAACAGTTTCCAAGGAAAAGATCATTTATTCAGTGATCCTACTGCTTTTGCTTGTCTCAGAAGACTGAAGAGAATTTGCAGTCTTTTGCTGCCTTATATAGCAAGGCAATTCTTTCTCTTCTGTCTCTTCTTGTAGCGTCTCAGAAAGAAACCGCCAATCTTTTTCTTTGTTCTTCACTGCCAAAGAATAGAGGAATACAACAGTCTTGCTGCCCACAAATCACAGCAGAAGGTTAAAAACTCTAGCAGTGGTGTATTTTTTAGAAACCTCTTTGAATGGTAATGGAGAACTAAAAAGGCAAGGGAAAAAAAAAAACAAACCAGAAAGTGGTTCAACAGTTCCACAAGCAGTGGGCAACTGCAATAATCTCTATTTCTTTCCTTCAACACCCTGTGGAAAATGTCATTTGTCATTTAAAAATGATAATCTTTATTGACTTAATTTTACAAGTCCATTCAGAGCTAGGACCATGGCTCATCAAGCTGTTCCTTGCAGTAGGTTTAGCCCTTGCAAGCTGCCCCACCAGGTAACTGTTTCAACACTTTCATGTTACACCTTAATCCTTTTCCTTTCATCTCACCCACATACATCTGGAAATCAGAATACTATTCCAGTGTGGCTAATGTAGAAATTAGCAAAGAGGAATAACTTCCTCAACGCTGGGTGAAGTCCTAGTGACTTTAATTACTCTGCCTGTGATCCATCTTTCAAAGATTCTGTTATCACAGATCTTCCAGGATGATATTCCAATGACTTGGGTCTGTCCCCCCTAAAAGGAAGGAACTGGGCTCTGATCACTTCCAACACCTCATCTGGGGGAAAGTGACCGTATTACTCTAAACACTGAATGTATGATGACTATGTCTGAACACTGGGAAACACCGGGAGCCCTGATCACGATTGTCCTAGTTGAAGACTCGGCCACAGCATACTACAACCCTTTTCCACCCTTCATGTCTGTTTTTCTTCCCAGGGGAAGCAAGGCATGGGGAAACGTATGGAAGGAGCCAGAAATTTTGGGAACGCCTGTCTCGACATGGGGTCAGGATGCCGACAGAGACTGCAGCTAGACCAAATGGCTGGGAAGGGCTCCCAGATTCTGCAGATAAGATAGAGGAAACATTGAATATAAGAAAATACTAAATAAGTTGCTGCTAGAAGTATGTACAAGGAATGTGACAGTCTGGAGTCCTTTTTAATAGATGCAAAAAATCAGGGAATTTCAGCAGAAATAGTAGAAGTCACTGGTTTATCTTGTCCATGACTTACCATTTAACATTATCTTAGTTAATTTGAGGTTGCTTATGGGGTGCCTTCCTCACACCTTCTCACTTAGTGCAGGGATTAATAATGGATCCCGTATGGAAATCAGGATTTGACAGAAAATGAGAGGGTGATTTAACAAGAGAAGGTCTCATATGAGAAGTGGCAGTGCAAAGCTTGGAAGTAGTCGGTGAAAAGCAGCAAAGCTATTTAAAGAAAGAAAACAAAACTTTTTCTTTGTGATAAAAGAAATTATGGCATAAGCTGGACCAATTTTGAAGCCACTCCATGACACAACTTTCCTATATTCTTTGGGATGTTATATAATACATATTAGTAAATCCCTGCTTTTCCCAAATCTAGGTCATATCAGACATGGAGCAGCATGAGATTCTTTGTTAATTACCTGTATCCTATTTCATCCTCTGTTCCACTACGCTAACAATAAAGAGAAAGCCTTTAGCCACAGATCTGCTTTTCCTGTTAGATACATTAAACGCTTCCGTAGTAACCAGGTGCAGAATTCAGAGGCAAAGCTACTGTGATTTCAGAGCTTTATTTCCAAAATCTGTCTAGCACTAAATTCTGTCCCGGCATGCACATTTGGCCCTTTTCTAGCCCCGCCTGACTTTTCACTAAGAATAACCAGACATTTCAAAATAAATTACAACGCTTGGAAGCTATAAAGAATCACTCCTGCCCTTCTGCCTCATTTCTCTCTCCTTTGTTTCATGCTGTTCTTCTCCCTGATGCCTGACCAGAGTAGATTCCTGGGCATCTCATGTTTATTCACCAGGCTGCTGCTGCTAATCACAATGAAATCTCAGTAGCTTTCAGCTAGGGCAAGTGTTATTTTTCTTAGAAGGCATTTCTATTCCAAGTTATTGCATATGATATCTTAGGCCTTGATCTTACGAACATCATACTTGATGCCAGGAGTAGTCAGGCTGGTAAAGTCAAGCACATACATAAATGCTGGCAGGATTTGTTCTTTCCTAAGTGTAACAGTGTAATAATTTAACAAAGTGTGTCATACATGTAAGGCATATTTATCAGGCCCACACAGAACAGCTCTTAGTAGTTTAGATTTGTAATGCATAAAATGTATCCATGTCAATATATGTCTTTAAGTGTGGAAGTATACCACAAGTGAAGGTTTTTGGAAGCACCCATCATGTGTTGTATTGTAAAATTAGCTGGAACATGCTGCTTGAGTGTTTGGGATTTTAGGACTGCATCTTGTCACAGTTACAGAAATAAAAATTCTTCCAGGTTCTTTATAGTAAAAAAGAGCTCCTGTCTGCCACCTTGTGTAACAATGTCCAAAATACAGAATTGGATATTTAGAGGAAAACCAGCAGCAGCGGCCATCAGATTTTAGAAGTAAGTGCTGTACTTTCCTGTCATTGAGGTATGGATTCCCTTGGAAAAAATACCCAACGGGTGCTAGAAAACTTAGGGAGAGAAGGACCTGCACACATTTTGAATCCATAATGATTAGGAAAACCAGGCTAAAGTATTTCTATGCAGTAAAGCAATAAATGAAATACAGGTACCTGTAGTGCTAACAGATCACAGTCCTGATCTTAAATGAGGGGAACTAGAAAACTACCATTGCCTCCAAAAGGGGTAAGATTATCCTATCCCTTTTCTCTAAACTCCTTGGCAACCTTACTTTATTATTTTCATAGTGGTGTGAACATACTGCTCTCTGGGCTATTTCTGTTAAGCCTATGGTGAATAAGTTAGTAATGTTTTGCCTATCAGATATGCTCCTTATTTTTGCCTGTGTAGCATCGGCTTTAATTTGTAATTTCTAAGTCCACAGTGCCACAGTAAGCTTCTGCTGATCTGCTTTTTGTATCTTGCTTCCAAAGTGATCTAGATGATACCAGCTGAGATCTATTTTCTTGCCCTAAAATACAGTTCCTGCTTGCACTATTTTAGCCCAAATGGGCTCTGCACCTCTTCACTTAGCTGTTTCCCAACTGTTAGTCCTTAGAGCTACTGCCAGCTTTTAATGGAGTTCATATCCAGGCAAAGACATGTGAGATGCTGAGCAACGCTGGCTCACACTGAAATCAGTGTAATTTCACGTGAGGCTCAGCACGCTGAGGCCATTGAGGCCACTGAGGCCCAGGTGCACGAAGGTATTTAATTGTCCAGATTTAAACCTCTGATTCCCCATAGATTTCAATGATGAGTTAGCCATCTAATTAAGAGTCATAGCAGACAACTTCTGCTCATTTTACTTGCATAAGTAATCTAGCAAAGGCAGTGGCACTGCTTGACTAAATAAGGTGAAGTGTTTGTCTGTAGACTGATAACAGATAATTAAACAAACAAGTTGTTTAAATTACTTAGCTAAACTACCTTTGTTCAGTGTCTAAATGCCTTACCAATACTTATGAATGCAATTAAACAAACGTGAAATCAAAAACAAAACATACAAATCTAATATTAGAAAACTAATTAGTGCTGTATTTCCTGGTTCTAAAGGGGAAACATCTGCCACCAGATTGAGAAAACTATGAGAACTTTCTCATTCAATTAATAAATTATTCAAAGATAAACTTGCAAATTAATGTACTCACAGCTGATCTTCAAAGACTTGATTCCTTGTAATGGTGATATGAAAGTACATTGGTGTTTCTTATGTGATGTTAAACAGATATTTGTACATGTATGAGGTGGTATGTATAAGGAAATTTCTAGGGTGGACTTTGTGTCACACTCCAACTTTGAAAGTTTAACTCTCTAAAGTTAGACATTTACTCCAACCTGCTAACCTAGGTTGCCTCGTTAGTCAATGAAGAGAAATAAGGAACTCTAAAATGTCTTTCTTGCGATTTTATGAAAGATGGGATGAACCGTAATTTGGAAGTTCTCCTCTTTCTACTGTCAGTGGAGGGGAGTCTGGTCAGCTGTTGAACTTTTCAGCAGCTGATGTCTGAAGGGAGAAAGATCACTGTATTCTGTGACATTAAATCACTATTTTTACCAAAGAATTCATACCATTGGATTGAAACAGTAAGTTATTAAAACTCTAGGAAATGCCCCCCATCACTTCAACATGAGACTTTGGGAAGTTCTGTAGGAGATTTAAAGCAGTGTGGGAGTAAGGTGGTTTTTTGGGTGCGTTGTGGTTTTGGAGGACTTTTTCTTGATCAAAGACTGGAAGATGTGTCTGTCAGTTTGTTCATCCTCTGACTGTAGGAGCTAGAATTCCTGCTTGGACACAGAATCCTTACTGTGACTTCTGAGGAATGCTAGAAGATGGGAAAGTGGGGAAGAATATTTCATTTGCTCAAAAATGTTTGTGTGGCTACAAGATGAACAGCACCTTGCAGAATCAATCCCCATAACACCAACCAACTTAATGAGCATTATCGCTGAACCGATCTATTCATTACTGCTGATCAAAATCTTGTGCTTGCTGTATGTATACTGCCAGACATTCTACTCCCCCAGAGTCGCCCCGTGCTATCATCCTACACTGAAAGTTTACACTTCCTCGGTCTGCTCTAGTTTATATCAAATGGAGATTATTAAGTTATACACAGGGGAACAGGTGGGTGGAGCAGCTGGCATGAGAAGTGAGCAGCCTGACAACAGAAAAAAATCAGGGTAGATTGCAGTACAAAAATTTTCCTAGGAAATTGCAAATTTCACAATCTGTTCATGAGAACTGATGGTATAGCTCGTGTGCCAGGTAACAAGTCTGGGAGACTCTAGACTTCACTGGAAGCAGACTATTCAAGACCTTCAAAGATCCTGTTAGTTTTGGCTTCAGTTTATTACACTATATCATGCAATCCTACTCATTCTGGAAAGCAATTCTTTATGAATTTCATAAGTAGATTGAAAAGGTCACAGTGGTTTTTCAGTCTTAATTAACTGACTGATTTACTGTATTTTTTATTACAGATGAAGCTTTAAAGATAGCTCTGCGAACTCTTAAAGTCATGCAGAATTCAAGGGGTTTATCTTTGGTTTCATTCAGTGACCTGAAGAAAACATCCATTTGAACTGGTTCTGTGTCCTGGGTTTGGCTGAGGTAGAGTTAATTTTCACAAGAAGCTGGGAGGGGGCACAGCCAGAACAGCTGACCTGAACTAGCTAAGAGTACATTCATTACCATATGACGTCATGCTCAGTATATAACTGGGGGAGCTGGCTGCGGGGGGGAGGAGGAATCGTGACTCAGGAACGGGCTGGGCATCGGGTTCCGGGTGGTGAGCAACTGCATTGTGTATCACTCACTTTGTATATTCTTTTACTAGTAATAGTTATTATTACTTCTTCTCTCCTTGTGTTGTCCTATTACACTGTTCTTACCTCAGCCCAAGAGGTTTTACCTTATTCTCCTGATTCTCCTCCCCCTCCCACCAGGAGGGCAGGGAGGAGTAAGCAAGTGGCTACGTGGTGTTTAGTGCTTAAACTATGACATTCTGACAAACACTAGTTAAAGGAAGCTAACCAACTAAGTAAGTTCTCCCCAATTTAGGTGCTGTGTGGTGGAGGGTGACCTGGTAGAATGAAATGTTACAGATTCAGAAGTACTCAAAATTTAGATTATAATGAACTGGGATAACCAAGGAGAATGCAGTAACAGTCAGGACAACCTGATAAGGCCAAAGTGGCAAATTTTCTACAATAAGTAAATGTGTAGATGGCTATGGAGGAAGTAGGTGACAAGATCAGATGTGGAAGGAAAGATAAGCCACCAGTTAATTTCCAACACCGTGGCAACTTATCCTCTCTCATTTACTAGGGAACCCAGGCCAAAACAGCCTCTTGGTTAGGCCACTGTTTCAGGACACAGCAGAACAACGTCTTAACTCTGTGAGCTGAATATTGTCATGGTTTATCTCTGGTTATCTCCTCCGACAAGCTTTTCTCATGGAAGTTTCATTAAAACACATACATTTCTGCAAAAAGTTGCACTTCTGAAAAATCAGCATTTTTCAAATGGAAAGTGTTTAATCAAGAAGTTTCCAGCCAAGTCTAATTATGGCATCCTCTTTAAATGTTTCAGGGTTTCAGTCAGCACTTCAAAAAGAAACACAATGAAATATTCATTATTACTAAAGTCTTTCATATTGCTCAAATTACAAGAAACAATTAAATATGTCATAAATGATATCTTGATAAGCATTTGACATGCCACTGAATAACATTTGGTGGCTTTGATTTCTAATTTCTCTCCTTTAAATTCAAACTTCCTTGTAGTTCTTATCTGAATTACTGTTGAAAACAAGCCACAGTTCACTCGGACTTCCTTTCTACACAAATTCAATTAAGAAATGTAAACATTTGGAGTCTCTCTTGAGGGGGGTTGTGGAAGAGTGGGCGTGAGGGGGGAAAAGAAATTGTCGGTGGGAAAGATGCATGTAGGCCAAAAGAAGAGCTATTTTTACGTGGAGAAAAGAATCAGTAGTAGTTTTTGACATGGACAAAGTAATTTGTTACTAGAGGCAGCATGTTTCTTGCTTATGACAGAAGACAGTCAGCCAGTGTGTGAAAGAAAGGTAACTCATGTTTGCATAGTCACAAGGAATCGCATGCTGTTAATGGCAGGAGAATGTGCTTAGCTTTTGGAAATATTTTGGCTATTGTGGAACATGCAGTGAATGTTGGTTTGAAACCAGAATGTTAGAATGTTTTGTTGTTGACATGCTGCTTCTCATAGGCTTTTTTTGAACAACTTGCAAATTCCTGGTATAATCTAAAAGACCATGGTAAATTTTACAAGAGCAAGGGTGAAAAGAGACATATCATGACAATAACAGAAGAAGAAATATAGGGCGAAAGGCTCAGTAGAAAGTATGGAAGCTCATCTATGCAATATTTTAAGGCACACTTAATCTGGTAGCATGGAAATTGTCAGTGCAGATTTGAGACCACTACAATGGCAAAAGCTGGATAATACATGCAAAGGCCAAAACATTTCTGACTCATTGTCTAGAGTCTGGTAAAGCAAGTGACAGCTGGTGGTGTTCTTAATTTCAGCATCAAATCCAAGGAAACCAGCTGAAGCATGTAGCTGAGAAAATTCATTACCCACTTAAAAAGTTCAAAGGGTATGTGAGGGAAGTTAGAACGACTTTGGCTTTTGAACACTCAGCTCTTTCACAGGAGCTTCAGGAGTTCTATAAACTTGTATAAGAATGCCTCTGAGACTATTTCAGCTAAATAACTTTTAAAAGCTTGGCTTACACAAGGTGTGAATTCCGAGCTAATTGACAAAACCCTTTAGCTGAGATAGACAAAGCAAAAAAAAACCAAAACCCAAACCCCACCAACAGTTCCCCCCGCAACCTCCAGTACCAGTAAGTGCTTGAAATATATATTTGCCTTTTTTGTATTGTTTAAACATATCAATTGAAAAGCATGCCTGGAAAGTTTCTGCAGTACCCAGAGATAAGAATTTAAACCATGGGATGCCAACATCCTGGTTAGGGATAGACATTGATCTGGGGTATACCATGCCAAAACAAATCTGCCATGCAGTGCTTTTCTGGTCACACTTGAAAGAGGAGGCTTATTCCATCAAGACCTAGGAAATGACCCCACTCTCCTTTTTTTCTTCCCTTTAAATTATGTTGCTAGTATTGCTCAAGAGTAGACAAGGTCTAGAAAGGATCACGTGGGGGCTCTGAGAAATCTGTCTGTTCTTGGGTGCCCAGCTGGAAGACTGTTGCAGACTCAACAGGTTGGTGTTGGGACAATCACAATTATAAAGTCATTCTGGGCTGTAAAAAAAGCTGTCTGTGCTGGAAGTGGCCAGGGAGCAGTACTTTACAGCATCTTTATTTAAAAACAGAAGTGGTTTTTGAATGCTTACTGGGCAGCTATTCATAAGAGTAAGTTAGATACTATTACTCAAATGTCAGATGGATTTATAGGATATCGATAAATTATAGTTCTCTGTTTTGTGGCATCAATGTTGTTTTAGTAAAAAGTGTTTTTATAATCTGCTTTAAAATATAACTTAACCAGAAAAAAATTAATCTGAATCTAGATGTGTATACTTTAGCATGTGCTTAACCTTGACAGAATTGTGCAGAAACAGCTGGACCAAATCTTTGGTAAAGATTTATTCTTAGCTCTTGAAAAGGAAGTTACTTACATGGATCAGGAAGCAAACTGGCTTCTGACTGCTGTACCGCTGCTGTTCTATATGCTCTTTTAGTACACCATCCTAGGCTTTCGTACTTCTTTGTGTGTGGGTATCAATTATTGCTGAGACAGACTCTGTGAGGATTTGAACCTGTTAGGGACTTGACTTTGGGACTATGTGAAGAGCAGACATTTTTCAGAAAAAACAGGATGATCTTTACAAACAAGGCAAATTTTGTTTGTTTACTGGAACACAGCATTTCAAGGTACTTAAATCAGAAGGAAAAGCAAAGCTTATATGCACATCCATACTGGCAGCATGATAATTCCACACCATTACCAGCTCTTGATGGCTCTTTCACACCACATCATATTTATTTTCTACATGTTCTCGAGTAAGCTCCCTGTTTCAGTACTAATTAAATCCTTCAGTGTCACCCTTCAGTGAAATTAGTCTTACTTTCTTTCACGGTGTAAATAGGGCTTCGTTTTCAAGAGTCTGTTCTTCAGTTGAAACACTTTCATGAACTGAGCTTAAGCACGTGCTGCTGATCTCTTTCCCTGGTAGCCCATTTCCATGCAGCATAAATATGAATATTTTCCGGAATCATGGCCTTTCCTGTTGCTGGCGAGCATAACAGTTCAATTATGTTAGTGTCCTTTTTTTGTTGTGCTTCCTTTGATCATCTGCTGTATTTTCCAGAAGAGGGTCTGCATTTATTGCA
The DNA here is from genome assembly GCA_034782735.1 of Sagittarius serpentarius. Taxonomy (NCBI): domain Eukaryota; kingdom Metazoa; phylum Chordata; class Aves; order Accipitriformes; family Sagittariidae; genus Sagittarius; species Sagittarius serpentarius. Next base: position 23,212,686 of record JAVKLA010000007.1, on the reverse strand, counting down.
AATTGATCAAGCATTATTAAAGCATAGTTATATTATCTATGCTTTACACATGAGAAACTGAAACATTGACAGAAGAACTGTTGTCTGTGGTGACAAAAAAGAGGTTTTGGTCACCTACAAAAACAGAAATCGGCCTTACATCTAGCCTGACGTTATTTTGTGCTAAAAGGAAATGACACTGAGTTTTGTATGTTCTGTGTCCCTAGAAAAAGCAGGAGCCCTCTTGCTCTTTAACAACTCTGTTTTGGATGTGTGCAACTGTCCTTGATGATTAAAGCGCACAGATGCAGATTAATGTAGTCTTTGGTCTTTTTTTGGCCATGATATTGTGGCTGAATTTACTATCCTGTGCATCTTTTAGATATATATTTTGCTTTTTTAGGCTTTCAGTGTTGGAAACAGACATAGTATGGATGAAAATTGGCAGAAAAATGTGAAAAGCTTCAGGATTTTGAGTCAGGTGGCAGAACATTCGGGAAGCTTCTGGCACACCACAGATGGTTGGTATAAACTGTTGTGGCAGAGCAGCTCTGCCAGGAACCCCATGGAGTTTATTTCTAAAGTAAACTTTTAAAAATATACAGAATATTAAAGCAGGAAAAATTAATATAATTTGAAAGCACTGTTAATATGTTAGTGTGGTGTTATGCAGTTCCATACAGCCCCATCTTTTTTTTTCCCCTAGTTATTTAAGATTAGTATCCTGATTTTCCTAATTCCACCTTCTCTGATCTTTGTACTCTTTCAAACAAATCATGTAGCTAGTGTGAAGGATACAGCGTATTACTGAGCCAAGAGCTGAACTGAACAACAGGGTTATAGATACTTTACTTACAAAAGAACCGTGAATAGAATTAAGGAGCAAAAGCATAGTTTTACATAGTATATACTATAGGCTTATGAATGAAACCAGAGCATTTAATAAATATTAAATAATATTTATATCATTGAGGTAGATAAAATATTTTATTATTTATGTGTAAAATTATATAAGAATACATTTATTCTTATACATACATATGTTTCTATATAATAATAATATATAATGTAAAATAACACAACTTTTATTATATTAAATAATAAAATAATATTCTTACTTGAATTATGCTATAAAGTGTGAAAATTCTGGCAGAGGACTGGGAATAGGAGTGGATGAGAAGACCAGTTCGTGTAATATCGACACTCAAGCAGGGATTTTTTTTTTCCCTTTGTTGTTTTCTGAGGGTTGGCTTTTTTTTTTTTTAACAAAGGAAAAAATGTTCTTAAGAGAAAAATATTTTTCAGCTGGAAAATTCCCAGGCACACAGAACAATTTGGATTAACACAAAGTTTGGGAATTTGATTAATTTTTTTGAAAAATATTGTCCATATTTCAAAATTTCTTGGAATTGTGATCCATGGTGCTTGGCAAATCTTAGCTAACAACTCATATTTCAAGAAGAAACCTGTATTCATAAAGTTAGTGTTAGATTCTTAATCACTTCTTTTATTTCCCTTATTAGCTACAGAAGTCAGCATTTAGAAATGTCAGTCAAAATGTGTATTTTTAAAGTGATAAAGGGATTCCAAGCTGTGACTCATCTCTTAATAATGTTTCCATTGTACACTACTGAAAAAATGTAAGTACTGTTTTAGCCAGTTTAGATACCAGCTAAAACTTTCTATCTCCAAACAGGTCTTAATATCAAGTTTGAAATAAATTAGTTGTCAAAATAAGAAGAGATTCACCTTTTGTACCAGTAGCACCATAGCCTCTCCCACTTAAGGTCCAAAACATTGAGTACATCTGTATTTTTTCTGCGACATTTTGATGTGAAGTTTTACTCAAGATTTCATTAAACTAGGTCATAAAAGAGGGCAAACTGAGGTTATCTGGGCTAATTTGATTGTCTTTAAAAGCAATGCATCTGTTGAATTTTCAATGAGGTTTTTTTTCCCTCTGCACCTCAGCCTTTCAATCTGGTGAAAGAACTTATTATTTCTTTCAGGCAAAATCCCCATGAAGTTAGTAGCAAAATTCCATGGGCTGGAGGCTAGACTTTTTGGGTCAGTGTGTATGAATCTGTACTGGGAATTAAATTATAGGCCAAATAGAATAGTTTGCGGTTGAACTATGCCCAGTGGAATTACTTCCTATTTTAAAAAAATTTTTTTCTCCCCCCTGTGTTTGAAAGGAAGCAAGTAAAACCCTTTCTAGGCTAAATCAGGGAGCATAACCTATAATTGCTATAAGAATGGACACAAACAAGCCAGGTATAAAGCTTGGAAGGTGTCAAAGATGCATTACTGAGATAATCTGAGGAGTCAAGTTTGAGGAAAAACTTGACTCCATTTTTGTCTCGCAGAATGAAACCGAGTTGGGAAAATCCACAAACATGGTTGTGTAGCTACAGTAACCTATTCTCATTATATATTAGGTGTAACCATCCTGTGATTTACTATAATGTGCCATTTGTGGTGAATCTGTGAGTGAAGCAATATCTTTATGTTTCAGCCTCGAGACTGTTAAGAGTTGTATGTTATTTTGTTGTTGTACCTTTCCACTTCCATAGCAACAATTTAGCTATTCTCAGCTCATAGTAATTGTGAGAAAATCAAATTCCATCTGTTTTTGCCAAATGAAGTCTGAATAAACCTACACTTGTTAAACATCACTTATTTCCCCTCCTATGCTGGTTAAGCAAAGTAGTGTCTGTTGGTGTTGCACAAAGTAAACTGCCTTGCTAGTGAGAAATGTATGTGGTCACTCAGTGTCACACCTAACTAATACTGCAAAACTGGGGTCAGTGTAAGCATTGGAATAAGAGAGAGTTCTGAAAGCACACTTGAGGCCAGCACCACAAAATCAGGTTCTAACACTCATGCTACACAGTAATAGTGCTGATCAGGACATCTAGTTAAGTCTCAAGTTGAGTAATGTTTTAGGAACACATCAGAGTAAGAGTTTCATTGTTACAAGAACTGGCAAAATGTAGTGCCAGCATCTTTCCCTATACTGTTCTGCATCTTCTGTCTGCTTGTTTACCTATGGCTTGTTGTTATCAAATGCTTTTAGTTCCCGCTGCTAAAACTTGAGGGCAGATCTCAGGCCTTTCCATTTGCTGTGAATTATTCACTCAAGATTACATGTTCTAAATCCTCTTGACCTGGAATAAAGACTTAGGCTGTTCTGTAATATAATTCTTCAGAAATTCTTCAGGACACCTGATGCTGTGAGCATTTCTTTGCTTCTTCATGGACATCTTCAGTGACTTTTCAGTGCCTTATTGCCTTGGTACTGTTATGAGATCTCTTTTTTTCACCAGCCATTCTACTATTTGCAGCATGAGGAAGCAAAACTACAAATTCTCTTAGAATCATAGAATCATGGAATGGTTTGGGTTGGTAGGGACCTTAAAGATCATCTAGTTCCAAGCCCCCTGCCATGGGCAGGGACACCTTCCACTAGACCGGGTTGCTCCAAGCCCCATCCAGCCTGGCCTTGAACACTTCCAGGGAAGAGGCATCCACAATCTCTCTGGGAAGCCTGTTCCAGTGCCTCACCACCCTTTAAGTGAAGAACTTCTTCCTTACATCTAATCTAAATCTACCCTCTACCAGTTTAAACCTATTGCACCTTGTCCTATCACTACATGCCCTTGTAAAAAGTCCCTCTTCAGCTTTCCTGTAGGCCCGTTTAGGTACTGGAAGGTCGCTGTAAGGTCTCCCCGGAGCCTTCTCTTCTCCATGCTGAACAGCCCCAACTCCCTCAGACTGTCTTCATAGAAGAGGTGCTCCCGCCCTCTGATCACCATCTTCCTCTCACATCTTTAGAAATCTACCACAGAATTCAGTGAGAGCTCTGAAAACAGTGTCCATCTCCAAGACCTTGACGAAGCAAGGATTTCAGACATGACCTGTAAAACACAGGCAGATCTCCAGGCTCCTTGTTTCACAGGAAACTGAAAATGAGGACGGTTCCGCTCATCTGTATTTTGCTGACTGTACTCTATCTCTCTCCTCTCTGCCAATGGCAAGAATGGAAAATCAGGACTTAACAACCACTTATTCCTTGGCCATTTCTGCAGGCCCATCAGAATTTCTGCAGCTGCTCTCCGCTCCGGGCTCATCAAACACCTCTCCGTTCACAGTTTCTCAAACGCCTCCACCTCAGCATTTCAAGTAACTCAAGCTGCTTCCTTTCTTGCTTGCTCTCCTGCTTGCCTGCCAAAACCAGAAAGCCTTTATTAAGGGCTTCTCTGTCAATCATCCTGAAGGCCTCTTTGGAGGTCTGATTAGTATTTGCAGCCTATGTTCAGGAACAGGCTGAATCTATCAGGTGCAATTTATACAAAGGGGTATGAAGGCAGGGAACGATTAAACTCAAGTGTGAAGTCTTGTTTCCATGCTGCAAGATATGTTACCATCTCTGTGAGCAGTGAGATATTTTAAGATTGTAAAGAGTTTTGCATGGATTGCAGGGAATGCAATCCCTTCATCTTTCTATGCCCTTATAGACCAGCTAAAGCATTTTAGAGGAAGGTAAAAGTTTTCTGTGACTGGTGCTCTGGATCCTGTGTCTTATGATTTCACAAAAATATTAAACATTGAATTCTGTTCACCCAGAAGAATGGAGAATGGGCTGAATTTCTCTTTCACAGGCAGTGCTGGAGGCTTGAGAACTTCTGGAGCTAGGCTGGATGTGCACAAGGGATGGGGAGACCCACTACAAACTCCCTGTCTGGGTAGACTGCAGCCTGTCCAGCCTTATCTGCTAGGCTCCCTTGAACAAGAAGTGAGCAAAAAAGAAAAAAAAAAAAAAAAGTGAAAGGAAAAAATGATTTATTTGTGATGCCCAAAGCAATCAGCTTGCATCCTGAAGAAAGAGATTTTATTTAGATATGCTACTTTATTCATTCAGTCCTGGTTAACCCAATAACATTACTAAAACTACACTTAAGTGCTTTTTCTGGCCTGTCACTGCTGTAAATTTTGCTCAGAAATCAGGCTGCAGAAAGTTGATACTGCCTAATGTAATTATAAAGCAGCTATCAGAGCAAAGTAAAGAGACCAGCAGCTGCCTGCCAGCTTCAGGTGCCGTTGCGTGAACTCCACGGAGCTGGAGTAGCAGTGGCAGCAGGACTGCGCCTCCTCACAACCACGTGTAGCAGAAACTGGCTGTTGCCTGGGAACAGGGGCTGTTGCTTTTCTTTTTCCAGAGGTTTAGCAAACAGCTGAAGCAACCAATTTGGGGAGCAGCATAAGGTTTGAAAAGAACAAATAGTTGTTGAGGAAAAAACAGTCAAGGAGCGAGATAAGAGATTGTTACTTGGATACAGCAAAAGCCAACACAACAGAAGGGCTGGGAGGAGAGGCAAAGGCGAAATAACAGTAGACTTATTTAAGGGATGGAAGGATTATTTTTTTTTTAGTGCTTGTACACCTATGCCAATGCAGTTCTACGCTTGGTTATCCAGAAGCATTTTCAGAAAATTCTTTGTACAAATCTGCTTTTCCTCACCTTCCAGTCACTTCCTCTCAGATCTTCATGTTTATCTTCCACTATATTTTTTACTCTCTATTTGCCCTTCGGAAGGAGGTTCTTCTGTTACACCTCATACGAAGTGAGGGCGGTACTGGTTTCAATAACTGGCAATTCCGTTGAGACAACAGGGGCATCTGATACATCTGGGTTACTACTGCTGATTCTGTGCGCCTGGTGCCTTCCTACCTGCAGTTTCAGGTAGAAGACACTACATCATCTGTGCGTCTGGAAGAGTTTTCTTCATAATCACAAAGGTTACAGAAATAGACTGAAAGGTTCCCTCGTGTGAGCACAAGGAAGCCTTCACAGGTCCATTCTTGATCAGAGAACACAGAAATGAGAGTAGTATTTTGCAGACTGCGTCCTGTAGAAGTGCTAGTTTGAGTTCTGTTTTAGAGGTGAGGGAGATGCAGTCGGACCGCCCAGCTCAAATCTTCCCTGTGGTTCCTTTCCATCCACATGGAAAATGTACATTGCTAAATTCTTCTGGTAGATCAGGTCACAGAAACAAATGAATGTAAAGCCGACAGGCTTATTTGTGAGGGTTTTACCATGGATAGTTCAGGAAAATACACAAGTTCACAGGCATGAGTTATCCTAGAGAATATAGCCTGGCTCTTGGTGTGTACTCTGGTTGCTAGTGGTACCTATATTTTATAGATCAGAATTACCTCAAATATTTTTACCTTTGTTGTATTTACATTTTCGCTTACATGTGCAGACTTATCTTACAACTCGGCAATAGGTTGTGCAACTTCCTCTTTGGTTCCATACAGCATTTCTAATGGAGATCTCCTAAAATATATTGCTGGAAGGGAAATGGAGCATAAGGAGCTGGGTATGAATACATTTCCCAGTACAGCAGGCTTTTCAGGCTAACTTCTTTTTAGTGCTGCCTTGCGATTGCCTTGCAGCAATAAGCTGCATACTGGATACTCTGGTGGGTTTCCTTTCTACGAGATGCTACTGACCAGCATGAGGGAGAGCTCATAATCTGCACTCAAGGTTTGATATCACCGTTGCACTGATACAATATGGATTTTCACTCCTTGCCATCTCTATTTATGTTAGTTTCCTCCTTCTTCAGTTTTCTGAATTGCAAACCATATTTTTCCACATAGAAAATCCCATTTCTGCACAATCCTTTTTCTCTGTACATATGATTAGGTATGAAAAGATAAATCAAATGTGTAAGGCCTGGAAAACCCTAACCCCTTTTCTAAAGCAACAGTATTTAGGTTCACTGCCTAGCTGTCAGATTTATTCATCCCTCTCCTAAAGCTATTTCAGTCAACTGTAATTCTTATAAAGATCTTTTGGAAATTACCATCTTTTACTTCAAGCAAAAGAAATGTGAAGAAATGTGTCCTCCAAAAAATTTTTAGAGGACACAAAATAATAATTATATGTTTTAAATACCATTAAAGAAGTAAATACATGTATTTTCCAGTGGGTTTGTGTAACCTTATATAGTCTTACAGCTCACTATTTTACTGCATTACTGTACACTTCAATATGGTTATCATATTTGATAATTAAAAGCATGTATCTTCAAAGAATAATGCCAGTGAAAGTGTCAAAAATACTGACATAACATTAAAAATCTTTTGTTAAGGAAATTCAAGGGGATTGTTCTCAAGAATGAGAGTTGCAGCTTTTGGCTTTCCTTCCCTTGACATATTTTAGACCTAATTCAGTAGTCATTGACATCTGTGGATCAAGTTTTTTTTTTATATGTCATGGCATTCAGTGAACACACTGTACATGCCTCTTTTTTTTTTTTTTTAACACACTAATGGCCCCATAAGAAGATACATTTGCTTTTCTTCTTCCTTTGGGTCTGGTACTATTCTGTTCTATTCTGTAACTATTATTCAAGAGACAGAATACCTTTATTTGGGAGTGTTCCAGCTTATTTTTCTGAACCTACTTAAAGGGAAAGACTTTACTCAAGAGTGGAATCTGCCCTTTGTAAATAACTTTAAAATGAGTGGAATAAAGAATCTGGGCAGTAATTTAAGTCTCCAGAGTTAAATTATGCTATTGGCTGTTATGCAGACAGTTCAAAAAATGTCTGTGGAAACTCCTCTTTAAAAACAGTATTACTGCTAATTTCTAAAAGGGATATTACTAATCTTGGAAATGTATTATGGTATAAACTTTTTGAGCAGCTGACTCTGCACCTGCATTCTCTATCAGAGAAATTTTGGTTATGCAGCAAACACAGGTTTGCACTCAGACTGTGTCTTAAAATGACCTAAAAATCTATAGATGTTTTATTTTTCATTTCTCAACATGATGAGCCAGCTGGCACGACTGATAGGCTGTTCATGTGAAGTTGTGGCTCTTCTAGAAGATTTCCTGTAAAAATAATCAGTGAGTATTGAGATGTACTCAACTAAGATGATTTCTGTGTCACAAACCACTTTCAGTATATGGTATTAAAAGCTTATCTAGTATTTTCAACTTGCTAAACTTTCAGATTTTTTTTAATGACATACAACCTAGCATTTTTGGCTCTGATGAATGATCAGCTGTGAGAATAACCTCTTTTCCTAGAAATCTTGTAAAGCACTTAAAAGCCAATGGAGTGCACTGTTCTATTGGGTTGTTAACATAATTAATCAGAGTAGCAGATGTTCAACAAGTTACAGGCTATGATATTGTTGTGCATTATAGCTTCATATGCAAGCCTGAAGACATGTGGACAGTATTATACTGCTAAGCCCCTTGTGAACTTGTTCTCAACAACAAAATGAAACAGAATTGAAAGAACTAAACTAAAAGGAATTCCTTTCAGCAGTCCTTCCTTTAATGCAGTTCCATCGGCAAGAGCTATACTGCTTCTGGATCTGCAAATGGCATGTAAAAGCCCTCTGTATTGCGCCGTCGTGTTATAGACATTGGTTTTGCTACTGGTAAGCTGGGCACCTTAGTCCAAAATCTAGGTACAAGAATAAGCTGGCTAGTCCCAGGACTGCCTAGATTTCTGTCAATAAAGTCCACTTATCATGTATATTTTTACTTCTGGCTATGCCTAGAAATGTCATGTTCTGACAAGACTGGGCATTTTGTTCCTTGAATCTTGCCACCATTCATAAAGTGAGAGTTCCTCTGCCGTTTTCACTTGGAGGCCAACGCTCATTGATACCCTACCCTGAAGACAGGGAGGCATGTGGGCACCCTGTTTACCAACCGTTCAGTGAGCAGGCTACCTGCCTGGGGTATGAGAGACTGCCTTTTAAAATATCTGTCTGCTGTGGAGCCAGGTCAGAGCGGTTCCGCTTTGCATTAAGTATTTATTAGGCCCCTGAGTGAAAAAGAAATGGAAAATTATGTTATGGGCCAGAAACAGTAAATAGGGGCTAAAACTCACAAAACCAAGGACCTTCCATGGTAAGTATTCCAGGAGAGAGGGCAAAAAGACAGAAAGCATAGTTTCCAGCAACTTCCAGAAGTTCTCAGCGGCTTCAGTGATGTGCGAATGTGGGCAGTTCAGAACCAGACTGATGAACAAGTGTCAACCCCAGCATCTTTCAGGTTTGGTCTCATAAACATTTGCTGTGTTACAAATTTATATCCTGCAAATCCTTTCTTCTGTCCATACATAAAAATCCCACTGAAGTAGGTGGGACAGGGGAGGGGAGAGAGCGTTCCTGAGTCTGAAGACCGCAAAGACTGCAATTGTGAAGTTATCCACAGTGCTGTAACTTAACTGGACTTGAGGTGCTTGGTGAAACTTCTGACTATCAGAAGATGGCAGCATTGACGAAGAAAACAAGTAGAAAAGACGAATTAAAGTAAATATTGATTTACATTCCGGCTTTTTACTTTGAATAAAGTAGTATTATAGCAAGATAAAGACAATATAATAATTGAATGCAAAAGAAACCTTAACATGCCTGTCTTGATGAGCAAATCACTAGGTTTAACAGTGTATTATTGTTAGGTGAGGCAGGATTTTCTGAGGTGGCCATCTAAACACCATGTGCATGTAGCATTTGCACCAAGTTCAAAGTTTATTCCTGGTGAATACAGTTATTAAAGTCACATGTCTGTGGTAAACAGACTATCTGCCTTTTTTTTTTTTTTAATTAAAGTTAACATCTCCCAAATGTAGCTATGTTTAGACCTACTACTCCAATAGGAGGCTTAATTAGATGTGATTTTGTTCAAATCATTGGCTCTTAGATTCGCTGTAGGCAGGAAGCTCTGTGTTTGACGTTACTGACACTGGCCTAGGTTTTGATATATTTGTCCTTATTGATGCCTGACTTGTCAATAATAAACGTGTGCTGAAACTATGGAAAGGTCCCCTTGCAGGTTTGTGCCATAGTTCAGCCTAAACCTACTCAAGGTAGATTTGTATGTGAACAACATGCGAGTAAATGGAGCTTACGCTGTTCTGGGGGAGTGTGGTATTTATCTAATCCTCACTGCAGCATCTTGAAACAACACAGCCTTGACATTTATGACTGAGGTAGATGGTTGATGAGTGTGGGCTTAAGGGCATATGTATGTAGAGCATAACTTTTCTCTTAAAGAAATAAACAGTCATTTAACTTTTACTGTTGTGAAAGAGACTTACTAATTGGGAGCCAGCCGTAACAGGCAATACATTAAATTCCAAGATTTGCAGACAGGTCACTCAGACGCTTTACCATTGTGTTACTCTTTTCAAGCCCCTCACTTAGTCACATGAAAATACATGGGTTCCAAAGACTGCTTGCTTGGGTCAATGGAATCAAGCATGTAGCAGGTTCATTAAAAAAATTTCAGTATCCATACAGTTATGGCAATTTACAAGAAATGCATATAGAAACCAAGCAGCACAATTATAATGTCTTCCCCAGTTTGCAGAGCCATATACACTCAAGTTTATGGGTGCAGCATACTTTCTCTGTCTGCAAAGCTACAAAATAATTTGCTGTTCTGATGAGCTGGCGTAGTAGTATCTGTCCCGTGCTCTTCCTGCTTCTTTTTTTTTAATGCCAGCATAAGTTGGGAAAAGAAATACTCATTTACCTATGCACCATGGCTCTTTTTCCTTATGTACAAGAGATATAGTATGGAGAAAGTTCCTTACTTCCTCATTGCATCGCCACTCTATTTTCCTATTTTCAAGGTTCAAGCCATGCATTTTGTGATGTGACTTTTTAGAAAGTTTCAATGAAGGAAGGATATGAATGAAAACTTGTCTGCAAAAGTTCACCTGAAAATTCACTATTTTGTAGACTTCTAGGATTTGTCACTTGGAAAAGAGAAACCAAAGAGTTTAATTTCAAGAATTACAAAATGAATGCATACAGCTTTTTAATACTTTCATTAATATTTTTGATCTGCCTGCTTTATTTCCTGTCCTTGGATGGTACAGAAATACATGCTACTGTCTTTTCTTCCCTTTCTCTGGACTGTGACTTCTTCAGTAAAATGGCTCTAACACCTGAGGTGAACAGTCTCATCTTTTCTGTTATTCACAGTGTCTCTTGGAGAAAAGGATTTTTCCGTCCTTTTTTTCTTTTCTTTTTTTTTCTTTTCTTTTTTTTTTTTTCCATTTTGCTTTCCTCCTTCCTGTTGAAAGAAAAATAAGAAGAGTTCCTCTTTTCTTTTCATCTTTGTCCTGCTTTCCTTTCTTTCTCTGCAGACTTTCAGTCTTAGGTATGACAGGCTACAGGATACACTCTCCACCAGTTTCATTCTTGCAACATCACAGGTTCACAATAGTGTAGTTAAAAGGAGAATTAGACTTCATGTCTGTGTGACAGCTAGTTCTTCAGCTACTTTCTGATAGCTGTATTTTGACTCTTCATATTGCTTGGGTAATATACCCAAATTTCCTATTGCTAGGATCTCATTAAAATATCTTAATTATATTTTACATATACAGTTCTGTGATAATAAGTGATAATAGGGTGATAGGCAAGAAGAACAGATAACATAATATGACAGAGGGAGTCCAATGTTTTAAATAGAGCCTAACTGGTAAAAAAAACCCAAACAATTCTTCATTCTTTTCTCTTTCTGCAAATCTTCAGAGTACTCTGACAGGAATGCAGTCAGATTTTGTTTGCACTTGTAGCATGTCCATTGCTTGTTCCTGATTTGCTTGTTCCTGTTTTTAATAGTGTTCCTAAAAAATTGTTCTTAAAATTCAAGAGCACCATGGCAAGATTTTGTACATATAATCTACCAATTTAATCAAATCTTTTTCCCTGTTCGACACCTCCTTCAGCACTACACTCCGAGTTATCAGCCTTTGAAGAGAACTTAACTTCAACTTTTCTCTTACTGTTTCCATTTTCTGCTCAAATTTTGGCATCCTCTCTTGAGACTTCCAGGTCTTCGCCTTTTTTCTTATCATCAGGACATATAAAAATATATATATATCTCCTGGTTTTATATGTCTATTAAAAAAAAAGTATATATATCTCAGAGGTCTTGATGTTTACCATAGAGAACAAAGAATTGGATTTCTTCCACTTGTGTCCTGTTGAGATTTTAGTGCTCGGTCATCTTGTCAGTGCAAATCTTGTGACTAACTTTAATAGGTTTGACTCCATAGCATTTCATGTTAAAAACTTAACAAACCTGCCTCTTGGCAAGATGAGTATTTGTTTTCCTTTGTAGGTGCTATCCTCTTCTTTTTGCTGATGGGAAGGAGGAGAGTATCCAAATAAACTTTTCATATCATCCCTACACTACCCTAGGTTACAATGTTCTCTTTCTCCAGTTTACTCCTGTAGCAGCTGAACAGATGAAGACATACAGGGATGGTCTGCCTGGTTAAAAGTTTATTTAATGATCTGTGTTCTGAATTACTTTTAGCTTGTCATCCAGACACTTTACCATTACTCATGTGAGGTCATTGTCGTGATAGAGAAGTGAAACTCCTGTATCATGTTACTGAGAGAAAAATTTATGCGTCAGGTCCTTCATGTTAATATGGGTCCAAGTAGGTGATTATGGCAATCTAGATAGAGCATTTGAGTTTTGTGGTTATGTCAGCATGAGTGACGAGTTCATGCTGTTATTCCTTTCTGCAGTTTGGATTGTGCACTGCTTTTTGTGCTTCCCTGTTCCCAGCTTTTTAAAGGTAGGAGTTGAAAAGCCTCTTGCAGACTGACTTACAGCAGTTCATTACAGGTAACTTTCAATCACTAAGCTCTTAAACATCTGATTTCCCTATTTCTACTAACCTGAGCTGGGTTTGTATTAAACATTTGTATTAAATAAAAAGCAATACTAAAAGCCTGTTGGCCTTGGAGCTCTATTCTAATCAGCATGTAGCAGTAAAATTTTAAAATTAAATTCCTGTAGGAATTAAGTCCACCAGTAGTGTTATATGTTTAAAATTAATTATAATTTCAAACCTTCAGTCCAAATGCCTCAGCTAGCTTTTCGTGCTGTAACTTTTGTGTGCATAATTAGATTTTTATGGATTTTCTTCTGATATTGTGTTTATAATCTTATCAGAGCAATATATTGTGTCATTGTAAGTACTTATTATGTGCTATAAGCCATGAACAACACCTCTTTGTAATAAGCTACTTGTCTGGTAGTCAATGTGTATTGAATTGTATGCTGTACACAGCGAAAAGATTCGGGTTTTAGGTTATAAAATTAGCATTTTTGAAAGATGGATTGCAGAATATGAAGAACATTTTGAAGATTCCCAGAACATCAAATTATTTTTGAATGAACATTTTGTTGTAGATTAATCTATTCATGATGTGTGTCATTTTGAAGATGTTACGATGGTAGACAAATAGGAATGGGCATTTCATAGTGATAGTCTTACAATTTTCAGATTATCAGTATATGTTCACCAGTGGAAGCTAAAGGTATAAGACTTGGCTGTTAGGAATCAGTTGTCATGGTGCTAAATATGCCCAACTCCAGATAGTGCCAGCAGTATAATACATGCTGCAATAGTGTTAGAGCAACAGTGATAATATCTCTTTATAAAGTAGGGGTTGTAGTTACTCGAGTATAATAAATAACCTTGATTCTACCATGGCATAGAAATAAGGTGGGTTTTATATGGTACAGGCTGCTTATTTTTCTTCTGTAGAACTGGCATGTGATCACGAAAATTATTTTTGGGAATACTTAGATGGCTTACAGTGCAATATTAACTGAGGTGCTCTGTGATTTCAGTTGTTTTTCTGAGTTGAAAGGTGAAGACGAAGGTATGTTTGTGGCTTTTCTGGTCAACTAAGTCACAGGTACAATATTTAGTTTTTATATTATGGCATTCTTGCCCATCCTTGTCTCTTACCACATGTTTTTACTTTGGAGCAGTGAAAAATAGCTCTCTTCACGTTGGTTTAACAGCGACTCTCCTATTTTTTTCTTTCAGTTCAACATGATATGTGAAATTCTTGTTTTCTTGTGAAAAGTTTTTCTCTCACTGGTGCATGTTAGCTGTCCCCTTTAAAGAGGGATGGGGCCATTTTCTCTGGCTGTTGTCTCCCATATGATGCTGTGGAGCTAGGGATCAAATAAATTTGTAGAGTGCTAGGATCTCAGTCTAGAAATGGCTTAGATCTTGTAATACTCAAGGAATTGAGCAGCCTCTATTAGAGGTGTAAAAGCTGTTATAAGGGAGTATGTTTAATGTTTTCATTGTTCCCATGAATTGACTTAAAAGCATCCTTGTATTCATGTACTCCATTTCCACCTGCCAGATCAACAGGCTCTCTCTGTGTGTTTCTGCTCCAGATGTTGATTGGGGTTCACTTTCTGTAGTGTTACCTCTCCACTTCCCCTTCACTTTAACTAATATTATTACTTTTCTTTCTTTTCTGGATGATTAGTCTATCAGGATGTCATCATATTCATCATATTAAACTGCTGTGAGAAAGGCTAATGATGAAATTGTCAGCAGGTGCCATCACCCAGTTCCTTGCTGCATAGCTTGACTATACTATGCTTGGTGATGATGGCTCTGCTAGCCAGGTGTCTGATTCTGTGTGTCTCCCATTTTCCTATTCCAATTTTTTTTTTTTTTTTTTTTTTTTGCGAAATCAGTAGGGTTCTGTCAAGTAAAATTTTGGGGTTGAATGGATGGAATATTTGGGTAACAGTACAACAATCAAACAAGCAGTCTTATGCCACTGAAATGAGTATAGTGACTCATCTTGCTGAGGGGTTTATGATGACTGTGGGTCAGAGGCTCAGTGGTAGCAAGCTTGTCCAATTAAGGCAGCTCTGGTTGGAAGTGAAGTACCTCTAAGTGCACTTTCATCTTGATCAACCTGAGTTCTGATCCTGGGGCCAGCTGGAGCAAAAATGATGCTAAGCAATTTAAAATAGTCACCAACCTTTTTTACAATTTGATGTCAGAAGCAGCAGTAACTGTCATGTTACCAAGAGTTAATGGTGAGCTTTTCCTAACACTGGTCCTCAATACTGCACATTTGGGTAGCATTCAGTTAATATCCTGGACTTCTAGGTCTCCCAAAGTTGTTAAATAGTTATTCTGTCAGACTTTGCCAGATCCAGATATAAATGTTATTAGGTACAAATATTAGGCTTAAGGTTTTCCTGGTTTGTTTTGGGGCTTTTGCAGCTTTTTATTTCCTTTCTTGCATTTCTCCCTTTGTCCCACACTGGCTGTTTTAGCTGTTCCCTACTGCTAGCTGCCAGCTGCTTTTGTTATACTAACACTTCACTCTCTTACAAAAGAAGTGGGAGGGTTGCAATGCCCAGACTGGTGCATTTCTCCTCTTTTAGAATGGGTGCTGCCTGAAGTTAAACAGGTTAGCATAATAGCCAGATCTTGACATTTTATAAGCCTTTAGCTGTTTTGTGTTTTTATTAAAGCAAAGTGACTAAATTCAAGACTTATGTTTGTATTTTATTTATTTACTGAAAACTGCATTTCAAGCTTTTCTGGGTTTGCAGAGAAAAGCCTGAAAATACTACTTAAGTCTCGATGACCGGAAGGCAAATAAGAGGATCCCTCAGATTGTTCTCTAAAGCTCAGGACACTGGACTGTGACTCATGATTCTGAGTACATTCTGGCATGAATCACTAAGCTTTTCCTAGTAGAGGAAGATCTGCAGACAGTGAATAGCAAACCTGAAAAGAGTAGCAGAACACTAATTGGTACAGTCAGGTTTTGAAGGGGAGTTCATGACATACTGATACTTTGCCAAACTGTATTGCTATGACCATAAATTGCAGAGACTTGTGGTAAATGCACTTCGTTTTTGCCTCTGATTTCCCCGTTTCTGCCTTCAAATTCTACTCAGAAAGTACTTTCCTTTTTCTTAGGACACTTAGCAGTAGTAAACCCAGAGCAGAATCAGTAATTCCCCTTTTGCTTAAATAAAATACAGCTTTTGTTTGTCATAGAAAAGGCAAATAAATGAAAATAAAACTGTATCATAAAGCTTCTCATTGAATTTCATTCTACAAGACTGTCTGCAAAGGCTTCTTTTTAAACACAACATTCAAGGGGAAAACTATACTGATTTTGGCCATCTAGTTTGTGGATGCCATTTTTATGGGTTCAGATCATGGTGGTAGTAGAAAGGGTGGCATGTTATTCAAAGTCTGAGCACCCAAACCAAAGCAAAATAGTGGAATTATGTGCAAGGCTGGAAACAGAGGCCTAAATATTCAAACTTGCATGCTAAAAAGTAATGTACGAGTTCTTTGTTAGTCATGTAACTGTAAAATCTAATATTGTGCTGCACATAGCTGATTAGTTCTAGCTAAATTTGCCTAAAAGTTCTTGTTAACAGTTCTAACTCCTACCAAGGCAGGCACTTGGCAAGAATACATTGTTTACTCAATCTTATTATATATATATATAAAAATACATATGTAAAAACTTACATTTCTGTAACTCCACACCTGAATTTGAGAACTGCTAATAATTGCTCTGGAGAGCAATAATTGCAGTTGCTTGTGGCTGTATGTTTTTATTAGCACTAAGCAAATTATTTTGGAAGGGGAAGTGAAGTTTACTGAAAACTGGGAGTTTCATTACTTTGCTGTTCCCTAACCTTGCTTTATTCATGTCAGTGAATGAGTATCTTATTGACAAAATAGTTCAAGTTTCCTCATATCAAATAATTAAAGACACCTTTAAATTTCCTGCAGTTTGGTTTTCATCATTTTAGCTGAATGGGTGAGACAACACCCTGTATTTTATCATACTTCTCTATAATGTTGTTGTGGTGATAGGTGGCAACTTGTTAACAGTGCAAGGGCACAACTCAATTTCTGGGATGTAGTTCCTTGAAGATACAGTGTATTTTGTCTTATGAAGAGGGATGCAGCCTTCCTTAGTAACTTATTTTATGTATGTGGTCTATACATGCCTTTCAGAGTAATTTTAAATTGGGACCATTATATTCTTTATTATTTACTATGCATTACTATTATTATGCATTTCTATTATGCATTACTATTATGTACTATGTATTACTCAGTATTTAGTATTTATGCATTTATTAATCTACTTCTGCCTAGACTTTCTGTTTCAATCTAATCCACTTTGGTTCATATCAATGGCATATAAAGATGGGATTATTTCCATGGCACTAGTTAGAGGATAAAGAAGAGAAGAAGAAGAAAAAAAAAAAGCTTGTATACTTTTTTCTGGTGTATTTCATAGAAAGCACAGACTGCAAAAATGATCATCTATAATCTGTCAGAGGCATAAAATCAGTGCCTTGGAGATTGTACAGAATCTGCTCACTGTTCGTTTTTTGGCCAAAAGCATTACCAGATACAACAATTAAGGACAAATTTAACAGCTGTCATGTCTTCCCCCTTCCCCCACCCCATTATCTCTTTGAGCAAGCTACAGAGAAGTTACTTAATACTGCTGTTCATGTCAGGCCTCTGCATAGGTTCCTGTCAAGATTATTCTATGAGAAAAATGTTTTAATAAAATACTTTAAATTTGCCCTGACTATATATCACTTCTTTTGATCAGGGAGTACCTCCTGTACAAGCTGACATCAACACACCTTTCTCATTGCAGAGAAAAAAGAAATCGTTGATCTCCTTTTGATGATTTGTTGCTTCCCAGACCTGTCATTCCATCTTGCGCATCCTCCTCTGCAGCAAGGAGCTGAATTAAGGCTAAATTGCTCTGGGTTTTGCCTTAAAAGCAGCAAAACTGCCTGCCATATCTTATTGCTAGTAAATGCTTCATGGACAGCTGGATGCAGAACTGAATCTGGAAAGATGGAAAAAAATGAAAAGGATTAGAATACTGATAAGAAGGATAGAGAAAAGATAGATTAGCCTCAGTCTTTAGAAAAAAAGAAAAAACATAAAAAGAAAAGACCGAGACTTAGGGAAGAACCTGTGAAAACATGGGAAGAAAAGAAAATGTTTGGAGAATAACAAATATCAAGAACTTCTTAAAGATGACTTAACATCTTAAAAGCAATATTGACTTACAGATACATATAAAAGGAATGAGAACTGAAGAGACAAGAGCAAGGACAAGAGAGATGTAAATTTGGATATCTAAAATAATTTCTCAGGTTAAATGTTTATTAAAATTTGGAAAATATGAAAATCTTGTTTGCACACCAAAAAAACCCCTCACAGATTCCCCAGTTTGAACACTTTGGTTTACTGTGCCTCACAGATTAGTGGATGGATAACCGAAACACATGTGAGAGAAACTCAGAGAGTCTAATAGAAATCTTCATGGAGAACTTGATGACATCAGTAAGTCAGGAGAAGAATTACTTGGTCACTCTGTTTCACTAAGAGCTTTGCTAAAAACCTTTCCAGTAGCCAGCTTATTCCTTCCCAAGGCCAGTAAAACCTTAGTTTTCATGCTTCGTTGTCCTAAAAATAGAACCCTCATTAGTTTTTTGAGATTTATTGAGCTAGAATATAGCCTTGTGCCCACAGCTAGGAAGACTCCCTTTAGCATCTTGAGGACCAAGAGAGAAATATTAACTTAAAAAGTGATACACTGATAAGTTATTGAAATGTCTTTGTATTTTGTATTTGTCATTTATGTCTCTGTCCCTGTCATGGAAGCTGCTGTTGAAATCTTTCAACATCAACACTCTGCCGTTTAAAACTTACCCTGCCAGCATGCCATCTGTTTTGATCAGGGAACCACTTTCTACGTGAGCTGACTCCTACACATATTGCACTTTGCAAGAGAAAAATGTATTTGCTGAAAAGTAAAAAATCTAACCCTCCCTTGAAAAGCAATGCTCCTTGACTCAGTTTTAAAAAAAAAAAATCTTAAAATTAGATAAGTACACTTTCTTCCCTCTCTCCCATTGTTTTAGATTTCTAGACAATGGAAAAAAATCATAGTAAAGTGAGTCAAACCCTCTTTGTAATCGCATTCTGTACTGCCAAAGCTGGTTGCACATGTTGATATGTTTCCAGTCAGGGCAGAGATACTGGACTTCAAGTTTTTTTCTATAGAAAGTTAACTTTGTAAGTTTAAAAAAAAAAAGTGTTTTTTCTATGCATGGCTTCTTCAAAGAGCAATGCAAATGCATTTCTCAACATTTTTCTAGCTTTGTGAAAGCAATTGTAGTCAAGACAATTTACTAATGGTTATATGTTATTTTTAGTAACAGATACCATTAGAGCAGGTACATCTGGATGAGATACTGGTCTTGATATTTAACTCCATTCTCCCTTTGACAGGCTTTTTTGTTAACGGTGTATCAATGTCTTTCACAGTCATAGCAGTGCTCAGTGCTTTGTGGGTGGAGGGAGAGAAGAGAGGGAGGTGAGATGTACATCCGCACTGTATGCTGAGGCAATAAGTTAGCAATCCCATAGCTCTACACCCACAATTCCAAAGCCTGAACTCGTGGCTCAAGTCCCTACAGCAGTGTGGTGGGTCATATTGATTACCTGATGGTTTTGCTTTTGGGTCATTTTGTGGTGCTGAATGCAGATTCTGGAAACAGTCCTGTGACAAGGTTCCTCACTACGAATACCTCATGGCAGCACAGGATGGTGGGAAGACAAGTGAGCACAGAGCAAATGGTGGTGGCAGCGATAGTTGCTACTTCGTGTTGTGGGAAGCCTGACTGCACACGGTTTAAACTGATTTACCAAAATGGAGAACAATCACCAGGGGATAAAACTTTTATTAGTAAAGACAGAGGAGTCCTTCTTTATAGCCTATTAGGGTTAAATAGCATGCAAAGGAACTGCGTTATTCCCTTATCCCCTCTTTGAAGCTCACATTAGAAACAATGTGAGGACCTCCAGGTTCCATTTCTTGCCTCTTCTGGAACTGCATCATGTAATCCTTTCCGTGAAGCTATCAAATTCCATTCTCTAACTGCTTAGGTTCCTTGTCAAGACCTATACTCTTAACAGTTTTGAGCCTGAATTTTTTTCATGGCCAGTTTATAACCAACTGTTCTTGTGCTGACACCATCCGCTAGCTTAAATAGTCCTTCCTGTCTGTAATCTATCCTATAAAGTAATAATAAAGGGCATATCCTATCATTTTAGCAATCTAAAATAAAACACATTCTTTTGGTCTCCCCTCCTTGAAGTAGCTTCTTCAGAGTTGGTCCCAGTACAATTTACTGAGGGTCCTGTACTGGCAAGGTACTTCTTCCTTACAAGCTCAGCAGCAATCCCAGTCATTACCTGTTTTAAGGAGTAACAACAAGTAAAGGAAATCCAGCTTTAGTTGGTTTAGAGCCATGTGAAATGCTGTGAAAGGCATCGGATCAGTCCTCCAAAAGCAAAAGAAAAAAGGAACCAAACACAACAAACCCCCCCAGTGTTCCTCTGACCCCTATCCCGCAAATTCCCCTGGGCAGTTTCATAGAATAGTATCCTGAAATGTGTTATTTTCTGTAATTTATCTTAATACTGCACTAAAATCTCTAATAGGGTAGTGATGACGCAGACGAAACTCTCCATCCACAGAAATATAAACACTTTTTAGATAGCCTGTGAAGAGTGGCTCAATGTTAGGAAAATTGTGAGGCAAGCTGTTAGTGAATTATTGTCAAGGTCAGAGAATGCACATTTATTTTTCTGGTAGTTGTATCATTATCAGGCTCTTATGATATATCCACTTGTACAGAAAATGTAGCTAACTTACCTTGGTGAATTTGATTTATTAGCATTGCAACTGACAAGGTTGCCTGTTTGTTAGTGCTTATTTTATATTTGAATGGCTTTCAGCACATAAATTCGAGGAATTGCTTGAATACTTTAGCTGTTCCGTATTTCATGGAGAAAGCTAGACCAGAAGAGTGCTGCTGATGATATTTCTATTTTGATACTGTCCACTTTTTTTATAAATTAAAGTGATGCCTGCATTTGTACTTAGGTGTGCCTTGTGAGCAGAATTTATTGCAAACAGTAAAACTTAAATGTGAAAACTCATTAGCTTTATCCTGAATAAACTGTGACATAACCTTGCAATACAGTTTATTTTACATTCAGAGCATATCATAAGTGTGTTTCAAAACAAAAAAAAAGACAGAAAAAAGACATGGAATTCAAAAGAAATTAACTAATTACATGAGTTAGTCAGATTAAGCTTAAGTTAGAGATTGGGTGGAGAAGGAATATATGAGTAAGTATATGGTGCAGGATGGAAGAAGAAGCTCTCAAATGGGCCCAGAAATGAGGCTTCCAAGTTTCTTATTGACTTCAGTGGTGTTACATCAGGCAGAGGAGCACAGCTTAATTACAGCCAATATTAGCTCATCCTCTTCCCAGAAGGATGTACTTTTAAGTAAACACAATTGTATAAAGAGCCAAATAAAGAAAAAAACCTAATTACTTGCCCCTAACATCTTGTAATGTTTCTTTAACACGTCTGTATTCTTTCAGGTCTCCTTCTTTGCTGTGAGGAAGAAATGCTTCTTTTAACTCACTTTATTCCCCTGTATCACTGTGGGCCATCACCTACGTACCTCCAATTCTATAGATCTCAGGTTGTCCTGATTTTCTAGGGATCAGGAAGGAAGCCAATCAGAAGCACAACTTATATAAACTCACAGTGTAATAGGAGGAAGGAGCAGACTTCTTTAGGCCCCATGTCATCATGTTGATACTCAGGACTTCTCACCTTCCAGACTGTCTTCTCCCCCAGACCTTCTCCCGCAATGACTGCATTTTTAATAGCAGTGGAGAAGGAAGACAGGAAGACTCATCTCCCGCCCTCCACTTTAATGAGTGTGTCTTTCCTTCACAGGAGGTGAATATACTAGTTTAATGTCAACAACAGCAGTGAGACTGACAGTCACAACTCTAAGAATGATTGTCCAGCCGTGCAATATCTTGGCTGTGATCAGGATGAGGAGCTTCTGTTTGAAGCTAATCATGGAAACTCTGAGTTAATGTTGTTCAGTTATTCCAAGAAATTGCCAGTTTATAACATCATTTACTGCTGAAGTAATTTTCAGATTATTAACACCACTACTGATATCTGGAGTCCTCATTCCTTCCAGAGGCTCAATACTAATAATTGGAAAAATGCCTTTTTTGCAGGGGGCAGGGAGGAACCAGAAGTCGTCTTCTGTTGGACTTTAGTAGTATGACCCAAGCAGATGTTACCTGCAGGCTTTATTGTAAACATCCATGTCTCTGTTGTAGAAATCAAATGATACACATATACAACGGTAAACTGAGTTGAGCGTGAAAGCTCAGTGCTTTTTCTCAGCCATGAAGTCCACCAAGAATATTTCAACTCATTGCTTTTTTCTCTTAATCCGCTGGGTCAAATTCAGGCGTGGAGTTTTCATACTTTCAGGCCTCTGCTATATTAATTTACATTAACTGAAAAGCTGCCTTTCCGCATCGTGTTCACTTCATGTAAGAGCTATATTCCACTGGGACAAGAGAATAGCCAACATCAGTAGAGAAGCTTATGTGTGTCGGAAGTAACCCCAAAAAGGTCAGAAAGCAAAGCAGAGATTCCCAAGTGAAATGCTGGGCATCACACGCACATGGTTGCCTCAATATTTCTTGCTGGGAAAAGAACATGAAAAAATATTCTGTTCCTGAACCCACTAGTAGTGCTATGATTAGTGGTTGTTGAATTGGTCTATGTACAGAACTTTATGAAAATTAGAACTAAGCTATTTTACTTACAAAATATCCACTGTATAATTAGCACCACTTAATACAAAATGTGTTCAATATATTTTATATGTAATTGAAATTCTGTAAAATTAAAATGTAATAATATAAATAATTTTTCAGGATAAAAAGTAGGTTAAGATAAGCAAATTTCATGCTTTAACCATTGGGATAAATATTCCCTAGTGTGTTAAAATATTGTGTTTTAGACTGTTAATCTTTTCATTGAATAATAAATATGAGCTTCCCTTTTATGTAATTAATGCAACCCATATTTTTCAGTAGAGAAATGAAATGTTGAATCATACATAAAAAGTAGCTATGAGTATTTCATTACCAAACTTAATTCAGTCATTTCCACAGACTTATGGAAAATGTTATTCACCTCTTGGGGAAAACTTTTGGCAGTGAAATGTAGTTTTGCTTGGCATGTATTTTGAATTGCTTGAATCTCTGGTTAGTTAGTCCCTTCTGGGGGGGCTATTATACAGACTGGTTCAGAACAATAGTTAGCAGTATTTTATGTCTTCAAAGCCTCATTACTAACGTAAGGCATCCTTAATCGCCATTTCTGAAAGGATATTGAGAGGTTAACTTCTATTTTCTAATATTTTAGTTTTCACTTGGTTATAAAATCTGCAGTCTAATGTCATTGTGTGAAATCTGTACACAAGAATGACAATTGCCAAAGCATTTCAGAGGACCATGAGTTTTGTTTCTCAGGCTGTTACTACATTTTCATGCATGCATTTCTGTGGTGTAAAATAAGGACATCATTTGGAGTATGATTATGCTCTGGATGCCCAGTGAAGCTTTTAGAATGATACCTGACATCCAGTTGCATAGCTAGAGATAGACATTGATTTTTTTTTTTTAAATTCACTTTTTACAAAGAAAGTCTTAGAATCTGAGAGAAACAGAGGAAAACAAAGACTATTTCCCTCTCTTAACAGTCACTGTAGCTAAGAAAAACTGTTACCAAAGATAATTCAGTTATACTTCCCCAATTCTGGTTTGGCTTTTGTAAGTACAGCCCTAAGGATTAGTTGGATATCGTATTTTTATTAAAATACTTTTGTTTATTAATACTATGGGAACTGATATCTGGCATCCTTAGGCAGTCTGGAAAACTAGAGGCTTAGAATTATTACTATAGCATATACTCGTCAGAGTAATATAGAGCTGCACTGGAGTTTTAAATGGTCTAGGCTGGCTTCTGCTGGCAAATGCAGCTTGGACTACAAAAAATGTGCTCGAGGAGACCTGTAAACACTTGAGATGGTAGCCTTTTCTGAGCTTTGCTCTGTTACTGCTACCCAGTACTCAAGCTAGTTTGTGTAAAGCTAGTTCAGGTACATCAATGCTAGCAGCGGTTGTGCCTGGTGTACAAGTATTCCAAGGGAATCTGATGTGTGTGTTCTCCAGAGAGAAGATGCTACAAGACCAGATCCGAATTATTTTGTAATTGTGCAAGATTTTAATTGTAAGACCTTAACGACTGGCTTCATTTAAAACACTTTAGGGACATTGACTTAAATAAAATGCTGCTGTTGAATTATGTTCTTTCCCAACAGTCTAAGCACTTTTTATTTCTCTCTCAGGAATCTGCTGTGCCTAACAAACAGAGGAATGATCCATGTAATTAAGAGGTTCTGGGTGGAGGTTCCCTGATTATCCTTACAACAGCTGAACTAGTAGCCACTAGGCACCTAGTTTTCAAGCCATGCACAGTATGTTCCACTTCTCATCCTAAGAGAGCTCAAATATTCTCTGTTCTTTGCTGTTACATTAATACAGCAAAAAGAGTTGAAAGGGCCTTTGCAATCAGTTGTTTCCAAACTGGGAAGAGAAAAGGGAGGAAATACTAGTGACATTTTGGTTGAGGTCACCAGTCAAGGATAATTGGTATCAGATCTCAATAAATCCGTGTGCAAAGCACAGCGAATCTTCTTTTGTACAGATGTCATCAGAAACAAAAGATCTTGATGTTGCTTTTTTTTTTTTTTTAAATGTGTCCTGTACTTGGATAAGTATTGCCTCCTCATAGCTGAAGTGTGCACTGAGAGTACCAAGAAATGAAAACAGTGTAAATGAAATGTCATAAACCACTGCAAAACATTAACAATGTTGGCTAGGGATAGCTTATGAGCCATTGTAGACACTTTGCTTGGCCCTTACTGTTTTGAGGTTAAATTCCAACTTAAAATGCAAAACAGCTTGATAAATCTGCTTTGAGGAAAAACCTGATCTTGATAAATTGAGACCTTTGTCAGTAGGTGTGGAAGTTGAGATGTTGAAAAGTAAAATGGTGTTAATACACTTCCTAGTACTTCCGTCCTGGAGTCTCTAAAGATACGTAGTTGTGATGCCAACATTTAATTATAGGAAACCATATTTAAGTATTTTTAAGCTGGTCAAAACTCAGAATTTCTGTCCACTCATCCTGAATCAAAATAATAAACTGAAAGGCTTAATAAAAACTTTCCTGAAACTTTCATTGAGGGAATACTGAAAAGATGTTCTGGAAACATTTTACTTCAGTAAGACTGAAACCCTTTGAAGCATATTTATGTACATTTCGATAAAATATTTTGAATTCATGTAGTAATCATGTGCCATAGAGTAATCTGGGGCGGGGGAGGAAACAAGCAATCTGAAAAAAGATTAGCGTAGTTTTCAGTTGGGCAGGTTGTAAAATACTATGCTTGTAAAGAGTGTATTTCTTTTTCTCTCTGGAAAGAGACAAATGATAACTGCTTCTCCAGGTGGAACCTTCCTTTGGGCCCTTGGAGCCTTAATGCTTGTCAGTTTAAATACCTAAGGTGGCTGTGGGCTGTATGTCCTCCTGCTTCTCTGCTGTTCCATGTAAGTAATACTTGAGATACAAGTGATAAATAGAAGATTTAGGTAAAATTCTGAGTTGTCTAATAGAGAATCACATATTTTTATGGAAAAGAAAAAAAAAAGAGACTTAAAATCCACTATTGTAAAAATCCACTACTGTAAATGTGCTTAAGCTCACTAAAATTATATCAATATAATTAAATTTTGGGGTAATGACCAGTGTTATTGAATAATATGAATACACTCAAGAAAATGTATTTCAAGAACTACTGTTTTTTATGTTATGCTAACATAAAGAATAAAGCAAAGCAAAGCAGTTATCAAATCAAACAGCAAATTGGATTCAATATCTAACATAAACGGAACAGTCATCACAATAATACCTAAAATTCCAACACCATTTGGTTATGGATCCCAAACTTCTAGTGACTGATATGAATGTTTATATAGCTGTGTAGACAGAAACTAGATTTTTAATTTGTATCTGAAATGCTGTCTGTCTTAGCTCTTTTTTCTGTTTCAAGTCCAACTGTCTGTCAAAAGGAGATTTCATAATGCTGATCTTAACAGAACGCCCCTTACAAGTGAAAGTTTGATAACTCTTGTGTATTAGGCATTATTAAATGTACTAAAAGCAAGGAGAAAAGTTTTTCATATCCCCAGAAACTATCTTCATCTCAGTCCTTAGAGCAGCATAGCTGTTTTCAAGCGCTGAGAATTGCACAGCTGCTGAATCCAAGATTGAAAATTGTTTTTGTATATGTGATATATGAATTTACCAGCTTGGACATCTTTGTATCTTTTCCATGGTATAGAATGCCCTTTGGATGCCTTTCATCTATGTTTTCCTTACAAGTTCACTAAGCCATCCTTGGAAGTTAGCACCTTTGCAAATAAGGCAGGAATGATTCACTTAAGTTTTTACAATGTTGAAAATGTAAGTCACCTTGTTGCAGAGCTTACTGAAATTAGTATAGATTGCAGAATCAGCTTTTCATCTGTGCTCCAGATAGAGGCAGATTAGTGGGACAAGATCATCTTCTGTTTTTTTGTGGAAACATGGAAAGGAAATCAAACTTTACTGCATTACTTTCAATGCATTTCCTTCTCAGGCTGGTAGAACACAACTGTTCTTTCTTACAAAGAGCAGTGTAGAAAGCGTTTTTAGATAGAATCCTAAACATCATGTTTCTTGAAGATGGGGTCTTCTGCCACAGGTAAGAAGAAAAATCTCTTGTATGTACTCCTGGCACAGTTGCAGTCAGTCTATATGTGCTCAGTCAGACCTCTAGGCTGTGTAGGCTTAGTGTAGGCTTTCATCTACAAGAAGCTGATTCTCTTCTTTCACTTTCTATCTCTTTGCGTTCCGTGTTCCTCCATGATATGCTTTGGCTGAAGTGGGCTCCTTATGGCTTTGGAGATACATATCCTGATTTTATAATTTCTATAAAATTGTGAATTTTAAGTGTGCAGGAAACCATTAGACCAACCTGTACAGAACATCAAGGCACAGAACTTTCTCCGATTATTTTTGTAGGTCATTTTGTTGAAGCAAGTCCTTCTATGCAGCTGTGAGCCTTTTAAACAATTAGAATTTGTTTATTTCTAGTTTTATGGTTTGGGGTTTTTTTGCATGCTTTTCCCTCTCCTGTTATAGGGAGAAACTGGTGGTATTAAGCAGTATTTCTTAGATGCCATTTTGCTCGTTTACTGAAGATGTTACAAACTGTTTCCTCAAGCACAATGGGAATGAAAGAGATGGCAGTTTATTTTCTGTGTTTCATTCTGATTTCCAAGTAGCACAGACTATCTGATAGTCAGATGGTAAGTATTTCCCTTGCTGTTTCCCTGGCTTTTCTGGCTGTTTGGCTGCCTCTGTTCACACATCTGTAGATCTTTATCAAGTAATAATCAGGTCTTTATCTTCAGTCCACAGTAAAAGCTTCCTCAAACATAGAGTTTTACTACTGGGCAGATTTGTGCAAGTGCTGTGTTTTAGGGGGAAGGTCGTACAGCTTCAGTTATTATTAAGCTTTTAAAAAGAGCTTAACTGCATTTTAAATGTACTCCAGAAAAAGGGTGTTACTGTGCTACACAGTTTCAACGAAACTTCACCCAACCCCCCTTTTAGTAATTGCTTCTAAAAAGGCATCTTTTCTTTATTTGAGAGATAAAATGAGGGGAAATCCTCATTTTCTTGATCAGGAAAATAATGATTAACCCGGTAAGTGATTGAAAAATTAATGATTAGAGTAATCTAATTGTAAAGATTTATCATGCTGTTACAAACTGTGCCTTATTTTTTTCTTCTGTACCTCATGTGAAAAAACCCATAAAGTGATCTGTGATGCAAACTCTGTGCTTTTGCCAACATCGGTCTCTTATCAGGAGACTCATCTCTGCAGAAGAGGAATTGATTCTTGTTCCTGGTATCAAAACACAACAACAAAGCTAAGTAAACTGGATTTTTGTTAGAGCTGAATAATTTCTTTTCTGTGAGACCAAAACCTGGGGCATGAGAGTATGGAAGGAAGATTCCAGACAGGAAATGCTCAGGCTTTCATAAATGTTTACTTTAGAGTAAGTAAACTTGGGATTTAAGGAGCCAGTAAGATGAAGTGGCCACTGTATTTAAAAATCTCTGTATTCAGTTTAATTCTGGTTTCTTAGCAAATTGTTTTTTGTATTCTAGTTTCTCATGTTTTGGCTTAGTTTAGAGACAGATCTCTCTGTGTATGTGTCTGTGTGGGGGTGTATGTATATGTGTATGTACGTGTCTGTATGTGTATATTTAAGACTTGAAAAATGCTAAGCCCGAATCCAAAAACCATTCACGTTAATATCTTTTGGCTTTATAACCATCATTATTTGGAATGTGATTAAATCTCATTTACTTCACTGGGCCCAAAGCATGTGTTTAAAGTCAAGCATGTGCTTAAGTGTTTTCCTGAAGAAGGATGCTTTCCTGAATGAGAATTTAAAGTGAATGCATTCCATGTGAACAGTAAACATCTTTTTCCATGTAATTGTTCAGTGTCACACCAATGTCTGAGCTTCTGTTAATACATTTTTCTTTCTAGTTAATGTAGAAAGAAATATTGGATCACATGGATTGAATTCCTTTTTTAACCGCATATATTTTTTGTAGTTATAGCATATTATATTACTCTTAGAGCAAACCTCTAATTCAGGGCTGCAAAGGAACAGAGAAATATTCTTTAAAATGGACTAGCATCTCATCATTGGTCTATGAATTTATTAACTTACGTGAATATTAGAGATTTGGTTCAGAGGACTTATTGTCTACCTTTGGTTATTTTCTGCAGAAGCCTCTTTCATGTGTGACCTGTGCAGTCATTTATAAAACATTAAAGCTAATATATAGCAAAGTCAGTGAAGGAGTGTTGTTTTTTATTTTTTTGGGTTTTTTTTAATGTGTTTTTTAAAGGTAATATGTTTGTACCATATTGCTTCTTAGATAAATGGCTGTTTAGGATTAACTTGTTTGTCTGCGATAACAACAGCTGTCACTTTTTAAAAATTAAGGCAGGTGTTTGTGGCATGAAATATGAAATATTTACAGCTGAAACCCAGCAGCCAGTTTTAACTTGCTAATATTTTTGTGGTTGTGATCCCAAAAAACTGGCAATTATTGACTACCTGTTATAGTAATGCAATTTGCGATGTTAAAAAATTTAATATCAGTTATCAAATTTTAGAAGGTATTTAAGAATACACATTGTTTCTAGGAACCTATCTGTAATAATTTTTTTTTAAAATTGTATGTATGTAATTTTTTATTGTGAACATTTATTTTCCCGAAAATGCATTTGAGATTGTAAATTACTTGCACCAGTAGAATATTTCCCTTCATTTAAAAAAAAAAAAGTCATCTGTGAGTCTGTCATATTTCTCTTCAAAAATCCTAGTGTATCCTTTACAAAACTCAGGTATCTTGAAATCTACAATGAAATTCTAATATTGTACTCTTGAAAACTATTGAAAAGCACACTGATTGGAGCCAGTCTCTGCAGAAATAGTAGTCCAGTGACTCTCAGTCTTGTGTTTATATAAGGAATTCTAGTTTGTACCTCTTTTAGAAAAGAAACAAAATGATTGAGAAGTGATTGTGTTTTAGATCTACACATTAGATTGAAGTTTAGGATTTCAAGTTGTCTTGAATTTGTCTTATTTTTATCTCAGAATTTGTCGTCTTAGTTTCCAGCTTGATTAATTCTGTAATCTAATTCATTCCCCCCCAGTCATTTTCTGGAANNNNGATAGAGTATTTCATGATACACAGCAATCTTAGTTACCTTGGAGGTACCAGCTTCCCAGTGCAGCGGAGTGGTACGATATTCTGAGGAGTGCAAGTTGCCTTTCAGGAGTTAAAAAATTACGATGCTCCTTTTAAGAGTGTCCATATGCTTTCAAATCCGGTTCAAAAGCCTATTATAAATTTTGAGCACAATGAGAACTGCAGTGCTTTCGTTTTTACATTTTTCTTTTAGGTTTGACATTTCCCCGATTTGCCTGATAGCTGGCATTCTGACATATATGTGTATTCAAGTACTTTCAAATCCAATTAATGCACAGGGTGCAAAATGTAACTCCTGTACCTTTCAGCAATTGTAGGAGTTACTTATGGCATCAGATGAAGAGAAAAAGAGGACAAGGTTAAGGAGATACCGTGGCTTTTTTTCATGTCTTTATAGAGCATCCACCATAATTCTCTGAAACTTTTGGGAACTACTGTAAAAGATGTAGTAAAAATAGATACAATGAAAAATAATATTTTTGGTAACATAAAAAGATTTAATTTAAATTTAAAGAACCTTAAAATAGACCACTCTGCTGATTACATTGTTTAGTGGCCCACCAGACTAGCTGAGTAGCTCTGTCAGTATCTTGACAAAAGTCACAGGTTGTTACATAAAAGTAGATGTTATCTATTTACTCAGCTAGAAAAATTGAGCTCTGTGTAACCGCTTTTGCAAATAACAGGCTTTTACCCCATGGCAGGTAATCTTCTCAGGCTGTCTTTACAGTGGGTGGAGTAGACGGCCTCCATGAGAAGGAAATTGGAAGAGTCCTCTCTCAATCTCCCTCTGGAGGAGCCTACATCTCTTTACTAAAGAGGAAACCTAGGAGATATGCCTACTTAGGTGAACCTTAGCTCTTTGGAACCCCTTGCGAGAATGACAAACAGCTGCATGATAGATTGCATTTTTTGCCATGATGTGCAAGGCTTTGGCGGCCATTAATTCCACTACTACTTCTGCTGGTTATTTTCCACTGCAATTGCTTATTGCTGTTTTCTATTTATATTCTGCTCATTTCACTGGAGTGCAAGGTTAAACCCAGGACACTCAGCATCTCTGCAAGTCTATTCTTTGTGGAGATACTAGGGACAGCATTTGATGTTAATCAGAAATGTGCAGATAGGGCTTGTTCTGGAGTCTACTGAGTCAGGAGAAAGATTTTAGTAGAGTTCTATGTATTCTGGATCAGGCTGATGGTTTTGAAATTTCACCCTGAAAAATACTGGTCATATATCTCATTATCTGTGAACATCAAAATTTAAGGTAATTGAGAGTTTTAAAAACAGGACCTAGTGCTACAGTATATATGAAGTGTATTAACTCTAATTTTTTATAGTTGTTTGCTATTATATGAACGTAATTTATTGTGCCTGCAGCAACCTGAGGACATGCTGGAAAATTAGATGATTCATTTCAAGTGTTTTATCCTAGTGAGCAAAATTTTAATCAGTCAGTTTTCTAATCCCAGCTCTGTTATTGGCACACTCTGTAAACTTGGCAAGGTCACAGAAGGACTCCATTGTAGACACAGTGTTGCATCTCATCTAAATCATTACTGCATATGTTTTCATTTACCTGCGTTACAGAATTTTTAAAGAAATAGAACTGTAGAAAGGTGCTCCTCTGATGAGCTATGCTAAAGATAATCTAATAACATAAATTATGCTGAATATAAGACTTATCTTGAGCTATGGTTGCTATTTCCTATGCAAATATTTTACAACTTCACCTTAAAAAAGCCCTCCAACCTAGTGAAAAAGAGAGTAAAAAAACCTCATAACACATGGACTACTGTCTTGTCACTCTTACAAGTTTATCACTACATTGTTCATTGAGCATTGTGAATTGTACCATGCAGTGAACAGGAACTGTATTATCAGTTTGCTGTACCTCAAATCTTACTGTTAGCTTTTATGAAGATGATGTTACTTTTGACGATGTGGATGTTAATTCAGAAATATAAAGTAGTCCAGTATCAAAAAATTAGTTGAGTATGTCAAATAAATGCTAGTGATAGTGTAGAAGATACTCTAATTGCTTTAATTATCAGGCAGTAAATATAACAAGAATGGTCACATTGGAGTAAAATTTTCAAAAGTATCCAATGTCCTAATTTTAAAGGAAGTAAAGAAGCCTAATGTCCATTGAAAGCAAATAGAATTAGGCTCCAAAACTCATAATTGACTTCTGAAAATGTGACATGGACTCCTAAGGAACGTTACAAAGTTTTACCCACAGACGACCATGAAAAACACAAGCTCTTCAGAATAATAGACTGACACATCCCAACATTATATTGAGACTGGGATCATGAAACATGTTATATGCTGCATTTTTTGAAGTTGAGGTTCAATTTCTTTACAATGGAAACATGAATTTTTCCTTCGCTATCAGAAAGCAGAATGCATTTCAAATTAACTGCCACCTAAACCAAAAACAAAACAACCCAAACCAGTGGCTATTATTAGCAAATTAGAGAAGAAGACAGTAGGAGCCATAAAACAAAAGAAGAATAAAAGGAACATCATTTTACAAAGACTCAGAAATGTTTAGTAGGGCATTAAATTAGGTAAATGTGTAAGCACGTTTTTGTAGAATTTGAGTGAGAAAGGCACAAGTAAATTAATTCTAAGCAGGGAGGGAGATAAGGATTACATATATTTTAATACATATGTGTATTAAAATATATATGTATGTATGAATGTATGGATATTATAACCACAAAAAATCAGACTAGAGTTAAAAAATATTACTTAAGTCATACATTTTGCAGGTCTTTCCAAATAGCAGTTTGTATTAAAGCAATTCTATTTATCAGTAAGTTGAAACATCTTCAGCTTTGAATATTGTCTCATGATACATTGCTTTTCTATTCTCTAATTTTCAAAAATTTTAAACAATACTGCTCTCAAGTTCTTCTTTTGCTTTTGTGCTGCATCACATATACTGCCATTGCAGTCTGTTGTGTTCAGTTGATCAACATCCATTTAAAACAGGGTGGCAAACTCTGATTGCTGGCTGTCCCATGCCGGCAGGACCACTTTACTTCTGTAGAAAAGATGAAACCTGGCAAATAGGCAAAAGCCATTAAGAAAACTGCGGAATGTATCACAATTAAGATGCCAGCAATACTGACCCCTTATCATGCAAGTACTTATTCAAGCAGTAATTTTTGAAGGACAGATACCGATGACTATAATTATGCTGGCCTTAAGTGTTCCCATTTTCTCATTTTTCTGCTGTGATACACACCCATTTAGAGACTATCATCCTGCTATTATTTTGTGAGATAGTTTGAACAATAAGGTTGTGGGAAAAGGTATAAACTACAGTAAGAGTAATTTCAAAATAAATAACTTTTATGATACATATTAGCTTCTTAAATCCCGTGCTGGACTTGAAGAGCTGTATAACAAAACAAAAATCTCTTAGGGCATCTGAACTGCAAAAAATACTCAGAGATCAGGAAAACTAATGAGAATCAGCAGCATGAGAATGAATGTTTTCTAACAGAAATGGCTTCATTCTAAGAAATAACACAGAAATTGTGAAAAACGAGGAAGATAAATTCAAAAACATATGGAAGCCACAAATTCATACAGTATATTGGCAGCTGGGAGGAATAGCTGGCCTTATCCCTTATCTTTCAGTGTTCTTTCACAGTTTTCTTGGTGCTTTAGTTTAGACAAAATTAAATACCAGATTTTGGAGATGTTGAAACCATTAAGCTAGTTCTTGTTCTGTCTTATCACCTATTTATAATGCTATAATCTGTAGGAGAGTCTGCTTACACGTTTTAGTAGCAGAAATCTTTGTACAGATGTATGTGAGAACACAGAATGCAAGATTAAATCAGTTTAGTGTAGTAAGGCTCTCTGGCACATCCCAGTGTGAATGTGTGCATATGAATATTCCCTTCGGCTTTCCATACAGACAATATGCAAAGTTAATTAGTGTAAACATACCGCCCATTTCTTTCAAATTCAGGTGCCTAAAGACATACTCTGGTGTGGCCTGACAGGTCAGTTGAGAAGCCAGCCACTGTGATCTTCTTGAGCATGAAACAACCTTGGTGCAAACAAATACCCTTTTATACAGCTGACCTGTTAGTTTTGCCCCTTCACTTAACATCTGGCAACATCACAGTGACTAGGTTTTTATTGTCTTTGTTAGCAGCATTGGAGTTGATACGCAGGTTCCCACCCTGGGCATGGGCAGGGCCTTGGTGTTAGCTCTGGTGGCCTATTTTGAGTGGTGGCATGCATATATGTTTTCTTTATAGCAGCTCCAGAACCATCTGGCCTTACCTGCCTGAGCTTTCTGCAGCATAAAAAGTTTGCTCCGTCCCATGCTGAGCAAAAACCTCATCCATCCACTGCAGCACTTTCATAGCTTGTGTGTTTACCAAGCGTGCTGAGACTTTGCTGACTGTAGTCTCACACTTGGCAAATTTGCCTGCTGTACCAGGCCATGCATGTCTCCTTGCAGGCTATTTACTCCTGTTCCCAAGTGTGGTGTGTTTGTTTTGTTTTGTTTTGTTTTTTTTTCTTTTTTTAAACTATTTCTTCTTTACTACTAACACGAGCATTCATCCCAGCAGCCTTGGGGGGCAGCCCTTGCCGGTTGCGGCTGCTGGTGGGCTGGGCTTGGCCATGGGAGAAGGTTGGGCAGCTCCCAACTGCGCTGGTGCTCTTCCAGGGAGTCTGGTTGCCTCAGTGAGTTATAACACTTCCTCACGGGACAATGCTGGAGGACTCTGAGGGGGTTAAGGGACCCAGGCCTGATGTGGTCTAATCCCTTTTCCAAGTAAGGATTATTGTATTCAGTTTCCTCTGACAAGTGAGGCTGGTTCCACCAATACATCAACTGAGTGGAAGATGGGTAGACAAAGACGTGACTGCGAAGTTAGAAACACTGCAACATGACAGTAAAGGTACACCGTGCTATTTTGTATAAGGGAAGCTTTGTGTAGAGAAAACATATATAGAGAGTGATTCTTCCATTTTTAAACACTTCTTGTTACGGTTGTGAAAAAACTCAGTAAAATTAACTGTGCCTAATTATTTGCAGGACACTGGAAATGTAGGTGGTTACAAGAGAGGAAAAGAGGCAGGCCTTTTCAGAGACCCCAGATTTCTGTTATGGTTGGCTAAGATGTGACTACCAAGTGGGATTACTCTGAGAAAGTGTTCAGCAGAGCAAGTGAGGATCCCTTGTGCAGGACAGGGGGGGCTAATTGGCTGACTCCAATATATAGCTGCACACTGACGTTATGTACTTTTTTTAATTCAGCAAGGGACTTAGGTCTTTGTGAAAAAATACATCCTACCCCTGATCATCAATCAGACCAGGCAAAATTGTTTGTTTCTTGTACATGCAGTTTAGAGTTGGGAGATAGGTTATGTAGGCAAAAAGGACATCTTCAGATCTTCAGGAATTTATTTTCCACTTAAGGGTGAGAGCAGAAAAGAGTAACTCCCAGTCTTGTCTCTAATGCACTTGATGCACCAGCCTTACCTCAACCTGTAGTATTTAGAGACATAATCTGGCATCCAGATACGCAGAAAATAGAGTTAGGGGTATTATCCACATAAATATTTTTGAATGCTTTCTTTTTAATGGCTAAGATAAACCATAAGAAATACAATGCCTGGCAATATTTTTCTGGGTTTTATTATGTTGCTGTCTTTCATTTCAGCCATAAATATCTATTTGCCTGTCCTTTCAATTAAAAAGGTAAAAATATATAGCAAGTGTGTAAATTGGAATGAATTAATGGAACATTTATTCTGGCAGATTATTCAGGTAATACTTGAATCCTCACAAAGGTGGAAATGGAGTGGTGCTAAGGAAACTAACAATCCATTGTAATCACAGATTTCAGTTTTCCCAGGAAAATAGTGGATGTTAAAAAGAATATCAACCTGGGGTTCTGCTGAGCTCTAAGGAACTTGAAGCATGTCATATGCCCTGGCCCAAAGTGTTTTCACATTCTTTACCAGTTACAGTTCTGCAGCTAGTCATGGCCACTTGTTCCATTATATAACTGGGCTTTTAAAATTCTCTGAATATTGAACTTGCATTTATCTTGTTCATGTCAATCTCACGGATATTTTCCTTGCTCTTCTTAGATCATGAAGGAATTTGATCTATGTCCTATTTGAAACCTTGTTCTATATTTAAAAAAATCAGGAGTGCTTTGCTGCTTTGGTCTGGCGGAGATCTCCTTGTCATTAGTGAAGAACGTGAAGGACATGAGTTCTCAGGTCTTTCCTGGAACTTCCAGAACAAATAATCTGGAAGTAGAGTGGCTATAGAGTTTTTGAGATAAGCAGTTTTAGTTAGAATTCAATTTAAGAACTTTTGGAGTATTTTAACTAATGCTCATTACCTTGTTGAACACAATGTCTAAATAATATTAACAGAGTTTGGAATAAAAAATGCACGTGTAGGGTTATATTACGATATCTTATTCTTACTTTCTTGAGTGAATGTATCTACTTCACTGAGCCTTTCATTAAGGGTTTTCTTCCAAATATTTAGTCATTTTCGGGGTTTGTTGCCTTTTTTTTCTTTTTCTGTTTTTTTACCTGTTAAATGTAAAATCCCAAATAAATGCCTAGGTCCGACTAATAGTGGAATAACTGCGTTTCTTTCAAAGCCCTAATGAAACCACCTCCCCAGCAAAACAACAGCATACGGTATCATCACACACAGATTGCCCTTTTCTACTCTATTTTTACCTGTTTCTTTTGCCTTTCTACAAAATCTCTGCGATTTTAAAGAATTCTTCAAAAGTTTATATATTTTCTGGAAACTGAAATGAATCGCTGATCTATTTTAATAAATACTATATTGTCACACATTTGCTATGTAATTTATCCAGTGAGTCATCAGTTTAGCTTTCAATATACATAATACTGATAAGATTTAGTAGATCATATATTTGATTCGAAAGATGTATTAGATTTGGTAGGTCCTGACTTCAATTCAACATAGGATAACTTTATCTGTCTTATGAGGATATATGTGATTTCCAAAAGCAATGTATCTGTTTTTGACAAATCCTCCACTGAAAAGGGAAAAAATTAATTTATTGTAAGGAATGAAACATTCATTTTGGGAATCTGAATATAGAAATGACCCACATTTATATTAGAATTTCATAGCAAAGGAAGATACTGTGCATGTCTTAACATTTCTTATACTGAAAGTAATATTTTGATCATGATAACTTCACTGCAAGTATTGCTGAGTTCTGAACTGAAAAGCAGTTTGCTCTGTAGAATAAAAAAATCAATTTAGCATAAGGTGATCTCATTAAACTCTATCTATCCAAGCTTACAACAATTTAGAAGAGGGTTGAGAGTGAAAGTAATTGTTCTTTTATTAATCCAAGTAGCTTTTAAAAAGAAATCTATTGATTAGAAAGCTCTGCTTGACTTCTAACTTGAATCTCCCAGGACTTATTCCAGGATGTTCTGATTTCAGTGATGTGTTCTGATAATATCATAAGCAACTATGGCCATACCTTGCTGAAGGCACAGAAACAAGATACTTAGTTGGACAGTGGGTCCAGTCCTCAGGTATAGCATAGAACCTGCAAAGAGGCTCTAAGAAAGAAATCCTGTTGTATTTTAATTAATTTTAGTTTTTTTTCAAATTTTAATGACATTTGGCTTTGAGAGGTTGAGTGGAAAGATCTTCATAAGTGAAATTGTTTCTGAATAATCCTAAATGAAAAGTTCACAATGGTTAAAACTGGAACAGATAAGCAGGAAAATAAGTATTTTTAATCCTTTCTCTCTCCCCTTTCCAGAACTAGCCGGAGGTCTTTGTGCTGCTTCAGTATTCCATTTTCACAGAAATGATCTCAAAAGAGGTAACCTTTCTGATGTCGTAATCATCTTTGGTTGTAGTTAGTGTTTCTATTTTTTAAATTTTTTTGGTACAAGGTGTGGAGAAAGACGAAGAGTTGAGCTAAATTTGCAGAAGAGAGAAGTTTATGGGCTTAATTTCATACTTGAGAGTATGCCTCAGAACAATGATGTCTTTAAATGGTGTTGCACTAGAGGAAGAGCTGAGCAAACAATGCAGGTTTCTTCAGAATGAGTCAATAACTATTGTGACTTCATAGAGACATTTTGATTTCCAGAGAATTGATAATAAATGGAAATGTGATGTTCCACATTGTGTGGTAGGACAGATTCTTCAGTGTATGGTAGAATGGTTAGTGAAGGCTCCTGGTTGACCAAAAAGAGCTGGACTGACAGATTCTACTTTATACATTGTTTGACAATTATATTTTAAGATAGCTACATGTCCCTGGCTGTGCTAACAAGCTGTTTATAGTTAACGACTTCTACTTCCTTTAACAAAATGCTTAGTAAGTCTCCTGTTTGGAGATTTAAAGTAGCTAGATGACTGTCATTGTGGAGGATTTCTCTATTAATAACATATGCTATCGTAACTTCTGATACGGTTCACAGAGTGGTAAAAGTAATATTACTTTAAATATTTGTTGAACTGATCTGTAATCTGAAGTTCATGCTTCTTAAAATTTAATTTGTTAGAGTATTTAGATAAACAGAGGCATTGACTTAAAATGGGGCAAAACTGCAGTATCTCACCACTGGGGTTCTGAAAGGAAGATTGTTCTGCACCTCTGAATATTGAAAGTACCACCGTCATAAGGTTCTGAGTGTGCATGTTGTTTCTGAAAAACTTAAATTTAGGTCTTCTATGTTACGTCTTGAACTTGGTGTTTCTTTATGAAGGACTACTCTGCATATCCCTATGGATATGGGTATAGATATAGATATAAATCATCTATACACTGTCAAATGGAAAGAACTGTACACATCTGTGAATAGTGATGATTTTCATCATCTCAGACCACCCTTAGGAAAGCTTCAAAAGTTCTGTTTTGGGAAGTTTAACTACAGGTGCTCAGAGCTGCTACTAAAATCTCTCAAGGCTTTATTTTTGCTTCAGAGTACCTTTGCTTTGCCTTTTCTTCCCTTTGTCAGCCATACTGTTATATTTGATACTGTATTTCTCCCACGCTGGACTTTTCCTAGTTGTGTGTCCTGTTGCTAACACCATTCTATATCTCATGTATCTGTGGTGTGGTGCCTATTGTCTTGTGATGTTTTCCTGCAGTACTGCTTGTTATCTTAAATTTCCTTTTCCAGAGATACATCTGTCTTTAGACTGACACCCACCCCCACCCCCCAAATATGATGTTTACAGCCTGGCACTTGTTTTGGACAGTTGTTTATGCTAGGGACATTTGGAGAACGATGACTGTAGATAACTGCGCCTCATCGCTTGGAAGATAAACAGAAAAGTAAAGTGGATTCATTCCACTGTTGAGATAACAGGAGGGACACAGAGATTCCTAAATCCTCAGATCTAGCCAAAGAAAAAGTGACATAGGATTTTGAAGGCTTAGAGCTTCCCTAAACATAAACCGTCAGAGAGCAGAAAAAGGATAGCATCCTATGGCATGTCCCTTCAACTGACAATTCAGTGCTCGAATCTGTGTTACTACCTATGTTATCAATGCTTTCCACAAGAGAAAGTTTCAGTTATTCCTTTGGAAGTTATAGCTCTTTCTAGACGTAAATGTATTTCTTCCCTTCTTGCTAGTCATATCCCATAAATGAGTAAAGGCAGACAGGTTTTTGGCAATGAAAGAGAAACTTCTCTTACCTGTTATTTTTTATTTCTGGAAAGGAGCCACTTGATCCAGCTGACCTGCACAGTATTTAATATTCA
The DNA here is from genome assembly GCA_034782735.1 of Sagittarius serpentarius. Lineage (NCBI taxonomy): Eukaryota > Metazoa > Chordata > Aves > Accipitriformes > Sagittariidae > Sagittarius > Sagittarius serpentarius. The sequence goes on along the minus strand of JAVKLA010000007.1, from coordinate 23,173,142 downwards.
CCAGCAATTTTTTTTGACATGCAGTATTTTCATGCTGCTTTTCTTTCTCCAGCAGATTTAGATATGTGCAGCTGACCCTATAGTTTCCTCTTTTTTCTTAGCCTTTAACATATGCAGTTATGAGTCAACCTGATACTTTTATTTCCCAAGTGGCTGCTAGAGCTAATACTATTTTGGAATTGATCTGCAACTTTGCAGAAGGTAGCATTACCACAATGTCATTGTATTTTTCTGCAATGGCCACTGAGTATTCTTGTCTCTGTTCCCCCATTAAAAACAAAGAAACAAACAAAAAACTCCAAATAAACCAAAAAGCTGAGCACAGGTCTCGGAAGAACAACTAAGAGAAACTTCTTTATTAAAAATACTAGTTGTTTAAATATACCAGTTTAGCAAAGCCTTTCATAAATGGTAATAAGTTGATTTTATATGTATTAGGAAAAGCATGAAAAAGCCAGTGCAGACCCAAGGGAAGTCAGGAGGGCTGTGGGTGATGTTCAGGACTATTGTTAACATTATGACAGCTATAGAATGCTTTGCAACAGCTCCAGGGGTTGTGATGGTGTCCATAGCACCATTCATCTACAGATGGTGAAAACAGGATAGAGTACTTTAGTCATAAAGCTTAAGTATCGAGATTGTCTGCCCTGTGAACAGTCAGGGACTCCCCCTGCCCCAATCCTCTTTTCAGGGGGTTGGCCAAATTCCAGGCCCGTTGCCACTGAGCTCCACCTGAGCCAGTCACCCAAGGAACTTCAAAGGAAGAAGGGTTCAATTTGCAAGATGCTCAGCCCACCTACTACCGCTGACTCATGCTGGTCTTCTTGCAGGAGCCACTTTTGTCCTGTCTGTGCCTTTCACCTTTGACTTGTGAGAGAAACACCTGTGACATTTGAGTGTATTCTTGCACCTCTGCGTGTTTCTGTACAACTAAATAAAATGAAGGTCAGGATCTATTCTCTGGTCCTTGAGGCTGGCCATATTACACATTCCTGGGCACTTGGCTGTAGTCTCCCCTGAGCCCGTGTTTATCCATACTGTCAAATAAAAGAACGACAGTCCAGTTCAAACACTGGGCTTCTGCTGGCTGTGGTTTGTACTACTCCGAACAGCTTTCTCTAAGAGAAGTCAGCATCCCTTGGACTCAAAGCTGGGGCTTGGTCCTGGACCACCATTTACTTATTTGTATGTAGACATAGAGGCTGTTATAGACATTCCCCTGGCTTCAAAGTGAGTGTTGAGGACCCACCTGAAAAAAGTGCCAGAGCTGGGACAGGAACTCCAGAAAGGCTACCTGGTAGTCCTGTGTTAAGACAGATCTTTTCGGTCTCATACCATCTATCTGTAACACAATCTTATCTTAACAAGGAGTGGTGTAATGGCAAGTGAGATTTTGCCTGCCAAGAGTTTCAGGTCATACGGTTTCCAGGCAGTCTTTTAAAAAAATATTTTATTTAATTTTATTTTTAAACAAAGGCATAGAAAAATACAGCTGAAAGGACCCTCAGGAGATCTTTTGGTGCAGTATTATTCAACCTCTGAGCACCTCATCTGTGGTAGTTCATAAAGCTCCTTAAGGTGATCTGCAAAATGACTCCCAAATCTGAAAACCCTGTACTAATACTCACGAGCTGCTGAAATGCAAGCTCAAGTATCATCATTGAAAAAGATCAGAATGTTCCATTAAACAACATTTTACAAAGGAGCTAGTTTATTTATCTGAAAGCTAAATACTTTATTTTTTTATAATTTTTCTGCAATGCGCCAGGTAAATCACATATGAGATGACCCTTTTTTTCTCAAATCCATCACCCACTCATTAATTACAAAGATGCTTATATGTATATCAAAGTATTCATCCAAAAGCAGGATCAGCTGTAGCTATACCATCCTGTATTTGCTTGCCAAACCTCTAACAATGGTGCTTAGCATATTCCCATAACAATCCATTCCAGTGTCTCCTATCTGTTACATTGTTTTTCCTCATAATTAACCTGTATCTACCCTGCTGCAGATTTAGTGGTTTATTTCTTGTCTTGTCAGTTGTGGATAGAATATACCCTTTACCCATAACTGTGTACAAAAGCTCTTTGTTTTTCCCATTCAATCATTTTATTAATTGTCCTTGTGAAGTTAAGGCATCTTTGCATGTGTGTATGAATAAAAGTGATTTTCTGGGGGAATTAAATTAGAGTCTCCCCAAAAGTCTGCTTTTGCTTTCATACAATCATAGAATCATAGAATGGTTAGGTTGGAAGGGACCTTAAAGATCATCTAGTTCCAGCCCCCTGGCCATGAGCAGGGACACCTTCCACTAGACTAGGTTGCTCAAAGCCCTACCTTCCCACTACCTAACTTCCAAACATGTTGTGAGAAGCAGTATCTTTAACGACAGCACTCCAAAGTTATTCCTTGCTATTTAATAACTGGTAGGAATGCAGTAAGGAGCACAGAGTGAGTCTAATCTTGGTTAAACTAATAGTTTGTAGTTAAAACAGTGTGGTGAATTTAAAGAATTGCAGATTCGTTTCTCGGAGACAGCCCAGAAAAATAAGGCCCTGCTTATGGCACCTGCTCATAGCAAAATCCTCCTTTGACTAACCACTGCTACTTCAACATTGTCATTTTCAAGAACCAGATCAGGAACTCCAGGGTCATTTTGATGAAGAAGTCTTTTCAATGATTAGAATTAAGAGGTTTCTCACAGAGCCTCCTCCTGCTCGACTAGTCATTGTTTCAATAACAAGAAGTTACCCTGCAGGGATGGTATCAAACTTTCCTGCTTCCTACGGTGCGTTCAGAGGTCAGCTGCAATGAGAATACAGAAGTCTGTTTGACAGACTAAAAGGAAAACTGCAACCTTATAAATCATCATGAAAGAGGTAAAAATTGATGTCCTAAGAAAACAGGATTATATTTTGCTCAGATAGGAGAATAAGGGAACAGGTTATATTTCTGGACATCTTTGGGAAAAGAGAGAATTAAAGGCTCTACAGAATTTACAGTTACATAAAGTAGTGTTGGTTTCAGCTGGAATTGCCACAATGGGAAGGTTGAAGGTGAATGTTCCTTCTGCTTTCCCCTTCACTTCTGAAAAATTATTTTCACCTGTGCTGTACTTCTAAAATGATTTGAGAAAAATAACCCATGAAGCTTTAAATTCAGTGACAGGGATGTTGATCAAAGCCTTATTTTCAAATATGGTAGTCCATATTTGGGAAGAAAATGGTTGTGTCATACATCTGAATAACTTGATAATTTTTCTTTTGGCTCCTTTGCTTCCCTCCAATTTGCCTCCTTCTGGCTATTTATCATGGAACCTACTGTCATGAAAATATTACATTTTATTTTTTACATAATTACATATTTCTCCTCTGTATATTTTTTCCTTCCGTGCAGAAATTATCTACATTGTTATTATTATTCATTGCAATAAACAATAACATGTATTTGACAAAATAAAATCAGCGTAATCTCAAATACATTACTTCAGCTTAATGTTTCATACTGTTCTCTGTAACAGAGAATCTTTTAAAGATACAAAATATACTTATTTGGAAACATCATACAGAATACTTCAAGCCTATAATAAACAATATTTAAACCTTTAAAAATGAAGCTGATGCTGAAAGCCTAAGAAATTAAAAGTATTTCTAGGTGAATAGTCAATGTGTGTACAGTACTTTGAAAATGAAATGCTATGTCCTTGCTTAATTATGAGTGTCCTTGGAATTACTAGATGCAGTCTGAAGAAATATGAAAACATATGGATGTTCATTTTAATTTCTGATGACCCTCTTACCCTTTTGAGTCTTCCTTCCACCCATTCCTCTTACAAAACATATTTTCAAGAAAGCCAGAATATGCTGGGTCACCTACCCCTCTCCAGCAGAAGAGGATTCATTTAGTATATGGTCTGTCTGTATACGCTGCCATTTCTCTCTGGTGCAATTTATCTTTTCTGTTGCAGAGGGATTTAGGAATCCCTCTATTCTTCACAGTTTCAATGAATTCAAAGCTGGAAAAATAATCTAGACTGGCTTCCTGCGTAATACGGCTGAGGAATTCTTGCATGATGCCGTAACTTTTGAAACATATCTTTTAGATTAACATCCAACCTGGATTTAAAGATTCCAGATTATGGAAAATCTAACATGTCTCAGTGAGTCTTATCTTGCAACAGGTACCTTAGTGTAAACAAGTGCACTTCATTTTAATTTTACATGTTGGGTTTTCCTACACCTCCCTGTCTGATTAAAAAGCCAGTTACTATTTGAAATCTTTCCCTGTAGGCACATACAGACTGTGATTTGTTGCACAAAACTTCTTCTGTTATTAGGGAAGATTTTCTCCCTCACTGTAAATAGGGAAATGAGAAGTTGATAGTTGACACACAAGGTTTACTGAATCTTTGCTTGTTGGAAGTAACACAGTGAGTGTTCTTGGTTTGCAAGCAAACAAGCAATTCAATTTTTATTGATTTCTTTAGAGATATTGTCTGTATTTGGTGAGGTGGTTCTAAAGAAATATTTGTCTTTTCAGCTTTCTCTGGATTTTTCTTTACTTCCAATGCTATGGCTGTTTAAAAAAACAAACAACCAACCCCCCCCAAACATCCCCCCAACCTCTGAACCCCATTTAATGTCTCTATATACTGTTCCATCCTCTTTTCGGATCTGAATTTATCTTAATCCTTCTTTGACTGGCTAATACAGATTCCTTTGTCCCTTCTTTTTGAAGGGGTGATGGAAGAAAATATATTCCTCATAATGTTTTCAGCTGGTGACTAAACTTGTTTCTTTTCTGCCTGATCTGAACATGAGTGGTGATAAGGCAACATCTCTTCCTTAACTCTGGCATTGTCGGTTTTCCTGATTTCTTGGAAATTAACACTGCCAATCCCTCATTTTAAGAGCAATGATACCCTTTATATTGAGCAGTATTAACAGAAAGCAAGGGAAGACACCTTCTGCGGGTACATAATCAAACTATTTAACAGCTTTTAGTTGCCATCTATCTGTATGACATAACATATACGTGTTCCTCTAAACAGCTGAGACTTTAAGCTTATTGCCTTCCACACTTTCTGCTGGTTTACCCTAGCTTCTCTCAACATGAGCAAATAATTTTCTAGCATTCTTTTGATTAAACTAAGTATATTGACCTTCTCTGGACTTAAGGTAGATTTTTCAGGTGTCAAAATATGCTTTAATCAACTTCTGAATATTTTCAATTTTTTAAAATGGTTTTAAAAATGGAAACACCAGACTAAACATAGTGTTCCAGCACTGGTGACATCAGTATTTGAGTATGGAAATAATGAGAAGCATCTATTTCTTTTCGATATTCCTTTACTTTTTCAAGGATCAAATTAGTTCATTTAGCAACAGCTTTGCACTGGGAGTTCGCAGTTTCTTACCCACCTACCGTTTCAGAATCACTTTTTTCAGCATCCCATCCTATAAATATGACCTGCATTCCCTGTAACTAGATTTATGACTTTGCATTTGTCTTTATTAAAATTTATCTTGTTCAAATGAAGCCAACTACCCAATCGAGACAGATCATTCTACAGAACATTTGCCTTATTACTTGCCACTCCACCAATTTTTGCATGCTCTTCAAGTTTTACCAGCAATCGCTTGTATTTTCTTCCAGATCATTGAAAATGATACTTAGGACTTAAGACTTAGATACTGGTTAGCCCGTATTAGAAATACTGTGATTAGACAGGCATTCCTCCTTTATAGCTGAAGAGGAATGTAGAATATATTTATAGCAGCTATAGCTAATAACTAATCAATAATTTAAAAAATAAACTTTAATTATTTAAATACCATTTAAGTTATTGTATTTAATACTATCCACCCCTCACTCCAAGGAATCAGCAAGAATGCGGTAGCTCAGAATGTGGAAAAAAGCCAAATGTTTTACAGCCATGTAAGTACAGTATATTAATCAATTTTCATCTCTCAAGAAAAACTCTAAAGCTTGCAGACGAGTGCTCAAGGTACAATCCTCCATTTCCATAAAATCAATTAAACTTTTGGGGAAGATAAGAAAGCTACATTTCACAATCCTTTTTTCTAATAGTAGGATATAAGCTCCAAAATGTTATTTAAATTTTAAAACAGCAGTTCATTCTAAGCTTGCAGAAGATTACTGCATTATGATGTCCCTGCTGGGCCATGAGGAATGAAATCTGAAGCTAGGAAATGGTGTCAGGTGTTTTGGTTATGGGGATGGCAGCACGTCCGTCTCCTTGTTGGCCTGTTCCTATCAAAGGAGCTCCAAAACAGAGTAAGCTGACCTAAGTCAGAGCTGCTCTACTCCTCTTTCCCTCCCACTGCACAGAGCTGCACGTTTTGTGTTGGTATCAGTGTTCACCTGGGTTTGTGGTAAGCAGTCTTGGGAAGTTAAACTGGCTCAGAACTATGAGGACAGTGATGATGATGATGCAGGAACCTGGCCAACTCAGCTGTGCAGTAGGAGTGTGAGAACATGGTCTGAGCTGAGGAAGGTCAGCATCAGTGTAAATTTGATTTGGCAGCCTGTGCAAGTTTTTTTAGGTCTGTTGTGCCTCTCCATTTTGTAAACTGGAGTCACATGATTTCCCAATTCTTTCACTGGCAGGATCTTAAAAAATATTTAGGTTTGTCTAGCTCTGTTTTCTGCAGGAGTCAATGGGACTTACCTTCCTGATAATGATGGACTGGGAGAGGAAGGAGTTACTTACTCAACTGCAACATTTCCTTACGGAGCTCGTGCTCACAAAATTGTTCAAATGTATAAGCAGCTGTAAAGAGAATAGATAAATCATTTTTTATCATATTGCACATTAATTTTTGCCTTGCAGGCACCATCTTGGTGATAATTAATTTTTTATTTGTAATGAACAAAACTATGCTATGTGAGTAAACATAGAAATTACGCAGAGAAGTGTGATGTAGCGGGTCTTTACAAGGTGAAGTGATGTGCGTTCACAGATAATTTTTTCTACAGGTAAGTGATTTGAAATTAAATATGTGGCTGTTTTCCATTGAAACATATACTATACAAAGAGTGGTTCAATCTGATTAAATGGTTTATAGATGTGGCGGGCCACATAATTATTTATCTATACGCAATACCTCAAGCTGTAACATGCAGGCAAGTCTCCCTTCAGTAATTTCCACTGCTCCATCTCTTTAGAAATATAAATTCATTGGCTCTGCAAACAGAAGTATTTACTTCATTCCTGTAACTACACCTTGAGTCACTTCTAGTCAGCTTTCTGTCTGAACACTTTCCTGAAACTCCTCTCAGCTAGCCAAATCTTGGAATTGCTTGGAATGTCTTCCACTCTTTTGTCTCCTTTTTTTTCTTTATACCACTAACTTTCAATTCAGTCTTTCCTTTGAAAACAGTATCTTTTGTAGGGTTTGGTGAAACATTCTTCTAATTTTCTGCCCACCTCTCTGCTTAATTCTACAGCATCTCTTCCAGTATGTTGTTTTTCACATTGTGAAAGCCAGGGACTTTCTATCTGTCCCTAAAGGGCTTTCCCTCTGCACTGCATCCACTACCATTTTTAAATTGGCGGCTTTTTTCTGACCTACCTCCTGCAACTACCGATCTTGGTTCTCATCAGCCGTTTTGGTAGTCCTCCTGTCTCCAGCTTTGCTATCCCCAGACTGTGTATCTCTCCGGATCAGCTATATTGCCCACCATACCCTTTCAATCCTTTTAATGTCTCTTTCCTTCTTGCTAAATTACATAGTTTCTATTCATTATCTTCAAGTTTCTTCTGCAGCTTTACTTTTGTCCTATGTACTTCTACCTCTACTACATCATCAGTACTCTCTAAGCCTCTCTAATGAAAACAGATTTGATGAGTGCTCTATTTGTGCCTCTCCTATGCCTGACAAGATCATATCCTTCTTGAGACAAGCTATATAGGAAACTGCTCCCTTTTGCACATCCCTTCTAAAGCTGGTGTCAAATTAAATGGCTCATGAAAATAATTAATTCATAATGTTCAGGGAAAAGGCAGTTGAGGATAGCTGCATTCTCTTCCTTTTCCCTCTCATTTAATGTTGCTTGTCTTTGATTGCAAGTGCTTTGAATTTGGCATTGCATCTGTACACAAGTTTGAAAAGTGACTAGCCCAGGATGCAGATAATAATATTTAGGAAAGATTCTCCTGACTTATGAAGAACAAAGCCATCATCATTGTAAAATATTTAAAATATTACTACTTGCTCTGTTTAGCACATACAGCCAAAAACTGTTAGCTGCCTTCTCCAAACAATGCACTGTTATGGTGATTGTTGTTAAAATACTTCAAACCTCACATGGTTCTTCTGAAGTAGAATCCAAATAGGCATCATTAAGCCAACAAACTCTTGAAGTGTAAATGTTACCCAGCACCTCTAAGTTACCAAGCAGAAGACAACATTGTTTCTGACCATTGAAAATTTTTTCATCTGGGCACTGAGGAAGGGACAAAGGAAGGAATGTGGCTCTTTCAAAAGGGTAAAGTCAACAGGAGAATGAAAAGTCTCTCTTATTGCATCTTCAACAGAAGGTTGGTGGGGGAGGAAGTCACAAGCTTCAAGGAGCCTACAACAAATTCAGATTAAGGATAAACCTCTTGAGGAAGGTCTCAGATGATACAAATTGCCACAGAACTGGTTAAAAGTGACCTCCCTTGCTTACTTCACCTTCCATTACCCATGACTGTTAAATAATTATTAACATATATTCAGATGGAGAGGGGCAGTCCAGGCAAAGCTTGAGGACATTAGCCTACTGTATTTTTGCCGTGGAAAGGTGTGGTCAACTTGCTTGGAGAAGCATGTGCCACCATACAGAGCAGCACAAACGTGGCCTTTGTTGGGGTGCAGTGCAGGCCAGCAGCTCCCAAAGGATAGGAGCCAGGAGCTCCGCATGAGACCACCAGCAGGTCCCATCCCTCCGCCCCAGTGCGGGGAGCAGGGCAGCCCAGGGCTGGCGTCACCAGGCAGGGACACAGGGATGGGTTCCACTCAAGGCATGGTCAGGAAGCCATGCTGCGAGAGTGTCCTTCCCCAGGATTGTGCTTGGGGTACTCAGTTGTGAGGTGGTGTGGCCATGGTAGGAGCATACGTGTGATTCACTGGGTCCTTGGACAGGGGCCCACGAAGTCACTGCAGGGCTATCTTAGAATGTACAGTGGGGAGAACTTAAGACGGATGGGTGAGATGTTGGACACATGTTCTCAAGGACACTTTATTTTCAGAGGAGTGAGAGAAAAGGGAGAATTTTGGTGTCATTTGACACGAAAGTGGGAACTTGTTTTTGTCCTTAACAGAAGCGAGAAATTCTGGGACACTGAATGCATTGATACGCATGACCCATTTCTTTTTGTATCTCTCTCTCTCTGCCTTTTTTTTTTTTTTTTCCCCTGCTGGGCTGCTACCCTTCCCAAGTCTGGTCTGTGCTGTCTGTTCCAGCACAGAGACTGGTTCTCTCTACAGCCCCTTCCTACTGGTTCCAGTAGGAACTGGCTTAGTTACAAAAGATGTTTAGGATATTTTCACCTACTGACAGGAGCAGTTGAGGCCTTGTGACTCCTTGTGAGTGCACCCCTCTTTTGTGATATTACAGCCTGCGGCAAAACCAGCCTCAGAATTTAGATGGAAGAAGGACTCTCTAAAATACAGTGTAATTACTGTAGTAATTCACCTCTGCTGAACTACCTATAGATATGTGTGTAAAATGATTGTCAACTAAACTTTTCTTCATTAAAGCTCTAGTAATTTTACCTACATGAGCATTACAAAATGCACCAATATAGTGATCCTTGTTAGAACAGGGACCTATACTGTATGTTCTCTACATAAGACAGGGATCTCCGTACTTCCTATCTGTGAGCTACCAACCATGCTGTGTGTGTGATAGAATACTAAATAGCAGTAACATATTTAAAATATAATTACAAGTATTTGACTACATTCATCCATGGCATAATGGGGCAGCTGTATTATTAGGCTGTCCTTAGGAAATTGAATTACTCTAATAAATGGAAATGACTGTTATTTAAATGGAAGACTATTTGCATAAAATAGGCCAATGCTAAGTGACCAGCTGTTAAATAGGTGTAAAATCTAATCTCAAAGTTCTGGGTCAAGGATGGATGGTTTCTTGCCAAAGATTTTCATATTTGGGCACTTAGCCTATATATAAAAATTTCGCAGTCAGAAGAAGCTTCAAGATCTGAAAACTGCAGCTCAATTTATTAATTTTCCTTTTTCAAGTTTTTTATTTAAGAACAAGCTAGTGATTGTCATTCGACAAAATCAACAATTTCTCTTAAATGGAAATAAAGAATAAAAAGTCAGATGATGCAGCTTCATTTCACAAGGGAAATGAAGGGAAATGCCACTGTTGGACTTGTGGCATTTCTGAGATAACTGTTTATTTCACTCTTAACTTATTTGATAACAGGAGCTTGGAGATAATTCTGTGCAAATGAAATAATTAAAAACTATCTTAATCTTAATAACATATATATTCACTTTATCAACAGAAATGCAACGGCTCCGTATCTTCCCAGCAACTTTCCATACCTTATTGCAGCTGGGGCAGAGCTCATAGTCCTGTGAGTACTCCTTCTATTTTGGAAAATAATGCCAACTTTTACAACACCAAAGCTCTTGGAAAGGCAAGCTGGAAAAGAGTTTTTCAGCAAGATTCTTGGTTGGAAAAACGGTTGTACAAGTTACCTGAAAGACCACTTTCTGTAACTTTCAGCCCTACATTCCTTGAGGAGGCTGCCAAAAGTTGTAAGGCTTGCATCTACCTGTCTCCACAGTATGCTATGGATCAAGAAGGTGAGAACCTTTTGCTTTCACGTGTAATTTTTTAAACAGGAGGAAATTCAGTACTTTGCTGTTTGCCCACTGCTGCTTTTTTTGTCATGAGGCCACATTCTCATGTGAGTTGACACTGGTACTTTTCCATGTCCATTAACAGATTTATGCAGCTGATGAGCTACATTATAATCTCAGTGTGTAAGCACGTTGTAGCTTGGTTTATGAATACCAAACACTAGCAAAAGTGCACAGTGAAAAAAATCTTGAACAGAGCACAATCTTGGACAGGTTCTTTTTTTGTTTTCTGTTTCTCCCAAGTAACTTTTTCTGCTGAAAGCAGACAGTTTGGATATAAAATACTAATTTGCTAAAAGCTCCAGTTTCTATCAAAATGTTGTCTTTTCAGCCAACAGTTTTTTATATTGAATATGACCCTTATTTGTTTTCTCACAATGATTCTCTGGGTCACTCTGATGTGGAAGAAAATGAAGCAAGATGTCCTGTGAACCATATGACTGTTCCATGGCATTCATGTGATATCGTGTGATTGGTCCTGGTTTGGGGTCAATTTATTTATTCCATGATATGGAAGGGATTTTCACTTTTTGTGAAGTTAAAGAATTTTTTTCACTGAAGACCCTGAACCCTGTATGTCAGAAGGGGACAAGTTCTCCACACATCTCTGTGGTGATTTTGCTTTGAAGACTGGAATTTAATACCCTTTAAACATGAATGTCCTGGCTTCATATGTTCTGCTAAAAAAGAAAACTACTGTAACAATAGACATCGTAGAAATATTTCCAGAATTTTCAGACCTAGCCAGCTGATAAGTATAACAAATTTTACTACAGTACTTTTTTACTAGGGTGTACCTGCTTTTGGTGGATTGCACCTCATTTCAAATACTCTGAATCAAACCAGCTTCTCCATAAGTATCCATCTAGATATTTAGACAGATAACTAAAACTAAATGTATTTATCTAAATTTAGATATCTAAATATCTAGAGTCAAACCACAGAAAATAAGAATATGTAGAGGTGACTGATACTGTGATAGGTAAGTGAATATGTGACCACTTTGTAAAAGGTGACATGGAACTTGCACTGGTTCATGTCATTAGCTAAGTTTGGGCCCAGCAAGGATATGTTGACTGATACCTGCTATCTTATTGAAGTATGTGTTGTTAAGTAGTTCTCTTTAGGCATGAGAGAAAATGAGAGCATTTCTGGAGAGAAAGTGTCTAGGGCAAAGTTGTTTCCATAAAGAGAATCCCTAAACGACAGAGAAAAGTGAAGAAATTAATCTCTGAACAACAGAAAAGGGGAAATTCCGAAATTTCTATTTTCATGAACTTATACTTTCTTCTAGTTTTGGTACCCTATGCGTTGAGTTAGTGACAAAGTGACAGATTAAATTATTTCTTTTTCTCTGTGTCTTTATTCCTGTACTGGTAAAAATGCAAAATGGACAATAGTAGCTCTTCTCTGCCTCAGTTAAAATTCCAGTTCTCTAGTAGATAATGGGCCAAGACAGCTCTTAGAGCTTTTACTTTCTCCCCTAAAGAAAGCTTTCTGAAACCTTGAATTATACTTGCCACAGTGAACAGAGTTTTTGGATTGCATCTCTTTTAATATTTTCTTAATTTGGGGGCCCTTTCTTCTGGAATACAAGGATAAGATAGCTACAGAATGCATGTGGTAAATTTTCATGCTCAGCATGAAATGCCTGTTTCCGCATGTTGGAGTAGGCTTGTGCTGCTACTGAAGTGAACTCAGAAAAGGTTCAGGGACTTCTAAAAAAATAAGACCTCCTGAGTGTGTTCGCTCACCTAACTGCATATTTAAGTAGCCTCAATGCAATTATTAATCAGAGTGGGACTGGCACAGAATGTGTGAGTAGTCCCACTTTCTTTGCTATGTTTATAAAACTGTCCAAATTCCATTAAATAAACTTTTGCCTAAAATAACCAGTTTCATAACTTCCTGTAACCTTCAGCACTAACCTTTTTTAGATACTTTGTGAAATTAGATCTCCTGAGCCTTCCACGATATCATCAGAAAAGTGTAATGCATTAGCATTGTATTTGTTTAACCACATAAATACAGGCAAGCAGATTTATTCATTTTAGCCCTTGGTAATGGCAGTCTTTCAGAATGCTCTTCTCCCCATTAAGTTTTTCTAAAGACACTGTTGGTTTTTTTCTAAATGTAAGTGGCAAAGAGAAGTGTCCCAGGCATGTAATTTTAGTAGTATCTTCTTCCCTTATGACTCATTACTGCTGAAATCAACACAACTTGGGATGTGCTCAGAACTTCAGTACCTCTTTAATGTTTTCAAATAGTAACATCTGTGCATGTTTATGACTTCATGCTTTGCCTTAGCGTTAGTCTTGGCCAACGTTTCTGGCTGTTAAATGGTTGTACTTCTAGAGAGTAAGGTCCCTGCACATTGCAAGAAGCAAGAGAATTACCATTATTGAGTATTTCATTGAGCAGAACAGCAGCAATGCTGCAGAAACAGACCTACTTTTATTAGAACCGTATAGGTCTGTTTAGAACTTGTACCGTATATTCAAAGGTAACCGATATACATTCCCCCCACCCCCACCCCAAGTCATGACCAAACCTTTCCTTTCACTCTTTCGCTTTCTACCCCCACTTAGAGGCAATAATGCTTCGGAATTTGAAAACCTCTGGATCTTCTTGCAGACCCACTTATTTCAGCTTGCCATCTACCATGATGGCTGGCTGACGGAAGAAGATACAGAGGTGAAGGGAAGTCCAGCTTGAAGATAGATAGTGAGAAAAGGAGAGAGCAGATCTCAGGGAACAGTAATGACGTAAACCACCCCTCCTTTAGGAGATGGCTGAAAAGGAATCTAGTAGTGGAAGCCTGCAACCATTCTTGCTTGTACTTACACAAATGTGTATTTGTATAGAGGCTATGTAAGATAAATACCTTGAAGAACAATTACACATAGTCCTGATGGAACTTTTGTCATCACCTGACACTATATCTTGTGTATTAATATCAGAACGGCTGATCTTTGAACAAACAACGCAATGTGCAAATTGTCAGACATGAATCTGCAGTCTGGCAGGGCTGCTGGGTTTGCTACTCTAGACAAAGGGCAATTATACCAGATCGATTTCTGGAACGCTTTCAGGATGATTATCTGTGTCTGACTGTACTCCAACGCTATCTTGCTCTACACCTTTATACAGTGTATTCAAAGTTTTGTAGCATCTAGATATAGCAAATAAATGAGCTATCTTTTAAAGCTCAAAGTGCTAATAAAACTGTGAAGTATGAAATGAAAGTGCCAAAGTGTGAGAGAGATGTTGCAAACTTGCATGCAAAGAGGAAAGACAATATCAGCTGGAAAAGCCATGGGATTAATGCTAATATTAAAGTCTTCTCATAAAGGATGTGTACCTGGCATTCAGAACAGTAGTGTACTGCATGCTGGGGAAGTTACAGATGTCCTGTGAAGCCTTTCCACGTACTTGATGACACATAAAGAAATCTTGAAAAGTTTATGCCAAAGACAGAGTTTTTGTGCTTGGTTTCTACATTTGAAATTCAAATTCTCCAAGGAGAATTCTCTGTTGATTGAGAAGCTAATGACATGTTAATAATCGCAAGAACAGAGAGACTGAAAGTTGTACAGCTCAGAGGAGAATGGGTTTAGGGTCATTCTGTTTAAAACAGAGTTTGCAAAAATGCATAAATGTATTGAACACAAAACTGAGGAAATATCCAAAATAAAGAGAAGACCAAAAATATGCAGCCTGCCTAACTCCCCCGTGGAATATGTGAATATACTTATGGCACTGAAACTGAAAAAACTTTTACCTGTGTTAAATCAACATGTACACATTTTAAATGCAAAAGAGGAATGATCTTTGATTTCAATGTGATATATTATGAAGTACAATACAAATCAGGGAGACGTTTATATTCCTAAGCAGGTACAAATCAAGACATCACCACGGCTACTCTGGGTTTGGCACTCCATCTACTACAGATACATGCTTTGGTGGTATTTTTTTCTGTCTGATGCTTGAGTGTGGTAAGACTATATGGGCATATTGCCAGGCTAATGGGAGCGAGCTCTTACTGGGTGAAAGCTGCATGAGCTGCATTGCCTCTGCTGCAGCGAGGTGCGAAGAGGTCACAGGATGAGTTGGAATTAACTGATTTCTGAATCCTCCTATATTTTTTACTTTCAAATTACAGTTCAAGCTTGTATTCTGCCTTGTTTTACTGAAATTAAGGGACTTCATTTGTTTTCTTCCCAGTGTTTTGTTTCTCTCTGAAAAGTATGAGTGTTTGCAAGAGAGAGACTCAAATAATTATCTGTTTGCCAGCATGCTGAACTGGCATGGTGGGGCTTGGAGGAATGAGCATCTTCAGTTTTACCTTGCCCATAGTGTACTGTGGTATGATTACATGGGTACTAAAAGAAACAGAAAGCTTCCAAATTCATCTGTCTGTGTGTGTGAACACAGTACAAAATGTAAAACATTTTCAAAAATTAGAATATGTTAATTTGGGGAAGTAAATACAGAAGGAATATTTTTATTGTTTAAGGAAAGCTTCTGAAGGGAGCGAGGGGAAAGAAACAGTACTTACAGTGTACATATTTGAAGGCTATTGAATGTTTTTGCTATCTTTGGTACTTCTAAAACAATTGCTGTATGTGTACATGCCTAATAAGATCTTTTCTAAAGCAATTTTTGGGCTTAAAAGTGGTTTAGTTTTCTGTGTGCTTGCGAATATAAAACAGAGCTATGTGGAGTGTGTGGTCCACTTGCATAATAGTTTGGAGTCCAAAATTAAATGCAGAGCAACATTGGAGAAGATGTCTGTTTGCAGTATGTGCATATGTTTGTAGTTTTCCTGAGAAATTTCTCATACTCTTGTAGAAAAACATGACTTGGTGTCTCTCTTGAGCTGGCTGTGCTTATATGTATAGAAATAAATATGTTTTAAGTCTTTGTTATATCACTTGCCTTTTTCATAGAGAGAATAAGTATAACTGAGTTGTTGTCTGGGATTGACTCTGCAAGTAGAGCCTTGGAGAATGAGAAAAAGGAGAACAACTCACCTCTTCGGTAAGACCTGGGATAATTGACTGGGCTATTAATTGGTTTTCCTCTCAAACCCAAATAAGAAGTCGACTCTACCTTTTTTTGCAGGTTAAATATTTACTCTAAATCTCTTACTGTAAATTCTTTGAGAAATCATAAAGTTCTACAAAACTAGGAATAAAAATTCTGTTTGTTGCATTTATTTTTATGGAGTTCACTATTGCCTCTTCAGCATATAGATGATTCCTAACATCTCACTGAAGAATGCAGGATGAGCTATCTTTCCAATGATATACTTTAATGACTTTAGTTCTTATAGTAAGAAGAACTGAACATTCCTTTTTATGTGTATAAACATACTAGTTTAAACTCCTGATTTTTTTTCTCATTGATTTTAGTGGTCAAACTCATATTTACATCCTGTGATCTCTGGTCAGGCGCTATACCTAAACTAAAACACTACTGAAATGTAGTAAAACACTACTGAAATGTAAATTAAAAAAAAAAAAAAGCACTTACATAATTTTTAGAGTACCTACTTTGCCTTTTTAAAACATCAGTTATGCAATAACCTACCATATCTACAAAAAGAACAAGATCCTTGGTTGCCTTGACCTAAACAAAGCGGTGATCATTTACATCAGCTGAAGATCTGACCCAGTTCTGCTCCCCAAAATCAGCTTTTCCCTTTGTTCTGTTCTGATCAGCATGGCATAATCACTCTGTGGCACATATCTCCCTTGTGGCAGCACCACTTCTTGTGAATCTGCATAGACCTCAGCTGTGCAGCTCTTAACTGTTTGGTAAGTATTTACTCACGGCTGCAGGCCGTGTGCTCTGATGAGACTCTGTGTATGAACACATGCCCACCCACCAACATGAGTAATGGAGCACACTCTAACCCATTACAGATATTTATTTGCAGTCTTGGCTGATACTTTGTGAGCTGAATCTTCCCAAAAGTTGCTTTTTGCTTTTGATAATTTTAAAGATGTCTCAAACATCCTTATTACCATTTCAAACACCTTTCTCAGAATGCCTCAGAACTGTTGACAATAACTTCCCTTCATCATCTGAATTCTAGCACTTCAAGGAACATTCTTAGTGGAACATTTTCAATTTCAATTTGAGATTAAAATATTGGTAGGAGAATATAGAGATCTAAGTGTGTAGTTTTAGAGACTTATCATTTTATCTGTTTAGCAGAGTAATTATATTTGCTTTGCATGAGCATAATGAAATGGCTGCTCACAGAAAATGGTTTAGCTGTATCAGTGAGCTTTGGCTGCTTCTTTCTTCATAGCCTCAAAGGAAGACAAAACTGTAGCTTATGAAAGACCTTTCATTTGCTCCTGCTTGTGTCCAAAAAGAACAAACCTTAATATATTTACTAAAAGGTTCAGTTGATGATTTTGAAGGGTTTCCACTGTTTAGTATCCCTTCTCCATCCTCCCCTTCTTGCGTGCACCTGGATAGAAAAGAGAAGTGGAATCATAATGAGGGAAGGAAGCATGGAGTAACAAAGAAGGAAGAACACTATAAAGCAGAAAAAGCAGGGGGTAAGGATGGCTATGTGCAAATGGATTTTGCTTTGAGGTCTATAATCCTGAATTTTTGGGCTTCTTTTTTGATTACTTTGAGTTTACCTGCATCTTTGTGACAACATTTTGTAGACACAACCCTGTTTACTGGAAATCCTTGTGTGTGCCTGTTATGATCTCCCACACCTGTGGTTGCATTTGCACCTTCTTACATGTTTTCTAAGTGAAGGTAGTAACATGAACACATTACCTAGCTACTTTAAGGGCACCCGCACGTCCACTGCAATTGTATGTATCTATTGAAGGGCAGAGACCTGGCTGAAAATAAAGTTGATATTGGCCCACCATCACCAGTAGTATGTGAACATGAACCCTAAACTCAAAATCAATGGAAAATCCTATGCAGAATTTCTCTTTTGCCTTCTCTTACATCAGGCTCTTAGGATTCTTCCAAGAATTCCAGGAAAGCTCAATTAGTCTCCCCAAATTTTTGTGAATTTATGTAAGGTTCCAGTGGTGACACTTCCAAGGAAAGAGAAACTATAGCTATACTTGTGATTTCATCTTGTGTTGCTTTCAGTGTAACCTCTTTTCAGCCTGAGTATCTCACGTATCCTTTCCTTCATACCTGGAATTCACAAACAACTTAAGATCAGCCCCCTGATCACTCCTGGAATACATTATAAAAGAAACTGAGTGATTTAAAACTCAGGCATATAATCTGGATTTCATAATCTGGGAAGTGTAACATATCTCAGTAATAAAGCAGAATTGGGCACTATGCTTCTGGATGATAACTGTTCTTGGTGTGTGTTACCAGGTATTGGGGTAAGCGAAGGGTTTAATACCTTTAATGCTGATGAAATCTGATAAGCCTCTAGTAACTTTCTATAGATGTTGTATCCCAGATCTGCATGAACATGAATTTCATTATTAAATAAATAAAATAGGAAAAAAAATCTTTACAAAATAACATACTGAAATACCAAACTCGGTTACATACATGAATTGTGATAGTGATTTCCTTTCCATTAATTTCCAGTTGATCTTTTGATAATATCTGAATCCTTGGGACCATGGTTTTACAGCAGGTGTGGGAAATAGTGCTCAAGTTTTAAGAGCACTTTGTGTTACTGTTGACTATGGTAATTCTTGATAGCCTTATTTCCAAGCCAGAGCTGAAACTGAGTTGTGCTATCCCATGGAGGCTCCTGTGGCTCTTAGTTATTTCACAACAGTTCTGGAAACTGGCCATGGGAACAAATTTGTTCCTTGGGATGAGTATATTTTATGTGTCCAGCATTATGCAAAATTAACAACAGTTAAGCAGCTAGGTTAAAACACTTTAGAGAAACTTATTTCTCTTAATATAATGTATTTATATATTTAATGGAGGCCAAAAGCACAATCTCCATGACTGGATTAAAATACAGCAAATATGGGACTGGTAGTCATGAACAGTGAGTAGTTTTCAGTAATTGATTTTTCAAATAGAATATACTTTTTTATTTCTGAAAATTACCTACCATGACAGCTACACACCACACTTTTTTAATGGTAAAATAAATGAAACATCTGGAACTGGGAGAATTATTCCACAGAGCAGCTTGTGAACAGATGAGCAGACAGATTGGCATGACTATGAAGAAGTAGAAGCCAGACCAGCATGCTCCCACCCATCCAAAAGAGAATGAACCTTCACAGAAGTAATTCTTCTTGTCTCACTGACACCTATTAATCATATAACAGCTACAGCATATCTGTAAGCAATGCCACTTGCCCAGTCTTCTTTACCAATATGGACAAATCTGTGTTTTGCAGTGCTACCACAGAAAATATTTGTTTACTTTCATTCTTTGACTTCCATACCCACAATACCAACAAGAGTGGCAGCTAATTACAGTCACAATGACAGAAGTCAGTCTGTGAAGAAGCCATCAATTTATTTCCTATTATCACAAAGCAGTTTTTAGATTGTAAAGACTTCAAGCACATCTAATAAGAACAGCTAATTTAGAAATTAAAGACTCTAGCATTAAAAAGTCCCCAACCCAAAAGCTATTGTTCATTCAAAAGGTTAAATTTGACTTCTAAGTGTTTAAAAACATTTTGAAGTGGTATTTTACACAGTATAAGACTTTAGCTTACAGTGTAAACTTGTAGAGATAGAGAGAAGATAACATTTTGCTTTGTTTTTATTTTTTTAATGCAGATCCTTGGATTTACCCTGTGCTTCTCCTAGACCATGTAGTATTCCTGGGTTTCAGATCACACACAAAGGTAAAGAGGAGTAAATTCTATTCTGGTACAGAAAGTAGATATAATCTGATTAACCTATACTGACTATTAGAAAATTTATCTTGAGTTTTTGGAGGCAGAGGTATTTTTAAAAAATTCCTCATGTTGAGTGTATTCTTTCCAACGTTCTGCAAAACTTCAAAAGGTTTACAACACTGATGCTAGACAAATTTAGATTATCTTTTTTTTTTTTTAATTTTCAGATATCTTTGTAAATCCATGTATCTCGCGGATGACACTCCATATGTATCTCCTAATCCCCTCCTACTGAATAGGCTTTGCTAGCTTGCTTGAAAACTTTATGCTCTGTCCTTCAAACTCAAAGTGAAAGGTGTCTGTTCTCCTGTGAGCTATTACGCATATTTCTTTGCATACACGAGCATGTACCAAGAACTTGGGTGACTGACAGTACTATTGTCAAGTCCCATTGTGCCTCCTCCTGTCTTGAGCAATTCTAGCATGCATCAAACCACTTCCAAACCTTACTTGGATACTTGGGCACCTAATCATGGTCAATCCAAGCAACAGTCAAATGGCCTGGCCACAGTCTGTTCCCCAGGGATTTAGAAACTGGCTTGAAAGCTTGGCTGATGTTTTTCCCATCAGTCAGGTTTCCCCATCAGGCACTTGGTCTGTGATCCTGAGACCTAACACCTGTTTCTATCTGCTCCAGCCTTGGTTCTTGATCCTGGCTCATGGGTATGTATCCCTCTGTCCTGCTTCCTGTCCCAGCCTGTTCCTGCTGCCAAACAGCCAGCCTAATTGTGCTCCAGGCTTCTTTGTTTGACACCTCCGTCTTGCAGGATCGATCTCATAACCCTCAGCTGAGTCTTCCCTTTGCCAGCATTGGCTGCTTGCACAAGCTTTTCACTGAACTTTAGCTTGTATGAGCTTTTCACTGGCCTAAGTTGCTGTAGTACAAGGGCCAGCTAAGAGCCTGAACTCCTACTCCTCTGTGGAAACTCACTAAAAATACAGTGACTGAAGAGAGATTTGCGGTAAAAGTTCCTGATGCAAAATTGGAGACTTAATGTTTTTGAGACCTAAGGAACTTACCCAGTTCTATCTTTTTCAGTCAAAGGGCAGTGAGAAATAGATAAAAGATCTGACTCTTCTGAAAATAAGACACTTATCTGACCCAAGTTTTCCTTGATAGAAACAATAACAAAAATGTGTTTGCCATAAATGCTTCTTAGGGCTTTCACAGACTTAACTGGGCTCTGAGTCATGATAGTCACTAAACATTTTCTTAATCTACTGCACTTAGAAGTCCCCAGGTAGGCTGTTGCTAGCAGCAAAATGATGTGTCTGCTCTGATCTTCCCTTTTTCTCTGCAACCTATAATCTTGGTATAAGGAAATGTAAGACTATGAAGAGCAAATGGATTCTGAAACAACCAGGTATTGAGAATGAGTTAACACCCGTTCCGTCTTCCAATGCCTTCTGTTTAGGTCTTTTACACATTTCAAAATCTTAATTTTTCATGCAAGCAGGCAAAAAGGAACTGATTTAAGCTACTATCAATAGGATACTGCTGTCTCAATGAATGGGAATGTTTAGACTACATCCAAAATGTGTTTTTGCAAATATTGTTTAAAAAGGCAAAGAAAGGCTCTGAAAACCTTTGTTTGATTGTTCTTTAGGATTAAATTGCAGCATGACAACTTGCCTTAAACTGACTCAGTGGCAGCGTCTAGTTGTCCACCCCTAGATCAGATCAGGCAGCAAGCTAGCTCTCAATTACAGTTTGTGCTTTGGTCCTCCATTCATTACAAGGAGGAAGCAATCTGTTGCAGTCTATTCAGCACAGGATTACTTTTCCTTCCTAGCTGGTCCAGATCTGCTGGCCAGCAAGGCTGGATATCCTACTCCCACCACTCATGCCGTGCACATCGCTGTATGCCATGAAGGGTCGAAACCTCTGTGGAGTCACTGAGAGAGCTGTGATGCTATTCAGTGGAACAGAAAAATGTGACACAATCTTGCAAAAAATTGTAACTGTCCTTTTTAAAGAACATAGTTGTTTTTACTTTATGATAGTCTCCTATTTGGGTCTGTTAGTAGTCAGAAACATATACTCTGGCTCTTTGAGCTGATATATGTGAGCAAGCCCTGGATATGTGCAAATTTCCCTATGTGAATGCTGGCAGATTAAATTGCAGTGCTGGGGTCATGAATGAAAAGAGAGCGGACCGTAATTTAACAGCATATTTTAAAACAAAATAACTGATTATTTTATTGCTACTACCTGTACATTTGTACTATAGGTAAAGTTCAAGCTGAGCATCAGCTCAGCTATGAGATGATGTTTATTACGTATCTTTATAAAAAAAAGCCTTGTAATTATATCCTCACAATATCTGCAAAAATGTTGATTTCAAAGAAGTTTTTAAAAATCTGCTATTTAATGCTTTTAAAGCCTTTAAGTCCATGCATCTGTAAAAATATGATTTTTTAAAAATATACTAAAAGAAGACAAAATGCAGGTTATCCATCTTTTTAAAATAAAAGTGAGTCTTTGCTTAGGCTTAGTAGATTTTATCATTAAGAGCTAGGAACTGAGAAATAGTAGTGAAAATGGCTAGAAATATGCAAGAAAAGTATGTTTTCTAATAATTTACTCAATGATTAGTGCCAATATTCCTCAAATCATACCCATGCAACTGTCAAACTAGCTGAATACCTATGTGTTCAGTAAAAAATAGTAAATTATTTGATAAAATTGTCAGTATTAATTCTAAAATGTTTTTAGCAGATGACGTCAGTCCAGCTATCTTGTAAAGTAAGAGGACCAGAACTTTTTCCATATCTTCTGGGAACAAAACCTGACTAATTCTGTAAATGTTTGTACAGATTTGGTTGCATTCCTTTGAGTCTAAACTGCATATTAAATTATGAATATTCTCATTCCTGTTGTAGTAAAGGCTTGATACACTGTTAAAAAAGCTAAATAATTCATTCAATTAAAAATATGAGGCAAGAGCTTTAAGGCTGTAGGCAAACATCAATTCTTTTATGTTAACATCAGTGTTTCTGTGTGTATCAGTAGGCATACATAAAAATACATATGAACTCCTAAGATCTACTGATCCACTTTGCTTACAGATACGGCAAAGTGGATACAGATACTTTGGTGACAGTACAGAATGGATATGATCTGTTTGTTAATGCCAAATAATTAGCAACCTGCCTTTTTTGAAACATTAATAACAAGAAGAGTAACTGTCACTGATGTTCTGTGAGCTTATTAACATAGCTCCTTACGGTATTTACATGACCCTCTTAAGGTTCATACTACCACCTTGCATGATGGAGAGGCAACAAGTATTTTTGTCAGTGTTTCTTGCTGGCAGTCTTCCTCCAGGACCCTGGAAAGACATTCCACAAATGCAGAAGTGTGCAAGTGAGGAGAGACTGAGGGAAGAGGAGTAGATGTGCTTCTTTTGCTGGTTTCTACCCACATGTGAGTAATAGGATACAGAGGAACTAGATGGGTTTGAGGTAGTGTAAACTGTGGAGAAGCCCTAATTCCTTTCTTCTGGTAGTCCATTTTGGCCTGCAAGAGCCTAAGGGGCTTGCAGGTTGACCTGGAGCCTATTTTTCATTCCTCCTCCTCTCAGCAAAAGTGTGAAATCTTTTGAACAGAACTTTGTGGCTGTTTTTTTCTCTGCATTTTCTGCTATAAGTTATTCCTCCTATAAAGGTGATAGAATGCAGAATATTTCTCTTTCAATGAGCTAGATAGCTAAAGATGTGAGTTAAATCAAAGGTCTAGCTTATCTCTATCAGCCAAAAACAATCCAAGCCAAAGGAGCTGATGACAAATATGTGAGAAATCAAACATATTTGATGATAAGGAAATAATGCCAGAAACCTTGCAGTGACTTGGTTCATCCTTATTCATGAACAGAGATGAGTCACAATCAGGCACTGGTTTGAACTTAGTTCAGCTTTTTCATTCTGTTGCCCACCTCTATTTCTGTCATATGGAATAATGATTTGCTAGCAGAATACAAGGAGGCAAGTTGGAATTCAGTTTTTGCCTAGTAGGCTGGTTTGTGTCTTGGTGTTTGGTTGGTTTTTGGTTGGTTTTTTTTGTTTAAAGATGCATATGCTCAGCAAGGAAAAGACTTCAGCTTCAATAGTTGGAGTTCCTCTAAGCAGCTGAAAACAGAGCATTGTAATGGAAAAGTGTTGACCAATTTTGATGGGAAGGGCTGGCAACAATGCTCTTGTTGCCCATTCATGCAAAAGCATTGTTGAAGACTCACTGAACATAATAACAGCACTCTCAATGTTGAGTGAGGTGCTTAAAATAAGCAATCTGATTTATACTTTGAAAAAATAATGCTATGATTGAAACACTTACAAGACCACTCATCTTTTACGGTTGCACTTACTCAAGGCTATGACAGAAATTGTACCGGAAAGAAAACAGAATCCCAGAAACCATATATCTGTAAATATTTGCCAAACCTGTGTTTTCTACAGATAGGTCCCATATGAAAAAATACATTAATAGTAGCACTTCTCAATGCCCTGATAAAAATTAACTTTTGCAATGAAAGTCAGTTTTCCTCCCCTGGCTTAACAGATGATGCTAATAAGAAATATTTCATTTTTTGAATGAAAGACTTGGTGCAATGGAGGCCAGAAACTGAAAGACCAAGTGTTGGATGGTACTGCTTTATCTATGACAGCTGAACAGTTCTGAAAATCTGATCTTCAGAGCTGAAGGACTGCCAGAAGCTGGAGGCCTTAGTACATTGCTCGGGCTCACTACTAAATAGGGGTTGCAGAATCACACTTTCTCTTGAGTTCACTCAGTGTGAAAACATCTGCACCCCCTTTTTCCTCTGTAAAGAAACATTGGCTAGTTGCTGAGCTTCAGCAGAAGAATAAGTCTAGCTCTAATTCCCTTTTGTGTCACCATTTTAGGTGATCTGTAGTCAGTCACACCTGCGTAGAATGGAAAAAATCAAGGCTAGGATTCAATTTGAGTCCTCAATATAAATGGATTTTTAAGAAACAATCAAATTATTCCTGTCTGCTTCAGGCACATTTACCTAATTTTTTCTTATTGTGTAAGAGAAATGGCCAATTTTTCTGTCAAAAAAGAAAAAAATAGTGTCAGATGAAGAGGTGTTATACTTTTTAGATTCCAGCGTAACTGGTTTTCAATTATGTGCTCCTAAAATGTGGGGCTATTGGTAATTAACACTAGTACAAGTATAATTTCAAATCACCTAGCACAATTTGCGGGTGTTACATTTTATGATGGCTCACTTCCATCTTGCAACAGGAAACTCTGGAACTAATTATTTTTCTTCCTTGGTTCATCACAGTTCATGGTCATACCTCTATAAGAAAAAAAAGTACGTGTTTAATAACATGAAAATATACAACTGATGGGGCTTTTTCACGGGAAAGCATGTAAAACATTTCATTTCATAAAGGACAGTGTTAGCTGGAAACATGATTTGCAGGAAGGAAAGGAGAAGAAAGAGCTATAACACAGCAAATAAACAGTGCATTTTCAAATACAGCTTGAACCATAAAATAAAAAAGGTGAGGAGACTTCACTTTCTAAGACAGGAAAACAATTTGACCTTTATGAAAGTTATTCACACTATGTATTGCTCAGGCCCTTTGATGCTGTGTTGATAAAATCAAAAGCTGTTTAGAGCAAATTAGAGTTAGCTTGATTTGGAAGCAATTGAAAAAATGAGAACATTTTGCAGCAGTGATAAAACAGACTTTTGCTTTCCCAACCAAGGCCATTGTTGTTTGAACTACAGTCTTTATTCTTTCTTCTGTTTCTTCTGACCCACTATTATTTCTTCTTCATCTTGTATTTTTGCATTACAGTTTAACAGAACAGCTTCGCTGAATGGAACAGGGTTTGTTTGGGACTACAGCTTTGTATGTATTTCTAAAGGGATTTGTAGGCAATCTTTATGAGTACTGCTATATTTTTAGTAGTCCCCTCACTTGCCTATTAAATACAGAGCTGAACAATAGTAATTACTGCACAAATACCAAGGTCCCAAAGTAGTACCATTCACTTCAGTGAAGAGCTGCTGTGAAGGCACATTTGAAAAATAACCCATGGTGACAAGAGGTGGGGAAGAAGCGAAAGAAACTGCAGTTCAAAGGGCTTTTTCTGAGGGAGCATAATTCATTCACGTGTATACATGATTCTTTTCCCCGTTGTTTGCATGTTCACTACAATAAAATAGGTCCATGGAAGTGCCTTGTGGGCATGAAGTGAGTTCTGTAATGGAAAGGTTTATTTGACTGAAGCAAAAAAAGGCCGTGAAATAGGGTACTGCTGGGAGGCTGGAAATGAGCTGGATCACCTAGGAGGGGATCAGCTATACGAGGGGTAGAAGGGAGAAGATTAACTGTGGGATCAGACTTAGAGAGTAGCAGGGGGCAACAAAAGACCTGCAAGGTGTAGCAGGAGAGATGTCAAGGAGTGTCAGTGAAGGCATAGTATCTTTTCTGAACTGGAAATTTTAGGGCTGTCTTCTGTCAATGTCCCTGTGCCAGTATAATGACAGTGAGGGTCCCCCAAGGTATTCAGGTGTGTGCTGGTTTCAGTTCTATTTTGTTTGTAAATCCAATATTGCTTTGGGGAAGGTGAGCCATTGTAGCAGCATAATATTTTCATTATTTGCAAGCACCAGTTGTATGCTGCAATGGAAATCTCTATATTAATTTATTTTTTCAGGTTATGTTTCTACTCTTTCAAGACTGCTGCAAAGTAAGAACTGTTGATTTTATTAAGCTTTTCCCTTTTTTAGAAAGGAATATTTTCTAGAGAAAGTATCACTCTTTTAAGGATTTATTTTGTTTTTGCAAAAAATACATTTTTCTTATCCCTTTAAGTTTTTTCAATGTTTATGGAGCTCACAATATTTTTCTTTTAGGTTATAAAAGGAATTAGTGAAGGAAGTAAGGAAAGAGAAAGAGGCATATGTTTCCTTTTGTCCCAAAATCTTAAGAATACAGAAGATAGGACATTTGACATTGTTTTCACTCATTCTAGCATTTCACATTTTGTCTTTCTTTCATATATCATGTACTCCAGATCTCAAACAAACTTTTGTGTACATGCTAATACATGCTAATATTGTCTTGAGACAGGTTCACTGCTTCGTTCAGTAGACCATGTCATCACTGAACTGTGGCATTAGAGGAATAACATTTTGAAGAGCATAGCTTTGTAGATCTGCCTCACTCCATGTTTAACCAGTGAAGTAAAATTCATCACCATGCCTCCCCCCCCCAAAACAACCCCGAAACCAACCAACCAAAAAAACCCCAGGCTTGTCAAAAATGCTGTCTGCAAATGCTAAATGGGTACTCTATTTCTAACTAGATTTCTGCCATTTGGGTTGAAGACTCCATTTTCTTCCCTGGTGAGGTGTGGGTGTGCTAACCAAGCAGCTGAACTGGATGAATGATACTCTGATATTACAGGCAATTGGAAGAGATTTCAAGATTTCTAATGCACAAAAATAAAGCTGATGAGACTGTCATGACATAAACACAATATTCTTCTTAAGACAAGCAGGAAATAAGACCAAATTTTAGATGTATTTCTTGAATTACTGTGGTTTTCTGAGTGCCCTTGAAATGTGTTGCATGTAAACAAACCTATCCTCTGGGTTGGATAACTGGACTAACACATGCAGTCTTGATTCTTCAAAGTGATTGCTTTACTTGCCGATATCAAATTCAGTTCTAAATCCTAGGAAAAGTTTAAGGACATATAATGTCAACATATCTTCTGCTTTTTTTTGACCAAAATGTAAAACGCAGTCTGAATTTTTTATGATTTGAAACATGCTTAGAAAAAACACACAACCTTAATTGAGGGTGAATTTATTATAACTCCAGTATGGGCCTGCTCAGTTGCAGTATATACCAGCTTTACCAAAGGACATTTTATCAGAGTTCGTGCTAAGCAAAGAGCACCGTAACAGAAAGTTCAGTTTACAGAAAGCATGTTTGTTTCAAGTATTTCATGCATGTAGATATTTTCAACATGAGCTGGCAAAAACGCTTTACATAAAATGTGCAACAATGCAACTACCTTTTCTAAACAAAACAAGGTTGTTCTGTTTGCTTGTTGTCAGCTTCAGCAGTTCTTAGAAATGCCATTTATTAAATGTCAAGCTAATTACTTGTAATATCAACCCTGAAAAGCAAACCTTTGTGGGTGCACTTTCAGAAGCCTTATTCTCTGTTCACAGTCTGTCTGGTACATTTCTAGTAAACAAAATGATGTTTTTCCAAAGATATTAAACTATTTGCTCAATATATATCTTTGTTTAGAATATAGAAGGATGTTTCATAATACTTTAATGAAAGGAAATTCAGAATATATTTATTTTAAATAATCAGGTTTTTAAAACGTGGCTGTGATACAGCACAGATGAATTCTAGAAAATATTCCATATCTGGCAGGGACCACTTCCGCTTCTGTGGGATAGTGGGGGTTGGTTTTGGTTTTGCTACTGAACCTGACACCAAAAGTGCAATTAGTGCTGACTCAATAGCTATTTCTATACCATGAATCATTACATCTTACATTGGCCACTTGGCACTGCAAGTGTGCTACCAGCAGTAACAGCACTATTAGGAAGAGTAACAGAGCTCCTTTTGCTGAGAAAAAGAGATTAGTAGAAAGAAAACAAGTTTCAGTGTTACAAGTGCTTTGTCTGCAATGACATAAATCAGTAACAATGAAATGAGAATTGTGACTCAGTAGAAATACAAGAAATGGACTGAGAATTTCCATACTGTTTACACTACAAAACCAGAATTCTTGCATTTGAAAAGTCTTAGCAAGCTCTGAACTAGCCTAAGTATGTATCTCCAAGGGAAAATGAAGATGAGCACTGTCATGGTGTATTAGTTAAATCTAGTTTACATAGGTAACCATAAAGTAAAATTGCAGCAGTCCAAAGGAGCTAGCATAGGGTGAAAGTTGAGAGCAGAAATGACAAATGTTGAAGCTTGGTGATGAAAGAGCTTGGGAACAGAAACTAATTTTTGCATTGGTAGCTGCTGTGGGGACAGGTAGTTCCTGTTCTGGAAAGTTTGCATTCTGCATATCAAAAAAGGCAAGTGCTGACCCAGTAGGAAGCAGATGTCAACTCGTCTTCTGTGAACTGAAACTACTAATTCAATAGCTTGAGTACATAAATAACGTGAAGTAATTTGGATAAATGACATATTTTTCATAACCACATTGATCTTCCCAACAGGCAAAATATACCACGACTGGAGAGGCATGATTGCACCAAATCCTGTGGAGGAGTACAGCCAAGCGAGGCAAAAAGGCATGAAAGGCAAGGAGGTATGAAAAATGACCAAGTATTGGTCAGGAAGGATCAACTTCGTGTACATTAGAAATTCTTGCATTTTAGTAATGAACTTTGCTTTCTACGTCAGTGATCTATAATATAAACAATGTTGTTCTCAAAACAGGGGAACAAAGTTTATAGTTGGAACAGTAGCCAGGATTTTGGGTCCAGAAAATTCTCAGCTTACTAGATATCCTTACATTGAGTACTGTGAGTCCATTACTATGGACAAAGTAGTGCTTCAATATTGGTGCACAGCTCTGAGTAGAACTTCCATGAATGTAAGTGTATTGCACTATGTACATGCATATGACATATTACATACAGACCGTCATATAAAGAACAGATCCCTGTTTTAAACTAAACCAAACAGTACATCTGGATTTCTGGAGTACACAGGCTTCTAAATGTTGATAGCCACCATGTGTTTGATAACATAGGCTAATGTCAAAATTGAAATAACTTTATCTAGATATACCCTTTCTTTAAGAAGAGGGAGAGGTAGGCTGGTATTTCCAGTATTTGCATCTTCATGTCATGGCTCTCTCATTGTTTCACCAACTTGATTTTTACAATACACTATCCAGAAATGTAAGCTTTTTTTCCCGGTGGGCTAATAAAGCTGAAATTATTTGACCTAGCCTCATGTAATGTAAGGCAGAAACTAGATAATTTAAATTACCATACCTTTATAGCAATTTTAACAAATATTTTATGAAAAATACCCAACACTGCAAAGATAACAGTTTCTCAAATTCATATAGTTAAAATGAGGGAAAGCTCAGAAAGCAATAGAAACATTTAACAAACCTTTACACATTCTATACGCAGATTTAGAAACTATATGGTTTTGAGGTACAAAGATTAAATGTTAAAAGTAATTTAAAGTAAAAAGCAGCGGTTGGACAAGCTTCCCTACTTAAAGTTTTCTGTTTGACCTTAGAGGTGAATAGATCCTACTGTTTAATAAAAAAATGTTAAACATATTATAGGCTGTTGGAAAACACTTGTGAAGACTGAAAGGCTTGCAAGAAAAAAAAGCAGAAGTTTTCTTTTTTCTTTAAATATTTCTTTTGTTCTTAAAAAGAAGCATCTATCTGTGAATAAAGCAGAATATAAAAGAAGAGAGAAGGTTTGATACCTTAAATTGAGTTGGACAGGATTCTCGATAGTGGCAGTTGAAATTCTAGCACGTCTTCAATTGAGAGAAATTATCCCTAAAAGCATTTTATAATGATAGTTACTTTCAAATGAGCATTGTAGTTTAGGCCCAGCTGGCAACTAAGCACCATGTGACTGCTTGCTCACTCTTCCCCCCTACAGTGGGATGGGGAGGAGAATCAGAAGAAAAAGGTAAAAACTCATGGGTTGAGATAAAGACAGTTTAACACAAAGAAAGAAGAAATACTACTACTACTACTACTACTACTACTACTACTACTACTACTACAAGAAAATGCAAAGCGAGTGATGCACAATGCAATTGCTCACCACCCAGAACCTGATGCCCAGCCCATTCACGAGCCACGATCCTTCCTCCACCCGCAACCAGGTTCCCCATGTTATATACTGAGCATGACATCATATGGTATTGAATATTCCCTTGGCTAGTTCAGGTCAGCTGTTCTGGCTGTGTCCCCTCCCAGCTTCTTCTGAAAATTAACTCTATCCCACGTTTTGGGAGCGTGATATAGTCAACCTGCCAGGCCTCTCCATATTTATATTTCAGCCATCGCCCTCTGTACCACAGGGGCTTTAACCGCTTGGCTTGCTTGATTGCAGCATGTTTCACATTCATGGATAACCTGTGTGATAGTGTCCATGGTCAAGTCCACCCCTTAATCCTGAGCCCATCTATATGTTGCGTCTCTTCCCTGATGGCCTGAGGTGTCATGGGCCTACCAAGCCATAAATAATTGACCCTTATGTTGCCAGTCCAGATCCACCTGAGTCACTTCAATCTTAGCAGCCTGACCCACCTGCTGGTCGTTCTGATGTTCTTCAGTGGCCCGACTCTTAGGCACGTGGGCATCTACGTGACGTACTTTCACCACTAGCTTCTCTAGCCGGGCAGCAATATCTTGCCACAATGCGGCAGCCCAGACGGGTTTGCCTCTGCGCTGCCAGCTGCTCTGCTTCCATTGCTGTAACCACCCCCACAGGGCATTTGCCATCATCCATGAGTCAGTATAGAGATAGAGCACTGGCCATTTTCCTCGATCAGCAATGACTAAAGCTAGTTGGATGGCTTTCACTACTGTAAACTGGCTCGATTCACCTTCTCCTTCAGCAGTTTCTGCAGCTTGTTGTATTGGAGTCCATACAGCAGCTTTCCACCTCAGATGCTCTCCCACAGTGCCACTGGACCCATCAGTGAACGGGGCATATTGCTTCTCATTTTCTTTCTCATAGAGTTCTATGCCAGCCAAACCCAGGACATTTGTTCAAAGGCTTGTTGTTGCTCAGGGTCGCATTTAAAATCCATCTTCTTCCGTGTCACTTGATAGAGAGGGTTTACAATTAGACTGTAATTTGGAATATGCATTCTCCAAAAACCCACAACCCCTAAGAAAGCTTATGTTTCCTTTTTGGTAGTTGGTGGAGACATAGCTAGTGTTCTGTTGGTCACATCCATTGGGATCTGACAATGCCTGTCTTGACATTTTGTTTCTAAAAACCAGATCTCTTGTGCGGGTCCCTTGACTTTACTGTTTTATGGCAAAACTGACCTTCAGAAGGATTTGAACTATTTTCTTTCTCAAAAACCTCTTTTGCTGTATTGCTCCATAGGATGATGTCATCAACGTTTTGCAGGTGTTCTGGAGCTTCACCCTGTTCCAGTGCAGTCTGGATCAGTCCACGGCAAATGGTGGGGCTGTGTTTTCACCCCTGGGGCAGTCAATTCCAGGTGTACTGGACGTCCCTCAAAGTGAAAGCAAACCCTGGCCTGCACTCTGCTGCCAAAGGGATTGAGAAAAATGCATTAGCTATATCAGTTGTGGCGTACCACTTGGCTGCCTTTGACTCCAGTTCGTATTGAAGTTCTAGCATGTCAAGCATGGCAGCACTCAGAGGTGGCGTGACTTCATTCAGGCCACAGTTGTCTACTGTTAGATTCCACTCTCCATTAGATTTTCACACTGGCCATGTGGGACTATTAAATGGTTCTCTAGATACCTGTCCATATTCTCCCATGTGCCATGCCAACCATGACTATCCAGCCTTGGGGCAGATCTCTGGGTGGTATTCTTAAAAAATGTTGTGTAACCCTAATGAGACCTAAAATGTCAGGAGACATAGCAATAAGAGCATGCTGTCTTGAAGATCCCAAGGATATCCAAAATTCTCAAAAGCTGTTATAATTAGCCTGAAAGAGAAAAGGGAGGTGAAAGAGCAGGAGAAAGTATTCCCCTGTCCTCCCCATAGATTGGGTGCAATTACTAATGAATTCCGAGAGAAGGTGCCCAAGGGATAGGCATGACAACAATGCTGCGTACAAATACCAGTTTAACCTCATGACCAGTGATGTAATCATATCATAAGTCGATATTACCCAGTACAGCAAAATGATAGTCCTGATCCCTCTCCCAGACATGATAAACATCACCACAGGGAATGCATAATGCATGTAAGAACTTACATAACACCACCATGTGAACAAATAAAAAATTGTGACCAGCGATGATTTAACTAATATAAGAAATGCATAAAACAAATTTGTTTTAACATGTTCTGGTCAGATCTATTGTTATCTCAACCCTCTGGGCCCCATGTTGGGCGCCAAAAAGGACTGTCATGGTTTGAGCCCAGCTGGTAACTAAGCACCATGTGGCTGTTCGCTCACTCCTCCCCACTCCTGGTGGGATGGGGAGGAGAATCAGAAGAAAAAGGTAAAAACTTGCCTGCTGAGGTAAGGACAGTTTAATAGGACAACACAAGGAGAGAAGAAATAGTAATAATAATTATAATGATAATAGAAAATACAAAGTGAGTGAAGCACAATGCAATTGCTCACCACCCGGAACCCGATGCCCAGCCCATTCCCGAGCCCCGATCCCTCCTCCCCCCCTGGCCAGGTCCCGCAGGTTATATACTGAGCATGACATCATATGGTATCGAATATCCCCTTGGCTAGTTCGGGTCAGCTATCCTGGCTGTATCCCCTCCCAGCCTCTTCTGAAAATTAACTCTACCCCAGCCAAACCCAGGACAATGAGTCATCCTCAGATAGATACAGTCAGATAATTGTTCTCTGTACTCTTTGGAAAGCACTATGAACCTTGCCTTTGTATAAACAAGAACTTTTCTTTCTGTATTGTAATTCAGTTCTCTTTGTAAATTGTTATAACAGTGAGTTAATTCACAAAAGAGTGACTTTGGACTCATAAGGGTATTTTCACCTAATGAATACAGGACCTTGCTGTAGGCGACTGTGCCATTTAGATATTTATTAAGCACTAGTTTTCACTTAGTAATTTTTTTTTTCTCCCACTATTTCCATGGAAAAACAGCTCTTGTCTCCTTTGGTGGTCAGTTTTCATCCTAAATTTAGGCAAGGCCAGTTTGTACTTACTCTATTTTGCCAACGTTGCCATTTGGTTTTACAGCTCTTCTCCCTCCTTGACTTTTTACACCCACTCCTACCTCATCCAATTGTGCCCACTGTCAGCCTTTGCCTCTCTGGGCTGAAAAAGGTGAAACTACTTTTTTCCTCTCATATGAGACACTCTTCATTGCCCGAATTATCCTAACAGCCATTTCTCTGTACTTTAACCAGTCAGAATTTACCTTGCTGGAATGCTGAGTGACCACAGTGATAAAGAATATAACAATTCACAGAGTAGCATTAAGCTTTTGCTTGTCTGATGCTTCTAGGATCAAATTTACTTCTACTCATCTATGGCTTATTGTCATGCTGGAAATTTCTGCGACATCCAGGTCTTCCTCCTCCACCATTACCTCTAACTAAAAAACTTGCATAGAATTTCTTCTCATTAATCAATTTATAAACTTGCACATTTACTGTTCACTCTGTTTCTATAACTCCAGTCTGCAGTATCATCCAGTTCTTCTTTCAATATATGAAACTTCGATCTTCCAGGTTTATTGGTGCTGTACTCCAACTATGTATCACTTTACTCATACACTCTTACTCTATGCTGAATACTGACAGAAGTATTATTATGTTCACTGGTGACACAGATTTTGGAGGAAATCCACCAGTAACTTCCTGGCAGCCCACAGTTTCTTGTTTAGATCAGTGCACCACTGGCTCTCCTTTACTCAGCTTCTTATCCACCTTAAAAATAATGAGAAACCACAGCTAGGAACTAAATCAGAGTAAGAATTAGTTTAATGTAAAAAATTGCACAGCTAAGATGAATTTTTTATTGTATTTGAGAAAAATAGGTTTGAAAGGGTAAATAACTGCACGTATACATACTAAACAACTCATAGTTGTATTTTGAGATTTACTTGTTCTCTATCTTAAACTTTGTATTTTACAAGTGACCTCAGAAATTATCTGCAAATTGGTGACTCAGATTGTTGTTTCTGGTTTGAAAACTACTAGAAAGTGTGATTGTCTAAAGATCTCTTGGATGACATTCATCAGTAAAGATGCTGAGTCGAAAATTTAGTTTACAGTATGGAATAGACTTATTGAAG
Organism: Sagittarius serpentarius; assembly: GCA_034782735.1. Lineage (NCBI taxonomy): Eukaryota > Metazoa > Chordata > Aves > Accipitriformes > Sagittariidae > Sagittarius > Sagittarius serpentarius. The sequence continues at coordinate 23,138,330 of JAVKLA010000007.1, read as the reverse complement.
ATAAGATTGTTTTGGTAATATTTCATTAAATGTTTTGTTAAATAGCACTGATCAGTCAAAATGATTCAAGATTACAGGGACAGGGACAGTGGCACCACGTCTCTAGAGACAGTTCAATAACACTATTGTATTCCTAAGTCTGTTAATGGCATGTCCAAAGATGTCACATTTAGCCTTTGCTACAAGCTTAGACTGACAGTGACTAAAAGCAAAATGTAATATTCAGCCTTAAGAGTATTCTAACAATTGGAATGTCTTAGGAATTTACGTTAAGATCATTTAAGCTGCAATAAAGGTGTTAACTGAAGAATCCTGTACATGTATGAAATGATAGGGTGAAGTAACCCTTGCTAGCTGACGATGTGCAAATCCTTCTGAGGAAGCCTTCCCGAGGAAGAGTGGAAAGTCCACAGACTACACTCATATTTAAAAAACAGTATGGAAAAAAATAGGAAAAAGAGAAATAAAAACCAGATGGGATGGGATGGGATGAAATTAGTGTCCTTGTCCAGCTTTACATCAAGAATAATGTTCAGAAGAAGTGGTATTGCTGAATGCAGTAAATTTTCATCTTTGACAGCATGGAAGAGTCTTGGGAAGTCTAGATAAAACAGGTTGTCTCTTGCCTAGAGAGGCACCTAATCATTAAGTCTAAATTAAAATTGCATTTTGTATTTATTTGTAGTGTGTTGTTTCTAATCTTGCATCAAAATGCCTGACATTATCTTTCATTAAATAAAGAGTTTCTTGATTATTAAGTTTGCTTGGTGTTAAGGATGAGACAAGAATGGAATGCTACTTCTATGGAAGGAGCAAAAGGAAGGACAAAGTGTCATGAGCAGACATTGCTGTGAAACTATGTCCCAGGGTGAGTTTATGGAATTTAGGGAGTCCGAGTATCTCCTGCTACACTGCAAACACTTGTGTTAGGAAGAGGGGCTGACTTTATTGTGTAGCACTTACTGAAAAGTGTCTTTTTCAGCAAGGATAAGCCAGCATTTCCTCTACAAGGAGCAAATGACTGAGAAATATACCCTGACTTTAGGCAAATCCTGAAGCTTTACAGCTAAAATATTTCCCCCCCAGAAATGAGTTTCAATGGCATTTTTGTCAAGAAGAATTTCTCAGGCTTAGGATATCTGCTGTGGGGAAGAAAGGAGAAAAACAGAAATTCTAACCCTTTCATGAAATCAAGCATGCAGAGGGGTTTTGGGTAGGCTGTGAAAAAGTGAAGTTGAAGTCATTTCGCTGATTCATTCAGGGCATTTCATTCAATATAAGTTGCCGGCTTCGCAAGTGAATGCCTTAGCCACTGTGTAAAATCTCTTGATTTTGTTCTGCAACAAAACAAAACTGAACTTCAAAATCTTGAACTGTCATGTGAAGTTATGAGTGAGCCTGTAACGAACACATTTTCCAAAACCAGGAGAGTACTCTTTATTTGTATAGGTAAACATAGCTAAACTACCCTCTTGAAAGAGTCTTAGATGGTAGGCCTGTATTGCCAAACAGTTACGTTTTGTTTTCACAACTGCATCTGGGGCACATCCTTTCAATTATTTTCAACATCAATTCAGCTTTCTATTTGCAATACCCATGTTCTTGGTAGGTAAGTTGCCATGTGAACTTACGTGCTTGCTTCATGACATTTTTATTTGATTAAAGCCAGCTACAATGTCTAATCTACCAAGAAGAAAAACTAACCTGGATTAAAGTGCAGACAAGAAGTGGGGAAAAAGAAGTACAAAGCATGTCATGCACAAAGACATCTTTGTTACTGAACATTTCATGTGAATGAAAATCACCTTGCAGAGTATTTCCATGTCTGATTGCATTTTCTTTAATGAGAAAAGGCAATAGAGATCACTGTAGCTTATGAATCTGGATAAAACAGTGAGTGTGCTCAGAAAGTGCCTGTAACTTTGCTTACATCTACACACAAGGGGTATTGTTGTTTCAGAATGGCTTTCATGTATTCTCTGAAAAATTAGCAGAAAAAAAATGGTGAGAGTGGTTCATTAAACTTTAAAATATGCTTAATAAAATCTTTCCCCAAAAGACACGTGAGGAAGAATGGGTTATAGACAAGGTGTTGCATTACCAGAATGCCATTATTTTGAATTATTTTTTTTCTTTGGGAGGAGACAGAATATAGCTGTGGTGTTTCAAGAGCTGAGATAGCTTGGTTTGCTTGCAATTTGCACTTCAGTAGGATTTTGCACTTGACCTAAAATAGGAGATAGTTATTTAAATCGAAAGCTTTTCCAAAGCTAGCTGTGAATTACCCATTTCTGCATTATGATTCAAGGCTGATAAAGAGTTCTACTGTTTATCATGCAAAGTGCTTCCATGGTTCAAATTCACCAGTTTAGACAGAATACCATAATAATCTGAATTGAACAAAATATGAAACATCCTTTTCCACTCTATCATCTCTGATTCACAATAGAATGATCAGCTTCTATTCTTCCCATTGATGAACGATGCCAGTTTCAATGTTCCAGCACGCAACTGCAGGTGTTTTTCCTGTGCTACCTTGCAGGCTTGGCAGAAACTCTTTGTATATGGTCCAAAACAACCTCTTTAATGCACTTTACATTCATTCTTAAGATTAACCTTTACCACACTGTCTGTTCTAAAGTAACAACCATTAAGCTTCTCGTGTACTGTGGCAACTCTGTGTCATGCCAATCAAAATCACTTCATTGTTTCCTTGTGTTACTTCATCTGTCTGTATTCCTCTGTTGTCTCTTGATTTTTCCTGCAATTGTGAATTATCTGAGATAGTAATTGTTCTGCACTTATTGTATTTAAGCAGTGTCCAGCATTATGGGGCACTGGGACCAAGGCTAAGGTTGAGTTTCTGTGATGCGGTACCACTAACTATAATAGATGAGCTGAATTTTTTCTCTGGTTGCAACATAGTCACCTCTTCCAGTCTTTCATATAACGGTCTTAGTCCAGTTTCTTCTGGGCTGCAGTGATCTCTGGTCTTATTGCAAAAGACTGGGGTTTTCTTTTTTTGTTTGTTAGTTTTTTTTTTTTAACTTCGGGACAGAAGTCTTAACAGTCTTTTTAGTCATCAGAGACCTGCATTTCAGCTTCTCCCCAATTTCAGAAATGCTGGAAATGTTACTTTCAGAAATAGCTGAAAATTTTAAAATTGTATTTTGAGTAATTTTCCTTCTTCTTGTAGATTAATGTAATTATTATATCCATATATATCCTGTCCTACTAAGAAAATTTAAGATATTCACAAATAGATCTTGGGCCCTGTACAAAAGAGGAAGCAGACTGGCAGAGCTAGAATGGAATAAATTAGTTTGCTACCCCTGATTCTGGAGTAGCTTTCCATGCAGACATTATTCTTAAATAAAGGTTACTTTTATTCCAGAATAATTATTCTACTCACAAAGCAGCACCGGCTCTAAGACAAAGCTGAGACTTCTAACACTTCGTAAGTTTATCTCTGAATTCCTGCTGTGCAGATGGCACAGTGGGCTGGAGAGCAGCAGGACTGGGAAGCAATAGAAGAGTTGGCAGGTTGGTGAAGAAGCTAACAGGTGGCTTGTGAAGTGGAAGCAAGGTCTTCATTGCAGGCCACCCTTGTCTCAGGCAGAATTCAAACTTTGAATTCAAAGGGTGGAGGTGGCCTCACGTGAAAGCATATGCAACCCACTGGACCACATACTGGAGATTTGAAAGGTAGTTTGGGAAGTAAAGGAAAAGAATTGTGAACTGTTGGATGGCCCTAGGTAAAAATTGGAAATCTAGAGGGAGGAATGGCTGTTTGAAGGGTAGCTACGCACTGAGATGGTGGACCAATATAAAAAGAGGGCTGTTGAAGAAAAATACTATATGAGGTCTTCAGATTAGGTATTTTGGTGTTGGTTTGGTTTTTTTTCTTTCAGCAGCCTTATCAGAGTACAGATTGCTGTAACAGCCAATTAAATTCCTTTTGCAAGTGGGAGGCAGGAGAGTGAACTCAATTGGCAAGTGGCTCATTGGAGTGTGAACTGGGAACAGCTCATTCCGAGTCAAACACATGCTTCACTGCACTGGTTTATGGGGAAGATTCTGAGAAGATGAAGCAGTTTGACTCCTTTGTTATAGCAGTGTATCAAATAGCCTGGCAAGTGCAAATTGTAAAGAACCTTTGCGTGTATTTCCTACCTCCCACTTTTCAGGGGTTGATGATATGGTTTTCCTTATTGTTAAAAGGGAACATACTTCAAGTTATGTGGTCACCTTACTTTAAGAAAGTAAGGTAAATACACCTTACTTAAGAAAGAATACTTAAGAAAGGAAGGTGAAAAATAGTTTTCACTCAGCTGTATTAAGCCTTATGGGTAGCAGTCTGCTGATCAAAGGTTTATCTTCTCAAAATGTTCATTTTTAAAATGAACAATACTTGTAAGTGTTTGAAACTTGATTCATGAATATCAGAGATATTCAGAGATCTGGTCCTGGCACACACTGATCACATGCGTAGTAGGATTTTAGTTTTTATTGTCAGCTCATAATCAGAATCACATACTGATAAGCACATCTGGAGGACCTAAGAGTCCCTTGGACAATGTCTTGATAGCATTTGGGAATTCTCTTGTGAATTACTAAGATACATTTGAAGTAACTTAGAAAGTTATCAAGCATCTATCTTGCTCTGAATTCATACATTTATACCCAGACGTGCAAAGTCACTTACTGTAGTGTTGGATCTTCGCCCAGAAATTAATTTTTGGAGAATGACTCTTGAGGTTTTATGCAGATACTATGCTTATTGCACCTCTATGTCCACTCTTTTCTCATGTTTTCTCTCAGACAGCTGGTGTTAACATCCGGACTGCATTAAAATAACTAGTCACATCTCAATTGCACAAGAAGTGTAATTTCATCTTCATGTTAAATCATAAATGGTGACTTTATTAGGCATTGGCTTGGCTTTAGATCACATGAACTAAAATGTAGATTGCCTTTCAGCATATACCTTACACGCCTGACAGGGTTTCCAAATGGATGAATGGGGTTATTCAAGATGATACGCTTTAGCCACTCTAGCTCTGGGAGAAGCAACTTCAGGACTCAAATCCCTACATCAAAATGAGAAGTGAAGAGCAAAATACAGCAAGCTAGTATAAAAGCCAACCAAACTGGACAAGACTACTCAGTGGTGACACAGAACTTAATGAATAAATGACCAAAGAACTATACACCTATAAAATGAGGTACTAACTAACACTATTCCTGAGCATGTGCATGCATTTTAGCTCTCCCACCAGATAACAGTTAATTGCACTGGTGGCTGACAATCCTAAAATATACCAGGGTGTGCAGAGCCAGGTCTTCTATTTGCAATAGCAATTGCTTGAAGTGCATTAGCAGCCTCCTAAGAAGAATGTTTTTCTCTAACAGTTGGGTAACTCATACCTCACTGCTTGAAATCTGCGACACAAGTCAGCGCACTGACTTGCAGCCTTTAAAACCTGCATCCTTTGATTAAAAAATGATAATCAAATGTCTAGCATTCAGGCTCTGTGGGTAGACTTGCTAAACAGAATGCTTGAAAGAGTGGTTTAGTTGTACTTAAGGCAATGCTGACATTAATCTAGCATGTACGACACCTGGTTTTTCAAACAAAATCATGTTTTGTTATTTGTTCATCAAAACATTCCGGTAATTGAAAAAGTAATGAAAACATTTGGTGGAGGGAATTGCTCTATAATGTACACATGAATGAACTCTGAATTTGGCATTTTCACACAGGCAGGAACTTGGGACCATTGCAGTTATTTGTCTGAAATTGCTATCCAAAGGGAGTACAAAACACAGTAGGAGGTTGGGTATGAAAAGGAAAAGAACTTAGGGCTGAACAGAAAACATCACCATGTCTGTGTACCTCGAGGCAGGCAGCAGTGTGGAGAGAGGCTACAGTCAGGAGTTAGTGACAGAAGCCAAGCACATCAGGTCAGAAGAAGAACCAATGGAAGTGTTGGGAGAATAGCATGGCTGGAAGTTATCAGGAAGTCCATTGAGCACAACATGGTCTAAGGTAGTAGATAATAGGCAAGGCTAGTGTGCAGTTGAATGTGAGACTCTGGTCTGAGTAAATGAGACTGGGGAGCAGGATCTGAAGCATGAGGTAGCCAAAAATATGTAGAAACATGCAACCAATAGGACTTACTTTTTCATGAGGTGGATAAGAGCAAATCACCTGTCAGGCATGCAGTCTTTCCTTCAGCTGATTAAATGTGTCAGGTCCTTAACTGATAGGAAGACTCCTGAGACCAGCTGTAGCACTGATAATCTAATTGGAATTTACTAAGAATATCAAAATACCAGCGTAGCTGGCTTCTGATCGGGATGGAGTTCTGACTACAGCCATAGTATACCAATGTCTTAAATACCACATGCCAGTCATACTGTCCTTAAAAGAAAAGGAATCTAGAAGGTAGTGTATGGGATTGCCAGAGGTGTGGAACAGTTTCTGTCATAGAACAGACTAAATAAGCCAAGAATTGCCAGGTGGGAAAATGTTTCATGCTGTATTTACTGATAATGGGTATCATATACCTTTTTACCATCCATTGACTCAGTATCATAAAATCTAGGCGATAGGTAATGGATCAGGAATAAAATCTTGACAGTAGGGGAAAGGCTAATAAAGAACAGTATATATGTATTTTCTAGCTCAAGAACTAGAGGGGTCTGATGAAATCATCAGGCAGCAAATTTAGAACAAAAATACAAAAATCTTTTTCATACAATACATAATTGAATTGTGGATCGGGCAGCCACAGGTGTTGCAAAGTCTGAAAATAGAAAAGGGATCAAAAAGGGACTAGGCAATTTGATGTCTGGTTGGTTATTCAGTGGCTATTAAGGTTATATATGCTGCTGCTAGCTCAGTCACTAAACTGCTGATAATCAGAAGTCTATAATGGAGACTAATCACCCTTGAAAGTGTCATGTTTCTTATGCCTGCCTATACTCTTTTGTTGGCCATTGTTAGGAAGAGCATATTGGGATGGGTGGAATTTTGCTGTGATGTCAGATACCCATTCTTTAAGATGCTTTGTTTATCACTGCATTTCAGGAACACAGGAATTAAAATGGCAAGGACATTTGAGGGAGTTACAGTTACATTTTTCAGTTATATACTGGGTGGGGTTTTTTTTTTTTCCTTCTCCCTGAGTCTTTTACAGATGATGTATCCTTTTTAAGAGGTAGCCAGATCAGAGATGCATCGCAACAAAAGCCAAACACCCTGATCTATACAAGTGATACCAAATGTTCAGGGGTTTTGTGTTTTCATGATTCATTACATGAAAAAACTTTTAGAATTATAAGGCAGCAGGACAGAGAGTAGTCATTGAGGAGATGGAAAGAGGAAAGAAATATTTCCCCTTTCTGAACCTGTACATCTGAGCTTAAAGCAAAGTATGGCTATGTGCATCCCTAACATTTGCTGTTACTAATTAGGTCAGGTTTATTTCTTTAAACTTTTTAGTTTTGCTCAGTAAAGCTCTAACTCCTGTCTAAATTTAGAACCTTTTAAAGTATAGTACAGTTCTTGACATATATGGCAGTTATGAGCTGTCTTAGATTTTACCTATTTAATTCACTAGGTCTTTCTTCTGTCTTTCCAGATTACAGCAGACTTCCAAGCCAACAAAAAGAAGAGAGCTGCATCAAGTGCTAAGTTAGAAAGGAGGAATATGAGGTGCTTTTTTCCAATTCATCTTTTGTAAATATGACAGCAGATGAACTCATGTTCATTTTCAAACTTATTTTTTGAAGTTTTTCTTTTGGAAATTAATACTGAAAACTGACAAAGGCATTAGAAAGCATCAGTAGGTCTTAGTCACACCTTTGCACTATTTCCAAGTAGAATCCATAGATTCTCAATGTCATTAAGTTGCAAAACCTCAGAATGGTGATTATGGGTTCTTCTGTGTGATGAACGAGATCTGTTTGTTTGATGTGTTTATTGACCTCCCATTAACATCACTGCAGCCTCAGGAAACTAGGCAAATTTTAGTATCAGGCCCTGAGACCAACTAAACTGGTCCTACTGAGACTGAAAACGGTGTCTTCAAACTGAAAGTGAAAGCTGTTGTGCCTGTTCTTATGGCTTGTCTTTATGCCTCCATGTTGTTTTACTGTCATATTTTGTCTTCTGTGTACATCCTGAGTGAATCATTTGGGATGTATCTTTGAGTTTAAGCAGTGTTTCATCATCTTCTTAATTTATGTCTGCATGAATTGTAATAAGCTGGTCATCAAAATTCTACTCAGCCATACATTGATTATGTATATGCATATCTTCAGATTTTATTTGTAAAGTGATAATTTCTGGATTGAGAACATACTGACACTTATGAGTAATCACTGGGCTCCAGTTCAGCACTCCATCTGTATTCAGCAAAACACTTAAGCATATGCTTAATTTTAACTTTAGCTCAGGTAAGCGTGCAATTGCCTCCATCCAAATTCAACATAGCATTTTAAGTATATGCCTAACTTTAAGCATATCCTTAAATCCTACTAAAGCTAAAATCAAACACATCCTTAAGTGTCTTCATGAATATGGATAACTACTGAATGAGGTTTGATGAAATTAACTCTGTTGGCCATTAAATAACAAGAAATGCCTGGCCATGATTTCATTAATGTCCTACGGGCAGGGAAGATACAACAGAGAAACAAAACAATCTATTTGTGTCTTGAAATTCTAAAAGCTGAGATGTGTATACTGTTGAAGATACAGTATTTTATAAACTGTGGGGGGTCTTTCTATCCCGTAAAGAAGACTGTATCAGTAGCAAATCAAGACTTCATTCTCAGTGTTTCCTTAAGTACAGAATGTTCAATAAAATTCTGTCTCTTCTTTAAACAAGACATTTCAGATAATGTATCTAAACCTGTTTAAAATTACAAATGATAACGAGAGTGCAACTAGTCACAGAAACTTACAAAGAAAACGAGTAAACCATATAAAGGTGGAAAGGATGTTACAGCTTATAGCACGTTTTCTATAATTTTGTTTTATTTTCAATGCTGAAGTGTTTGATTCACATCACCATTCTTTGTTTCAGTCCATTTTTGGTTTTGCTGTTTCAACCTCTACAATCTTTCTGCACTATTTATGTGAAAAGCTCTTCGCATTTTTTATTTCAGATCCTCTCCTATTGCAGTTCACGAAGTCTTTCAACAGTAGGCTGTTAATCCTTTGCAGATTAATATCATTTCAGTGATAATCCTTTCATTTGTTGAATTTTTAAGACATTTAATCATTAAAGAAAGTGCTTGACAGATTTTCCATTAAAGTAGTACAAAGCAGGTGGTGTGTCTTTAATGTATGTTGGTAGCACTTTATGTTGTTCATTTATAAAACTGAATTTGCAGATGAAGCAAGTAAGTCTAGGGTTAGTTACTGGTCTTTTCCTTTTGGTATTATTGTTCAAATCCAGTCAGGAGAAAAAAAAAATTATTCAAGGGTTTGCAGACAAACCAGGGTTAGAATATCTGTTTGAATATTCTTTTCAGAACTCCATTGCTACTTTTCATCTAGAGTAAGGGTCAGTTTGGGTTCTGTCCTGATGCTGTAAAGCATCAAGTTAAGTATGTGGAGAAAAAGCAGGGTATAATCTAATATGTGAGATTTGCCTTCAGGTAGGCCATAGGATGTAATTGGTATACGGGAGTTATTCCAGCTCTCTGTACAAGGCTAATTCTTGTCTTCATTTAAGTTAAACATATGACTGAAATACTCTTCCCCAGATGAAACTGAAGTCTGTAATTGTCTCACAATAACGGCACAGATAAATCCCTTGCCATTAGGGTTTCTGGTTTGCTGTTGATTCCCAGCTCACTGCCCATGACTGTCCTTTTCATCCAAATTCTTTACCCTCTTTTTTGTCTTCTTTTTCCTCTAATATTGCCCATATTAATGTATTTCTCATTTTCCTGTTCTTTTATGCATACTGACAAAACAACAGACAGGAAAAGAAGGTGCAGGTATTAAAATACAGTGATACTGAGTATTCTTGTAAGCCATGTTTTAGTTAAGATCTCAGAAGCAATGCTTCAAAGTTAATTTATAAACAGCAGAAATGCTTTTTAGCTACAGATCTGAAAAACATTCAAAGTTTATTAAAACCTCTGTTTAAACAAATAGGGAGTAAGTGTGGTCTATCATAGTAGTCTGAATTTTTGCTTTTATATACTGAAAACTCATAGATACTTTAGGCAGGAGGGAAAGGAAGCAGACACCACAACTCTTTAAGAAAATCAGGTCCTGAACTTGGCAAACCTTTAGCTGGTTTTGTCACATATTTGCAGCTTTAAAATGATTTGGCCTTTGCAACAGCCAAAATAAGTGTCCTTTAATCACTTCCAACCTATTAACAGATGGGCAAACAGCTTTTATAAATGGGGCATACAAAATACTCCAGTATCAGCCAAAACTAATTAGTAGCATTATCTGAACTGAAATTTTTAAGTGATGGAATATATATTAATGCAGCTAAACTGTTTGATAGAAATTCCTTTTCAAACATCATGCTTGATATTTGTTCTGCTCTAGTATATTCTAAACACTTATTAAATAAAACCCACTTTTTTTCTCTTTAGCTATTTTATTCTATTAAAATAACAAATTTGCCTATAAAGGTTATCATTAGACTTAGTGCAACTGAGAGAAATCACATTAACCAAGAGGTAGTTTAGTATGCATTTTTTGTGGCATATAAGAGAAAGAACAGTATAACTCGAACACAACCTTAAAATAAATTAATCTTTAAGAACAGCGCAAAATACTGGTATAAGACATTATTTATACAGCAGTTCCAGAGCATATTAAGTATTTCTTTACACAACACTATTAATCAGAATATGTAAATTGCATGAAATTAAATTGTGAGATTATAAAAAACTTGCCCCATGTATAATTCAGTAGAAGAGCCATTCAATGCATTGCCATCAGAGCTGCAGCATGAATTTGATTTTACAAAGACATCTGTAGTACAGACAGCTGCTGTACCTAAGTAAGGATTTGATTGTACACTCCATCTTTCAAACAGCCACTTGTCCGTATCTTTCATATAATTTTTATTATCTGGGATCTAAAAAAGAATGTAATGGTTACAAAATCAGAATTGTTCTGAAATATATTTTCATTTAAAAAATATTTAAAATTTGTTGATTTTAGGAAGCCTTTCTTTCCTTCAATTTGCGTGCCCTGCCTTCTCCAAATAACCTACCTCTACCTCAACTTACATAGTGATTTGAGGATCTTGCTTGAAAAGACATACTATATCTAGAATTTGAAAGAAATCTGAAAATGTTAAGACAACATTTCAAACTTTTCTTCCTGTAAGACAGCACAATGAGACCTGCCCTCCCAACATAGATAATTGCCTCTGATAAACTTTTTCTCAAAATTTGGAAAAAAAAACCCTATAGAAATACTGTGTATGTTCTATATACCCATGTATCTAATAAATCAGATTAATAAGACTAATAAGTCCTGTCCATCTGTCATAATGTTGTTCCTTGGTCTTCGAAGACAGTGGATTTGATCAGTCCAGAGATGTGGCCCTTGGATATCCTCATGCTTGGCACATTCTCATGTTTCAGAGTAGATAGACATCACCTGCAAACTGGCTAGACCTGTCTAGAAACAGTTGTGGTGATGAGTCCATTCAGGGTACTCCCTGTGCAACCTATGAAAGTGCAATTTCTTTGAAACCCTACAAGCAAATTAAAAAGCTGCTGTTCTTTGATAAAATCTTTGGGGAAAATAATAAATGCACAGCCTCTGCTGCTATGGAGCTGAAATAAGCTGGTAGAGGGTTCAGTTCTTTGTTCAGTAGAAAAGGTTAAAGGGTGTATCAGATTTTAAGTGAGTGGTGAAATTATGGTCCCATACTGTTAGGTTATATGAAATACCTGGAAGATTTTTTAGCCAGTAGAGAGATCAAGATTGATGGAACAGATTTGTCTTTGTGGCATAGAGTGGAATGATGAATAAGTGCAAATGATATTTTTTAATTATAAGAAGATGGTCTGATAAGAAATCCTGCAGGCTCTTGGCTAGAGGGAGAAAGTGCTACAGAACACCAGAAAATAGCCAGTTTGAAATTCATCATCTAGGTTATTTTGTTTAAAAAAACCCCAATATATTATAACCTCAAAACCCAAAAACAAACAAAAAAAACCCAGCAAAAGACAAGATTTTGAGAAATACTCAGATCTCAATTTCTCAAGCTATCTGAATAGCACCTTGCTTAATTAAGGCCAGGCATCAAAACACATTTTCCTCTCAATTCAATGATATTTCAAGCAGATTGGTTTTGTCTTGGCACAATCTGGATGTGGTAAGTAAAATTACAACTGACTTTACAGCACACAGCTACTTATGACCTTCACTAGAAAATGACTATTTCTATTTACAATTGTACCTTCAGAAAAAAAGAAAGCTCTAAATGTGGTTGATGAAAAATCCTCAGCTATGTTTTAGTTTACATTTCTGCCAGTTATACTGCTTGAAATGCAAAATCTAGCATTTTGATTATTCAACATATATTTTGATAATTTCCTCAGCTGGGACATAGTCAAATAATCACACAGGAGGACTGCAGAGATGAAACTTTGGAGAGTTCCTTTCCACTCATTCTGTATCAAGACAAAGTTGAGAGGGTTTTAAAATTGCTTTTAGTAATTTTACTGCAGCAAATACACCTATAATTCAGGTTATTGAGTATCTTTGATTTTCTGGTGCTTCTGCTATCTTGTTTTGACAGGAAAATATCCAATACAGCATTTCATGGCATTCTTATGAAAAGGATTGGTTTCAATACATTTCTATGTTCTTTTAAAATCTTTTTTTTGGATGGGGGAAATTTCCTGGCAACTTTAATAAATACACATTAATGAAATCCATGGAAGTTAGCATTCAGATGGAAGAGACACATAAAGGTTTCAATGTGCCTATCTGCTATAGTTTGTATTGTCAGTTTAATTGTAAGAGCTGGTAGGTAAGTTATTTTTTCAGTTTTAGTCAAATTATTTTTTTTTAAATGGTGTATTTTCACACAAAATATGACTTTTTGTGTTCTCCATTTCGTAAAAAATTGTACAGTTGAATAGGAATTCAAAATGTTAACAACGTTGAAAATAGTAACTTAATCCTTACAGTTTACAAAGCCATGGGCATCGTGCAAATCTACGCAGCTGCAGCAGAAGAGTTGGCAAGCAGTTTTGGATGCTAATTCTGTAATTGTAGATGGTAAATGACCAACAGTTCCTTTTCAGTCTTTTCAGGCTAAAAGGATTCCACGTGATTCTGTAATTATTTTAGGTGCACATTACAATTTGTCTTCTAGAATTTTGATTCATAGTTCAAGCATTTGTCCACCACACTGAAAAACAAATCTTCTGTACTTTAATTTTTAGTGACAAACGCCTTGACCTTCAAACTCAGAAGAAAAATATAACTCACCTGGAAGTCTTTGAAGCTTCTCATGATAGTAGAAAGCATCTTAGCAGTAGAGAAATACTTAAAGCACTCATTTGCATTCAAAGATTTGTGAGAGGGTGGCTTGAACACAGGGCATTCAAGACAGTAAAGACTAAGGTAATGTCTTGGTTGTTTAGTCCATGTACCACATATTCTAATAGTGTAAGAATTGTTGATTATTACTATTTTGCTATGAAAAAAAACCCATGCTCAGCTAGTCTCTCTGTCATGGCTGTTCTGCACCTTCAAGGTTAGGGAGAATTCAGTGCTAGCGAATGCTCTGCTGGGCCCCATTTTTATCGCTTGATGTCAAGAAGGCTCTCTATTTGTTTTTAGAAGAGCCTGTGTGACATTTGATCCCTCTGCCTTCAGATAGTCTTGGTGTACATGCATATTGTACTGTTAATTCTGAGGCTTGCAGTTTTTCAGGTAGTGAAACAGGCTGTAACTAACAGACTGTTTATTGCACTCTTCTTCTCCCACTCTGTTTTAAGCTTCAATTACTGGAAAAAAATAATGGATGGTATAGTAATTACTGTTTTTCTTGTTTGTCATCTAGTATTCCTAAATGAAATGCCAGTTCCTGAGAAATGACATACTAGAATGCCGTAATAAGCACTTTTGCCTTCTATCTCAGTGTTTGTAACAAGTTAAAAGACCTTATGCACATTGCAGGTTGTGTGCTAATGGAGGCTGCATGACTTCAGTTAAGATACTTTTCTGGCGATGCCTAAGCCTCCTGTCTAAGAAGTATACTCTAAGAAAACTTGTACCTAATTCAAATAAGTGGGTCAAGTAGGAACTAAGTCATCCATTAAACAATCTATTTTATTAGTTTTCCAGAATCTTAAAATAGGGTAATAAAAATCAGGTCATATTATTTGGTAATCATCAACCTTTAAAAATATTCCTTCACTTTATATACTGGAGGACAGGGAGTTTTTGCTGCTGATATAATTAATGATGAAGTGAGACAGCGTTTCTTGATACCTACTCCTGGGCTGTAGAAAACAAATATGTATTTTTCCTCCCACAATGTACTTTTAATCAAAAAAATGAATGTTGAACACAGTTTCTCACCTTGCCAAATTTCACTGTTCCACTTTTCCTCTGCTGAGATACAGAACCTTGTCTTTCCCCCAAGATTTCTGATTATGTTCAGATAGTATTTCACATAGTTTCTGACTAGTTCTGTAATTTGGGATAAAAACATGTTTATCCCAAAACTGTTTTATCCAATCACCTTTGGAAAGGATCATCCCTTGTCAGTACTATGGAGTGCTTGTTTTTACATATCTGTCCATATGAGTTTACAGGAATGGAATTTGTTCTTCCTTTCTTTTAAGATTTTCTTATGCACTGCACACCTCTAGTTCCACCTCCTCATCTGTTTCTTTAGTTACCCTTCACTTGCTCCTTACAGTATTGAAAGTGAAACATATCTGTAATTACAGTCTACAAGTCATGGACCATCCCTGTCAGCAGTTGTAAGGTACTACCGTAAAATGATAGCCTGCATTAAACATCGAGGTGGTGTTTTGGATCTGTCTACACTACTTCAATATTTTGAATAATAAGTATTAATAAGTATTATTAGTATTATTATATAATACTTATAAGTATTAATAAGTATTATTGAAATGTAAGTCAACCCATTTTTTAATAGAATTATCTTTTATTTTAATTTCAGTGGTCTGTCTATTCTTAAGTAATATTCGGTGTCTGCAACACAATTACTTTAAAGTGATTTTTGGTGCAAGGAAGATTTCATGTCTCCATCTGCACAGCTGCATTTCTGTGATGTCAGTCTGGCACTGCAGAACTGTAGGGTTGAGCTTGAATAAAGAGATTCTCCTGGTTACTTGATAAGGAGACTAATTATTAACTATTATCATTAACTATTTTATCTCTTGCATGCTGCACTTCGTGATTGTGTCATTGTGTTGTGGCTGTTAGACTAACTTTGTTAACTGTTAAATGATGGGCAGTGTCACAAACTGTGAGGAAGAAGGATTTGTAATGAGACAGTAGGTGAGAAAGTGCAAAACTGCGTATCATCACAATTTTCTTAACACTTTATCCTTTTCATTCATTCTTGCCAAGTTTTTTTTTTTTTCCTAGTATTATTGCCCTATTGTATTTTTTAGGAATTGTATGGAAAATGAATAGCACCTAAACATCTCCCAAAATGAAATAAATAACTTGTACGTCTAGAGAGTCTCTTTAAAGAAGATCCTCCTGCAGATTTTTTTTGAGCAATGTATTATGTATTTTATTCATGGAACTACTTTTTATACCTGCCTTTGTTTCCCCTGTTTCCTCATCAGTTTGATGGCTCACTGTACAGTCAAGCAAGTGTGGTAGAGAAGATAGATGTTGTTGTTCAGCTGTATGGTAGAAAATTCATGGACACACACAACAGAATAAACAGCAATGGTCAGGAGAAGCATAAATGACAATAGCTTGAAGGAATAATCAAGAAGGCACAGACACAAGGGCTGCTTCTGCTGATAAATAAGCAAGAAGTGTTGAAAGAAGAGGAAATAGTTGGCCAATACCAAAATTGCCTGTTTCTTAACTCCAGATGCTTTGCTCACTGCGTTCTGTGTTCTGAATGTTTGTATTTGTGTAGTCCTTATCACCCCAAGGGTTATATGAAGATATTAAGGAAAATAAAAAGCAGTTTAGACTGCAAAATTTAATCTAAAATCCCTTTTTGTCTGACCCGTTGCCCTTCAAATTCCTCTTCCAGAGTAAGAGGTGGCCGTCTCATCACAGAGGATATTTAAGATTAGATAAATGCATACACTAGAAAATAGCTTTCCTCATGGGAAAAAGCCGAGAAATAGAGAATTAGTATGGGTTTTCAACCATGCATTAAAATGCAATACTGCAAGTTAGACTTAGGTGACCATTTTCATACCTAAGGGTTAGAAATGTACTGCTTTTTTTTTTCTCTCCTTTAAATAGGCATTAGCATTCCAGAGGAATAAAAATGTACCACCTGTTAAATACTGAAACTAGGTTCTAATTGATTCTTACACCTTTTGAACTTGATAGGTATTAATTGTTTATATCTTGATTCCCATTTCCATTCAGTCCTTTAATTCTGCATTCATAAAGCTTTATACTTCAGTATAAACTAGAAGGATTTTAATACTGAATTTGAACATATTCGGTTGGTAGGCTTTGAGTTCCCTCCAAATGCCTTACTGATGTAAATCATGTAATGTGAAGATTCACGGCATACTTTCAGTTTCGACTTCCAGATTCCATAATCAGGTCTTACACTCCTAACATCACACAGGGAAAAAAAAAAAAAAGTCATGGTTTAAGCCCAGATGGCAACAAAGCACCATGAGGCTGCTTGCTCACTCCCCCCACCGCCTGTGGGATAAGGAGGAGAAAATATAAAGAAACACTCATGGGTTGAGACAAGTACCGGTTAAGGTCACAGGCAAAATCTAACTCAACTTGGGGAAAAAACAAAATGAATTTAATTCACTACAAATCAAATCAAAACAAGGATAATGAGAAGTAAACCCAAATCTTAAAACACCTTCCCCCTACCTCTCCCTCCTTCCCAGCTCAACTCCACTCCCAGTTTTCTCTACCTCCTCCTCACCAGCAGTGCAGGAGGATGGGGAACGGGGTTTGGGGTCAGTCCCTCACACCTTGTCTCTGTTTCTGCTGCTCCTTCCTCCTCAGGGGCAGGACTCCTCACTCTGCCCCTGCTGCAGCGTGGGGTCCCTCCCACGGGAGACAGTTCTCCATGAAATTCTTCAATGTGAGTCCTTCCCATGGACTGCAGCTCTTCACAAAGTTCTCCAGCGTGGGGCCTTTCCGCAGCCTCCAGTCCTTCAGGCACTGACTGCTCCAGCGTGGGCTTCCCCACGGAGTCCTGGCCATCTTGGGGGGCACCCACCTGCTCCGGTGTGGGGTCCTCCCCGGGCTGCAGGTGGGCATCTGCTCCCC
>JAVKLA010000007.1:23064373-23111824 GCA_034782735.1 Sagittarius serpentarius | reverse complement strand
TCCCTCTCCTGTTTAATCAAGGAGGGGGAGTGAGAGAGCGGCTTTGGTGGGTACCTGGCATCCAGCCAGGGTCAACCTGTCACAGTCCTCTATAGCACAAGTCTTTACTGCTGCCTAGACATTTTCCCCCATTTTCGAGCATTTGATTAATTCTTTCCAAGTTTACTACTTTGCACTTGTCTTTATTGAATTTTATCTTATTGACTTTGGGCCATTTCTCCAATTTATCAAGATAATTTTGAGTTTTCTCTCTTGTAAAGTGCTTGTAACTGCTTCCAGCATGGTGTCACCTACAAGCTTTATAAGTGTCTTCTCTATTCCATTATCTTAGTAGTCATTAATGAGAATATTGAATAGAACCGGACTCAGGACAGACCTCTCTGAGACCTCACTTTATACTTCATCTCAGTTTTGACAGGGACATATTTATCCACCCTTTGAGTAGGATATTTTGATCCCTAATAAGAAAAAATGAGTCAGTGGAAAATATGAGCTTAAAGATTAGGTAGCTATTAAGAGATTCACAAATTCTAGCATAAAATAGCAGTATGTGGGAGAGAAATTAAATGTTCAGCATTTATTACTACAAATATGTCTTTTACATGATTTAAGACGGTTTATTCTTCAATAATACAAGAAAAGATTTATCATTGCAGTATTCTTGGACAAAAAGATATATATTAGGTTTTAAAAGGCTGAAGAACTTGCTGTCTGTGAGGAGATGGACTATATAAACTGACTTAACTATCACCCCTATTAAAATACGTATTATTATATTTATAATATATTTTAGTATATGCATCTGTACAGGTATGTCGACATGTATGTATAGTACATATAGAATATACAAAAATAAAGTCGAAGACTTGCATAATATATCTTGAAATAAAAAAAGATCTATATCAGAGGACAGAAATCACTTGTTAAACAGGAGGAAATGTGAATAATCTCTGCCTCCATACTCCAAGATCTCTTGACAGGGCAAACGTAAACAGTTTAAACACCTTATTTGATAACTATGAAGGAAGAATCATTCTAGTATCCAGTTTATTAATTAGTTTATGGATTATGTTAGGGTTTCATCTTTTTTTGTGATTTTTATCCATGCTTCAAGAGCACAACAATCTTTCCAATACTGCTGTGTTGTAGATAAGTATATATTATTCTAATTTCTTAGATGGAAAAATAAAGAAAAGAGTTTAAATTATTTGTCTCTGACCATATACTGAATTGGTGTTAGAAATTTGGTCTGAATTAAAATTGGCTTAGAACTGGTTCTTACACCCATGCTCATAAAATATGTGATTTCTAAGGAGCAGCTTATTTTTTTATCTGTCTTTCATAAGTGTATGCACATACACACCCATATTTAGTCCTCTCCCCCAGGCACGTACCTAACACACATGTACTCAACTTCAGCTATTCCTTGTTGCGTGTTGAGACAGGTGCTACTCATGAAAAAAAGGTCCTTGAATTCTTTCTGTCAGCAGTGAATGTCTGCAGGAGACTGAATCAGTTACAAAGGCTTTTAAACAAAAATCAGACTTGCTTTTTCTGATGAAAAATAGTTGTCAAAGTAGAGAAACTGCCTGATTTGTTTAATAGAACCCTAAAATCTTAACCTTGCTTTTTTTCCTGTTAGGTTTTGATAACTTGACACATTTTAGGCAAATTCCAATCTATCAGTATAACAACATTCAGCTTTTTGTCATGATTACAAAAGCAGAAGCATAGGGGCTTTGCCCTATTAAAATTACTTTACTGATTAACTCTATGTTATTATGCAGGATCCTTTTCCAGTTGAAAGCAGTGGCAAAAAAATCCTTGTAAAATGGAACAAATAAGATCTACAGCAAAATGGTTTTAACTATAAAATTTGTCTATACAACTTTTTATTAAAAATAACAGGATTGTTCTATGCTGTCATCTGCTTGACTATTTGTAATATTTTCTTAAATTTTTCCTTACTTCAGCAAAGCTAGTCTTTGCTTTCTGCTGCTATGTAAATTATTTGAGTAACAACATTTTGTTATTTAAAGTGTCCTGTCACATGTTCCTGTAATCCATTGTTGCATTTAAAGCTCTCTCAGGTTAGATGGCATAAATTTAATTATTTGAGTGCCATAGATATGCTTCCTTTTTTGAAGAATAGCCCATTATAAAACAACTCATCCACCTTTCAAACCTAAACAAAAAAGAATTCTATAGCAAAATTATATTGTGCAACATCATCACATCAACCATTTGTGACATCAACAATTGATGTTGATAATAACAATTTTTTTGTTAAGTTCCTCTCCAGATAAATATCTTGAGCTTTTTGGTTAAGATTCTGCCCTTTTTCACATCTGGTTTAAAAATGACATAACAACAAAAAATGTAATTAAAGAGCTCTATAGTTATGTGAATTCTATCATTTAGGCATTCTGTGTATCAAGACTTATTAAGTAATTATTTTTTTTTCCTCTGTATTATCTTTTACATTCTATTCAGCAGAAGGATTAAATACTTGTCTGGCTATCAACTGTTATATCCGCTTGATCAAAACCAACAAAAAACATCCTCTTTAACGCTGTAACTCTCCTAGAGAATTACCAGTCCTTCTACCAGCATGTAATTTAACTGCCAATGTTTGTGTTTCTCCTAAAGAATACAGACTTGGTTGTCAGTTTTGATCATGAGTAACTTTTTGGTTTTCTGTTACTTGGCTTGCTGGGATTACATTAGTCTCAGTTCTGCTATTCTATCTGAAACTGAGTTTTAGCAAGAAGCTATGTTGCTGCACTGGGGACAGCTATCATTGTTGGAGTTTTCTCCTCTGGTTCATGAATTATTATCGTAATTTCTTTACGTTGTGCTGAAAGCTGCATGCTTGTGGTAATTTCTTTTGAATCCATTGTTTGAAACTGTACCCCTTGCCTTGGATGCCTTTTATATAATGCTGCGATAACCATCCAGCTTCTTGAAACAAAGTCTCGAGAACATATGTGGAGGGTAAGATCCAAGATGTCTCTCTGCTGTAGTTCAAGCAGCATCTAATAAATCTCTGTGTGGTAGATGATTGAATACTTTAGGATACCTACCAACAGACTGCATTTTCTTAAAAGAAGTTGTAAACACTCTCAGTTTAAAACTGCACTTAATATATATTTGCCACTTTGAAAATTATAAAAAATGATGGTTATGCATTACTATATTAATAAATGTTTTCTTTTAAATGGAAAAGAATTTAAAAAATAATACCTATATCTAGATTTCCTAGTTTCTTATCCAAGAACATGCAGTCATGTTATATATAGTTTAATACAATGATAGATAAAATAGATGGATAAAATATCTGGAACTCTTTTGTTAGAAAACATTGCAGACTAAATGATTAAGTCTCAAATAGATATTTCAAAGTGTATTGTATAGATATTTCAAAGTGTATTGTCTTCTAAATATACAGACAGGCCCTCACTTGCAGGGTTTAATCCAGAGGCCGATGACATCAAAAGAAAGACTGATTCAGATTAAGCTCGTCCCTCCAAATAATTGGTCTTGTCCATAGGTTCAGAGACATATGGGCAGCTTTCATTTAAGTATTGGCATAATACTGTCACACTGAGTGAAATATTTGTGTGAAAGTAATTAAATAATGACTTAAGTCGCTTATATCCCTTTTTTGAAATAGTTTATGATCTCAGATTAAATCTCTGTAAAATTTAAGTTGAAAGTTTATGCTAGTGTAATGAGTACAGTTACTAAATCTACTTTTGCTATTTTGTTTTTCCAGTACTGAAAGGCTATTTGAATGTAACAGAAAGGGTCTAGGTAGAAACCTAAGAATTAAAATCTAAGATTTTTATTGATGTCTTTATCTTGAAAAAAAAAAAAAAGAGGATGTGTGTTACACAGCTTTACTTATGGTCCATTCCATTAAATGCTGTAGAAACAATTGCAGCAAAGTCCCTGGAAAATGCTGATATTCTATGAAGATTTATCAATTTCATCAATATTTCTAGGTCAAGGAGAAAATTGGCAATAAATTATGAGAAAGTATTTTGACAATATTCTGGTTTGTTGACAGTTTCAGGACTGCTTTTTTTCCAAAACTTTCTACCAATGAGGAGTCAGAAAAGAATCTCACTGAACAGAAATTAGTGGCAACCACCCTGTTTTGGTTGTATGGATTTAACAAGGTTGATGGTATGTTTGGTGTTAAAGGCACATGTAAACATTTGAAAATGCATGATGCAGAACAGAAATTGCATGTTTGTTAATTTTGCTGTCTGTCATGGCATAAAGTCTTTGCCATTTTAAACTAAAATTGCACCTGGGTAACAAGTTAGACTTTCACAGCTTGATCCTGTGCTTCCTGCAGTTGAAAGCAAATCTTCTGCTGACAGTAATGATACAGGGGAAAAAAAAATTTTTACTTTCAGAAATGACCAGGAAGCCATTGCTATGTGTAAACTTGTATTTCTTAAATATAAGCCACTGCTTTTATATTGCCAAGTTCATATGGAACATCAGTATATGGAAGAAATGGGATATTTAAAAGCTTGTAGAGCTATGTTTAGACTGTGTGACAGATTGTGGTTTGGTACTATTCAAAACTGTGGACCCTTGATAAACTAGGGCAGAATTAGGCCTTTTGTCAGAGCACTAGGAAAAAAAATTTTTATTACACTGGTTCTTCTTTTCCCTTGAATATGGAGTAGTTCAAGCAGTACCTCATGCAGAAGAAATCTGCATGTACATTTTCTGTTATTAAATACATTGTCAGTGATACCTTAACATAATAGCTCATGAAATGTACTGGCCACAGATATAATTATAGAAATGACAGGGAAAAGGAAGAATGTAGAAAATGGATATAACTACCCAAAATTGTCTGACTATGAATCCTAATAGGTAAATCGACTTTTTGGTACAAAAAGTACAAAAGTTCAATTTGGAACAATATGAAATTCTTTTATTCTTCTGAGTTCAGCTCATACATAATTAAAATTTCACAAGAACTATCACCTGCATGAAATTTCCGGCCAAATAGTGAAAAGTTTGGCATTGCAGCTTGTCTTCTGCCACCTTTAAAGGTAGAAATTTCATTAAGTTTTAGAGGATCACTGTTTATAACTTTGGCTCTGTCAAATGCAAACATGTTTGTAATTTATCTTCAGACTTCATCCATGGGCTAAGCAAATTTGAAAGCATATAGTTACCTCTTCACACCAAGACTACTGATAGAGTTTGTATACCCCAATTAGGACGCAGTAAAACATACAGGATTTTTATACTTTTTTTCTAGATGGTGTAACTCCTTCATGCCTTTAAATTAACATAAAACTGAGGAAGAACTTTTCTTAAATGTTCACAAGAAGTAATGGGCCATGGTGCTTTGTGGAAAGCCTGAGATGGAATAACGTGTAATAGCTGTTTGCCTGATACAGCATTTGCCTGTTGCCTTAGGAGATGTAGCTCATCTGTGTTTTCCCTTTACCCCTTCTCTAAAGCATTATATCTCCTAGAAAGAACAAATTTCAGCTTGCACAGTTTTCAAAATACTATATACTGTATGAAATATAAATATGTAGAACTGGCTTAATTACTGAAAGCTGTTTAACCTTCCAGGCTATCAAAATGCCCTCTGTAGAATATGGTGAGCTTTGGATGCTTTTACAGAACATTAAATACAAAATCATATTTTAAGATATCAGCCAGGGCCAGCATTAGGGCTTGCTCTTTTCAAAAGCAGTGGCAAAGTTCTCATTAATTGTAATGGTGAATGATTAGGGGATAACATAGGAGACTCAGAGTTAACTCCCATGTGCCATCTACGTGTTGCCCACCACCCTGCTGTCCTGTTAATTTTTATCAACATGGGAGATGAGGTTAATTTATATGAAGTAACAGCTGAAACTTTGAAATTCTGCTGTCTTTTGTTGGTTCGTGTCACAACCTAGTGTTATTTAAAAATCTATTTTTTCATATTTAATACTGGATAATACTCTAGAGGCCTCTTTAAAACAGCTAATGTTCCCTTTGGCACTGAAATCCACTTACCTTAACTGACTTCTGTTATACTTCAACCTGATTCTCAGAGTCACAATGGTAATATTCATTTTAATGTCCCAATAGGCTCTTAGTATTCATCAAATATTTGATTTACATTTCTAATAAGGCTTATGGAATGCAGAAACATGAAACCCATACTCTGCCATGATTCTAACTACTGTCTCTTTCATTAACACTCTGAATTATTTCTCCAAAATAATTAAAATCTGTAATTGAATATACTAGAATAATTTTGGAAAATTAGTTTAATTATTCCAGTGCTTCTATTTGGAAAGATCACATAATTTATAATAACAGAATAGGCAAATATGAATTTACTCTCCCAGAGTCCTTTTGTTTATCGCCACCTTTTAAGAAAACATATATACTTGAAATGCATATGCTTGTTAAGCAACACAGTTACAATGTAGATGTTTTGTGCTCCAGAGTTCTACTGAAAAAAAATATTCAGAATTATTTCAACAATTAATAGGTGTGTTCTTCCCTTTAGAAATTTATTTTTCTATATGCATACTGTAATATAAAAGTATTCTTTACCTGACCTAACCATTGTATGTTTAGCCACAGTAAACCTGAATATGCAAATGAAGCATGTATACTATATGAGGAATTACTTATACGCTAGAAATAACTACACTATGTATACAAAACTAAAAGTTCTACTAAAATAACTAGGAGATGAATTGAAAGGGTATACTGGCATATCCACAGTTTTGGAAGTATGATGCTGCTGTGTAGGCAACTGCACAGCCTTGCTAGGGTTTGTCAGTGGCTTCCTGTGCAAGCACCCAAGGAGGTTTGTGATTCATCAGAGGCGTGACCAGGAGGTCTGAAAACTGGCCATAAACGTCTGAACAGCATTTTCCAGCTGCTGCTGCAACATACTGAGTTGTGGGACTGAATGTCGTTTTGACCATTATAAACATAGATGGGAAGTGTACTGATGAGAGCAGAAAAAACAGGCTGAGAGAAAAATCTCAACTGGAGAATTTGTAGGAAAGAGAACTGGAGTGAAGGAACAGGACAGGAGATTAGCACAATAATACAAAGACAAGTATTTTAGTAACTCCAAAAAATTTAAGAAATATCTTCAAATTGTGGGGCTCCAACTGCCCCAGGGATCCCAGTCAGTTCTTTGGCATGATGCCAAATGGTACCCTCTAGGGACCTGCTCCCAGAAATGGTTATATCTAAATTCTCTGAATTATTGGACTGATTTGGTGTGGATAAGCACAGGGCATGCACAGCTATACCAATGCTTTGCTCACATGTCTAATTCTAGTTATACAGAGGGCTTACGGGTGAGTGGCTTCCAGGCTGGCAATAGGTTCGTGCCTAGGAACAAATGCCTCATAAGCTACTGATTTCTGTCGTGGTAATCCCTGTATGGCACATTTCTCTTGTGGTGCACCTGTCACCTCTCATTCACAACCTTCCCTGATTCCTGTATTTTTTTCAGTACCATTTGTAGCATCAGTTTGAACTTGCAAAATCTTAAATGTTGTGTGTGTTTGTTTGTTACTTCAGGGGTTGCTTTTGCTGCATGATGGAGTATAGTTTATAGCACTGAAGGGCTAGCTCTTGAACCAGGACAATACCACCATGTCAGCACACGTGTGGAACCTGGACTAATTAGCCTTGCTGAGAGACATGGCTAATTAGTCCAGACGACACAAATCTCACCATGCTTCTGTGAGCTGAGCTTGTATTGCTGCATGTTAGTATGTCAGCCTGCTAATTCAGTCAGAGCTCTCTGCAGGGTCTCTGAGTGGGCTGGGTCATCAGCTATACCCTCAGATGGCTCCCTTTTTGGGAGACCTTATGGCACGCAAGCTCTTAGGCTCTCACCAGGTTTAACCTCAAAGAACTGACAAAGGTGTCCAAGGTGGTTTCCTTATTCTAAATTCTGTTTCCATACTCAGTCTGCCAACATTTTCTGTTCTTCAGTTCATGTCAGAGGCCCCTTTGCTTATCCAGGCTCCTGAGCTTTCTGTTCTTCTCTGTCTCTCTGGCTCCAGGAGGTGGATCTTCAGCGGCGGAGTCCCCTTTCCAGTCTGGACAAGGCCACAGGCTCCGTGCAGGGTGCAGGGGACGTTATTCGTTACTGCTCCCAGCTTTCACCTTTTGGCTTCGTCATTGTGAAGCAGCTGAGTGCTGAGACCGTGAGCAGTGCAGACGGTCAACTGCTGGATCAGGCAGCCGCCATGGGTGTCCTTTACAATATCCTTCCCAAACCTGGTACCAGGAAAAGTGGGATCAGAGTTTTTTGTCCAAAGACAATTATTTTCCGTAGAGGAAAGGGATAGAATCTGTTTGTTTCTACCTCATTTCAGTCCGTTTCAAACCACTGGCTGATATTTTGTCACCTATCCTGGCGTGGTTTCATATTTGGCTCCTGCAAACTGTATGAAAGTGTTGCAGGCTGCAGCAGAGGAAGGACAAATAAAAGCCATGTGAGGGGAAGATAGGTTGCATAGTAGGAGAGGAATAGTAGGCTATTTCCCTGTGTTCTTCCCTCCAGGCAAACAATAGTAAGTGGTTGAATTGCTTGGTTAATATTTCTCTCTTCATCTGGTCATATTCCATACGTTTTACCAAACTGAACAGTGATTATTAATAATAAGTGAGATTTTAATAGGTCTTATAAAAATACTATTCCATGTAGAGATTGCTGATTTAGCCCCAAAAGTGCTATTACAACAGCTGTGTATAATCACGTTTTTTCTGAAAGAAATACTAGAGTTTGGACAGCTGGGGCTGTGTGTGTGCATGGGGGGCAGAAAATAGCTTTTATTGTTGTCCTGTTATTTCAAGAAAGGAGATTATTGAGTAACCTAAGAATTCTTGGAGCTGTTTAGCACTTTCCCTGTTCATGCCAGAGAGAATCACACATTTACTGCTAATGAGCAGAATGCAGCTTTGTGACTTTGTCTGAATATTTTCCCTGAGATTACTTCCTTTACTACTAAAATCATTGGCAGAACCCCTCCTGTTCGTTTCAACGAGGAAGGCTTGGACCTTTAATAAGCATCACAGTCACGTAAGCTTGGGGTTTGTTTTTTTAGCATCATGCTTTTTAAGTGTTTTTAGTTACTGCCTGCAGTGTATACAGCTGTGAACTTGGATAATAAATAAGGATTATTTCTATGAAGAAACCTTTGGCAGCAATTTTTGCTTTGCTGAGGTAAGCTGTTAGTCATCTGCCACCAAAGGGTAATCAGCTAGATTTTAAATATTGCTGTGTCTTTCTCCTTTTACTGTATTTTTGATTAGTCAATAAATACATGTTCAGTCTATTTCCAAAGCCCAGCAATCAGTATGGATGCAAGATACATTGCTGAAAAGAAACAAACCAACAACAGCTAATTGTAAAGCTTTTGGTTGTTCTAAGGAAAAGTTGGGCTCACTTGGAAATTAGTGGAAGGTGGTAAAGCTTCATTATAAAAACATCGCAACCAAAAAATTGTGTTGACAGGTGGTAAAGTACACTGAATAAACTTATTCACTGATAGTAAAAGTTAAGCCAGAGAAACTGCATTCCCTGATACTAAGGGTGAATTTGAGCTAGGGTACCCTGCAGGCAAACACAATTCAGATTTGAGAGCCTAAATTTATGCTACTAAATCCATATTTAGGAACCTGTCTGATTTTCAGAAGTGCTTAATACCAAGTCAAGGAGAGTGTCTTGTGTAATAAAGTAAATATACAGATAAAAGAAGAATCATAGTTTTCTGTTCTTGCTTGTTATGAAGTAATTCAGAGCCAAAAAATCCTTACCATCCTAACTCCCTCCTGAAGCCCCAAACAAAAAGTCTAAGAAAAAGTTGTGACAAAATGTACTGTGTAAATGGAATTGTTTGGCATATTGAGTGAATAAAAATGGCAATGGCCTGACATGGTTAAAAACCAACAGATATATCCTGGTTTACAGGCGGAGAGTAAGGAAATGAGCTGTTTGGGTTCTTACTTACCCAGCCAAAAAGAGAGTTATTAGTTGCATTACTGGCAAACTGGACATGTACTATATACAGTCATTGGATATACTGCAACAATACACCGAATAAAAAGTAATGGTTTACCCATATCTAAAGAAACTCTTCTGATAAATAAGGAACATGGTGTATCATCATGTATTTTTCTGCACCTCTGCTATTTGTCCATGATATGGATGCACAGAAGGGCATGTGCGCTATGCATATGACACTTAGTTCAAATCTGGTTTGAATAAACCTCTACTTGGTATTTTAAATTGTAAAGCCTTTAGCTGATAGCAAAAGATTGGGATGCATAATATTGCTTCACCTTAATAAAGCAGTCCTTGCTTAAAAAGACTTCATTCCTTGGAATAATCAAGATCATATCTGTTACCATGTAGCAAAGTCTTTCTCTTTTCTACCCGGTTCAGTAAGCGGATTTTTCATTTAAAAAAAGGTAAATGGACAAAATAACAATTGCTGTTGCACAAAATAGTCAGATTTGATTATACAGTGGTAACAGATATGAAACTGGGAGCACTTCAAGGCCCATGGATAAAACTATCAAGAAAAACTTTTGAATATTCCACTTTCAAGATGTCTCTCAAGTTTGTAATGTGGGTATGGATGCTTGCAGCTGTTCAGCTATTGATTTTCCACTGCTATATCTTCAAGAGTGCATCAGCATGTACATCATATGACATACCAAAGGATAGAATTTAAGGTTTCAATTAGATCACAACTTTTACTTCATGCCACTTTTTTCAGACTATGCCAGTTTTTAGGAGAAAGCTGTCCTTCAGCTCTTTGGGCTATATTCAGTCATTGGCTATATTTCAACAATACCTCAAATGAATTGTGCAATCTGAGTGTAGCAGACAAATTTATTAAAAGAGTGTGCACCACATTGTTCATTTTGCATGTCCCCATTTGCTTTTAATCTTTGGAATGTAGTAGTGCCTTAGAGGACATCATTAGATAATGGTAGGCCAAGCTGTGAACTTGAAAACTTACGGTTTTGCAAAAGCAGAAAGTAAAAGAACCATCCTAAAATTAAGACAAGGTGTAGAGAATCCAGTAACATAAGTAATTCTGACACACAGCAGTAGTCTGAGGAAAACTGAAGCACCTACAGAGCTGGAAAATGTATTGCAGCCAGCCAATGCTGAGCTGCCATGGATGGCAGAAGAACATACAAAAGGATTAGTTTACAGTCGGGTCTGGGAAGCAGGGCATAAAAACAGAACTGCAGAAGCTTGGGAATTATGCCCAGTTCTGCTACAGTCTTACTGGGTAACCTGAATAGTTGTTTCATATTTTTGTTTCTTCCCAACACTAGGTTTAGAGTATTCCTGACTTGATGTTACAACATGGTTGTTGATGGGAGATCAAGGTTTGGACTGTAAATTCCCCTGGGCAGAGCACCATCCTGTGCACTTGTACAATGCCTGGCACAATAGAGATGGTATCTCTGTTGGGGACTGAAGGCATTACTGTAATATAAGTATCAATATTTTAATCATCTGCCTTATTTCATCTGTTATCTCACAATTATTTAGAGTAATTTGGACATTTGTTTCCTTTGCATGTTTAAAATGGTCCCAGGGAGACTTCAGTGGATTGAGGTTCAGGGTTTATGTGGACCTGATTATTCAAATTCCTGGCACCTGCGGGGGTTTCTTTTGATATTGCGTGTTTCAAACTGAATGTTCGCTAAGTACAATGAATTTAAAATATGGAAAAAATGAATTAAATGAAAACATTAGAACTGCATCTAAGTTTATAATCAGCATGATGTGGGGGATGGAAATGAATGTGAAACCCAGCTGAACAGTGTTGGCATAAGAACTCTTGACTTACAGCTGTTCCTTTGTTCTTTTTTGTTAGTTTTACAGCATTTTTTTCTAGAAAACCTTACTTTGCATGAAAGACAAATTCATATGAGAAGATTGTTTAGCTTTGTGCATCATAATTTAAACAGAGTGATTTGAAATCTGTTAAAGTTGCACAGCATTCTGATGGAGTGGGCAGCTTAGCCTAATAGGTAATTTCTGTCCAAAATTAAAAACTAGTCTTTTCTCAAATGTAAAAATCAGCTTGGACAGAAATATTCTTACTGTCTAGTAAGGCTAACATATCTATAATACCAGAATTACTGAGATAAAAGAAGAAAATAAAAACCCATTACAAGAACTATATGTGGAAATTGCCTGTAAACAGCTTCTCCAGACACTGTGAAAGAATGAGGCAGTTGAGTAGGAGTGAAGGACTCTGTCTAGCAAGCATTCCTATTCTACTGCAGGTAGTTCTGAGGTCCTCGTAAGGCATGGTTTCAACTGTGGCTTTTTCCACGGAGTAACTGGTGCGGAAGGCCACCATCCGCTTTTCCTGTGAAAGCATAGAATAATCCAGGTTGGAAGGAACCTCAGGAGGTCTCTGGTTCCACCTCCTGCTGAAAGAAGGCTCAGCTATGTGGTCACACCAGGTTGCTCAGCATTTAATTCAGTATGATCTTGAAAACCTGCAGGAATGGAAACTGCACAGCCTTCCTGGGCAGGCTGTTCCCCTCCTTGACTGCCCATATGGTCAATAAGTTTTTCCTTTTATCGAGTCAATACACTTTGGGTTTTTTGCATGGGACATGGCATTTCAAGTCCCAGTGCTTTACCTAACCTGAAAAAAATGGAATCTGTGTTTCCAGCCTCTTGGATTAATCCCATAATCATTATGATATAGGCTGGTTGGGTGGGTTGGACTGTATTACCTGTCGAAATTGTTCTGCTGAGCAGAAAGGACTCTGTGGATTGCTGGACTAGAGGAACAGATCTCGGGGCAGCAGGAGTCTAGCCTTGCAGCTAGGGGAGAAAGGGACTAGGAAGAAGAGGCATTTGGGTTTTGTTCCATACTGTAATAATTGTTATTATGCATTTCACATTAAATAGTCACTGGATAAAGTGCATGAACAGAAACATAACCCAGGTTTCTTGCCACCCACAGAAGTATCCTGTTTACTGCATTAAAAAGTCGTGTCATGGTTCTGGGATTTTTTTCCCACAGTTTCATCTAATGAAGCTTGAATATTTTTTGCTGAGGTTGTCCAGCTTAAACAGGAAAGGTATCATATCCTGTATAGCCAGGTGGTGAGAGATCTATTCAAACAGATGGACTTTGAGCCTCTGCTCCCTAAGGTGGTTTAACCAACGCTTCAGCATCAGCGCTTTGATCGCTTGCCTGTTACAGAAGAGAAAGCACTTTCACTAGCCCCTCTCCTGGACATCTTAGTGACAGTGTGGTATTCATAGCTACATGTCAGCCCATGCTCACAGAACAGCCACTGACTGGCTCCATCATGAGGCAGTTTTATTCCCTGCCAGGTTTGTGAATTCGGTTCGGGTTTAGGTATTTAAGTCAGCCTTCATTAGCTTTAATGGCAACGGTGTTAGATGAACAGTAGAAGTGTCTTTCCCACCAACAACTGCCCCCAGGTTCTCCAGTTTACCAGGAAATGAGAAAACACAACAACAAAGAAATCTCTAATTTCTCAGGTTATTATTATTTTTCTTTCTTCCTTCCCACCCTTTTTTGATTGCCTGTTCAGTTGTTGCAGAAATTGTAGTATGCAAAGTGCAGAAGTGCTAGGGTGGAAGGGTTAGTCTCATGGTTCAGGTGATCAAGTGCCACTGCGGGGGACTGGGTTCCTCTCCTACCTTCGCCACCATGTTCTGATGGGATCATCTGCGGATTTCTTCAGTTAGAGTTTTCACAGATTTTTACAGGTATTTTCTGTTTATGGACATGCTAAAAGCTCACGTGTAAAGTACAAGTTAATAGGGGCTGTATTTTAAATGTGTGCACTGCTACATAAATTACAACTTCTTTCCCCCCCCAGAATACTTAGTTGTATCAAAGCAGGCACCCAAATTAGTGCATATTTAGCAAAGTGGCCGTCATCTCTCTGTACTTCGTTATATGATTTCTTAGAGGTGTTGGGAGGATAGATTAATTATAGTGAGAGCTGAAAGCACCACAAAAAAGCTGAGAAAACCACAAAAAAGCCTATGAAGAAATTGGTAATTTTGTATTCAGTGCAGGGTTTTGATGATGTGTGCTAAATAAGGTCTGGAATCAAACATAGAAGGATGAAGATAAAAAGAAAAACCGAATAGCTCCCCATTCAGTTAGTGTCCATATTATACACTGAGTAAGTCTTGTAAGGGGGAAAAATGCAACACTAGTTCTCATATTTTATAACTTTTGAGTTCTTGAATCTGTAAATTTAATATTTGTGTAGCACGAGATTAGAGAAAATGCACAGCAGAAATGGCACAAAAGAGTGTTCTTCCATGAGGGCATCTCACAGATTTCATTTAAGCAAGATATAAGAGCTTGTGCAAATTTTTATGTACAAAGAGCTTTTGTTATTGTTGTTGTTAGTGCCGGAAATGAAGCTGCTTGTTATCAGCAAACTTCTCAGCAGCTGCCTAGCCAACAGGCTGCCACATTTCCTTGTCCAGCTACACGGTGCTGTGTATGGCAAGGACGTCTCAGGGTAGTAAATAAACTTGGAAGAGATCTAATATTCCTGAGCTGACATGATGTGCCTGCCTTTTTGTGAAAAGGAATTGAAGTGTGGGATTCAGGTACATGGGAGCTTAATTTTTAAGCTTTATGATTAGAGGTACAGTCTTTACTGCCCTCACCTGTACGCTAACTATTTAAGTCTCCTATGTGAACTGCAGTCCTCTCTGGAATCAAAAGGCAAAGGAAGCCTCAGTTTTTAATTTCTGTCTGTCAGTCACTCGAGCAGAATTGATGACCCATTCACAGGGATTACTAAAGCTACACAGGCAGGAACCCATTTGACAGGTAAAGGAAAACTCCCTTTTTGTTTGGTACCTTCGTGGCTGTAATTAACATTTCTGTTTTGTTCTAATTATAGGTTTTGTATCTTAGCCATTATGCTAATGGTGTTGTTCAGTAGTATGTGAGATTGCATTCATTATCACTGGTGAATTAAACCTTTATTAAAGAAAAATTCCCCCCGGCCTCATTCTGAAGTTAAGTAATTCATTTGGTTTTATCCTGGCAATTAGCTTATATACTGTAGCACTCATGATTGAGTTTCTATACCTCCCCAGATGAGATTAACCCACCATGGTAAATAAATGCCTAACAGCTCCCAACATGTTGTTTTAAGCACATTATTATATAGCAAAAAAAGAAGACTCATCATTCAGTAAAAGAGCTTTCGAGTTCCTAGCAGACAATAGAGTCAGAAAGAGATTGTGCTGGACATTTGGGGCTCTGTGGAGCAACAGTAATAACAAACGAGTTTATGAAGCCCTCCAACAGAGCAGTTAATTCCTTCTTCAACTGCAATGACTTCTTTGGTCAATATGCTTCATAACTGAGGTATGCACTATACTCAGCCACACTCGCATTGTAAATCAAGCCTTCTGAGAGCTTCCAGACATAGATAAATTTCCCGGATAATGTAGCATGCCTCTCAGTCATGAGAGGGGAAAAAAATATCGAGGAAAATCTTATTCGCCCACCCCTACATATTAGTAGTTTGTGAATGCCTCAAAAGCACTATTGAATTCAACAATAGTTCCCTGAAGAAAGATGAGGTTTTATGCCTATTTTACCACCAGGACATGGAGGCATGGAGAAATTAAGGATTTACCAACAGTCACACAAGAAATCATCAATAGAAACAGATTCTGTCTGTGGTTCCCCTGCAGCCTAATCAGATGTTTTACTTGTGTTAACAGTTTTCTCTCTCCTATCTCTTTTTAGCACATACTCAGTTTAGAAATCTCTTACAAAATGTGAGTTAAATGCATCTGAAGTCTCTTTTACTGATCCAATTCATCTTATGCTGCTCTATGGGGGGAGGCAACCATTGTCCTGCCTTTAATTACAGCTACAGTTTTTAGAAGTATTTTTTAATGGAAACACCTTAACGGCATTAAATGAATCAGTCAAGCATCCTTGATTCCATACAAGACTTCAGTGATGGCTCATATATAATCATTGCATAAGGTGAAACCTAACATGCTACCACAGCCAAAACATTAATCAACTACCTGAGAGTTTTGCCTCAAGAAGTAATTTAGGATTTGACTTTGAATTTGGTTAGCTAGTGTACATGAAACGCAGGCATTGCCTCCACTGTGTTGTGAACTCAGCAAATTTGCACAGGTAGGAAAAATTAGTATACATTGATTTTTGATAAGCATCATTTAATCTCTTGTATATTCTGGCAATATCTACCATATACCCACAGGATCTCGGAACCACCTTAAACATCTCCACTTTGAATTCCAAATGCAAGCTGCATGTCATTAACCTTGCCTCAATATCAAACACGTGAAGCACAGCAGACATAAAATAAATAAATGAAAAATAATTTTCAAAACTGCCACATCATTTTCCCATTGGGAAAAAAACAGAGATAAAGAAAAAGGGAGACACAATGCTGTACCTGTCCTTTAATGCATGTCAGGAAAGTATTTCGCTTCAGATTCTCAAAGGTTATCTGCCTCACCTGCGCTAATATCAATGGAAGTTGCATGCCTAAATGTATTTGAGTTTCTGGGCTTCAGCTCCATGCAGCTGAAGGTAGGATGAAAATCTGAATAGAATTCAAGGTCATAAGTAATCTTATTAAATTATGTATTAAATGTGGAGTTATAGATCATGTAACACAACACAATATTGCTTACCGTAGGTGTTATCCTACCTCTTGGGATAGTAAAGAGGTTGCTTGATTAATATTCACAAAGTGTTTTAAAATAATCAAGTGATACATAAGTGACAAATATTATTGTACTGTACTATATCTCATTACTCTAGTAGGTTTGAACTGTGTACTGTAAGACTTCCAAACAGAAGTCATTCTCTTCCGAATGTACTTTACAGACCACTGTGTCCATTGAGGGCTCAGTGGCAATACGGTGCAATGATTAGGGAGATTCAACTTTCAGGCTTTGCTCTTAACCACTTTGAAGAGCGGTAATTACACCACTATGGAAAAAAAGCTCTCATCAATAAAAATGAAATTGCAGGTATGAGCTGTTGATCAGTCCAAAATGAGTGCTAACTGCTATTCAGGAGGAAAGGAAGGAGTAAACTTGGGTTTCAGCTGAAAAATCATCCTATCAGATTGCATTAAGGCGGCTTCCATTTTTAATCATGTGTCAGTTATTTTGCAGCAAACCTTTTCTGCTTATCAGTAAATCTATATTTTTGTTTTCCACAACAGCAAAGGAAATCAGACTTGGTTTTTATCCCTCCTGCATTATTAGAAATCATGCTTTCATGGTAAAGAAAATCCAGAAGACCAAATTCTTTTTTCACTGGTATCTATTCAAGTGAAATGCTGCTTGTGCTCTGACCGTCCAGTGTTGGGATGCCAGTAGATAATGCCATGCCTCAGGACATCCCTTGCAGTTGTGCAAAAAGAAAGCAGGTTTCCTCCATATATAAATTATCCACAATATAATAGTCCTTTCAATCATAGTCCTTCAAAGTTCTCCAAAAAAGAAAGTGGAAAAGACAGGAAGAAAACTAAAACTGCAGAATTTTCCACTGCTGAAATTGTCTTCTGCTGACTCTTACCGTGGATTTTTGTCCCTGCAAGAATGGGAGACCTAAACCTGCATTCTTAATTGAAGAGAGAGATTTTTAAAAAATTATTAATGACAAAAGTGATATTCACCTATCCTTTGATGATGGAACATCAGACCAGCTGAGGTAGGCCGTGAACTGTTAGTTAGAACCTGTCAATGCATTGATTCTGTTTCTAGACACTTTTGTCTCTACCAAGAAGTCCATTAGCTGCCATGCATGCTTCTGCTAGAGAAGATTAAGTTTTACAAGCTTATTTATTTAGCAAGACTGATTATTTTTCTCTTTTGTGTAGGGAAGAAAGCACTCCTGTTTATTCTTTGAAAATTACTTTCTTACTGAAATGCTGAATTTCTGTTAATTTTGTCATAACTGTACTTAGCATAAACAGGAAACATTTGCTCTTTGCATCAGGCTATCATATAGAAGTAGAAGATATTTCAGTGGGAGAATTTTGGACATGCCTGTTTGAATGCTCTGCTGGTTTATGATGGTACTATGGAGAAGATACTAGGAGGTCATGACAGGAGTGAGGAGGGTTTGGTTTGAGCAGTTTTATTGCCTCTGGTAGACACTCCAACAGCAAAACTTGTGCAAAGTATTTGAAATTATTATCATTGAAGAACTGTAAAAAACATATCCAATTGGAGAGAAAGGGACATGTAAAGATGTTCAAAGCTAGCTGATTTAATTGATTGGTGAGCAGAATATTTCTCTCAGAGGGCCTTGTATGTTATTCAAATATATTAGCCTTGCATTAGAGCAATATCTAATGAAGATGGAAAACGGTGCAACTCTATCTCGTTTGTTGCTTTGCATCACTGTCTTCAGTGGTGATCATAACAACATATACAATCACAGCAACAGTCTTTAATTTTAAATTAGTAGAACAAATTTCTTGCTAAAAGGAGATATTGTTGATTTTCTGTTAGGCTCCAAGTCCTTGAAGTGGCAAACTGTGAAATGGTGACTATAGAGGTTGATTAGGAAAACAGGCCTTGCTTTGTAGGGACAGGTCCCCAGTGCTGTTGCCTTAATGAAATCTGATCATCTTGATGAAAGCTGCCAGATATTCCAGTATAAAGGTCCTAAAAGTATATTTATTAATGGCCTTTAGAAAAATATTAGCTTCACATTTTATGTGCCATTGCCTCATTCACATCTGAATCACACCAATTTTCTGAAATAGAAAATAAATGTTAGTCCATTAGATATTTTCACAATTCCTTACATTTACTAGGTATGGAATTCCTAAAATTTTAAGCTCTTAATTCAAGCTGCTTTTCAGCTGTAATAGATAGCACTTTTAAAAAGATAAATTAGAGAAACTATCCATTTCAAAAGAGTATTCCTGAATTTACTCTACAACAGGGAAGTCCAGGACTCCAATTTCTTTTTATTGTTAGAATCCTTTTAGGAAGGTGGTCCTTAACCATGGTAATCTTGAAAATATTGGTGGCCACTTGAAGTCAGGGATCTTAATTCTGCAGGATACCAAACCTGCTATCTACAATTCGGGTATAGATGATATTAGTAAAATTTTCCCCTGAAATTTCCTTTGTAGAGTGAAAGTTGGGATATACTAAGATTCTGCTGTCATAACTCTTGACAGATGTTGGCTTGAGTAGTCACCATTCTGATATGCTTTTGAAAACCTGCACGTTTGTTTCGCCTCCATTTGTCTCTGTCTCTTAAGTTTCTAGGTATACATCTATGCATTTACTCCCACTGCAAATGTGAGGAGAGCATTAGGAAAGTTTTAGTAAATTATCAACACTACTTTTTATAAACTTTGAAAGGTGCTTCAGATTTCTGCTGACATAGGATGAGAGCTTATCTGCAAGTAAAGAGATCACAACATGCTGTGCGTATGAGCAGAAGGGCATGTTTTTATTCCTGGCTGATACGTGTTCTTTTCCAGATTCCTTTAAAAGGAACTGGGCACAAATGATCCCATTCTTGAGTCTTACTGAAGTGCATTTGAGTTCCATTGTAATGATGACCAAATTAAGCTTCTCTTAAGGCTGGGAATGGATTTCCTGAAGAAACAGATAAAAATAGTCTCAAATCAGGATAAGCTTTTGCTTACTCTTTCCACAGTCAGGTGAAATAAGACCTTAGAAGGTTCAGAACCAGGAATGGAAAACCTGCAAATGGCTTTGCCACAGGCAAATGTTTAGTAATGTTAAAGTATTTTTAAAAAACATTTTTGTTATATTATTTTAGGAGGTTGCAGGGTCAAAAATAGAATTTTCAGCAGGTCGAAATATCAAAGCATATTTTTTAAATCACTTAGACATACTAATGTTTTTATTGCACATAGCACAGTAATGGCTTGCTGCCAGTCAGACACATTCTGCTTGCTTTATTTACACATTGAGGTCAATGAGATTCCAAAGCAGGATTACTCACTTGTCCCTAACAAATTTAGATTTGCCAGTGAAATGACCTATGTTGTCAGCATGATTGTCTTAAACCGAAGATCCCAAGTCTGTGCTACACGAGTTAAAGGGCTTACTAGTATAATGGTGATAATAACATCTTTGGTAGACCTACACTCTTCAGTTTGTTTAAAGAGTACCAGTTATTATGACAATACGATATTATAACGGTAATATTGCTAACAGCATGTAATGTTGTTGTTGGCATTTTAATGACCTCCTTTCCATTTCTGGAACCCTGACTCGTGGTTATGAATGGTCAAGCATCTCGCATTGCCTGACTCTGGTGCCAAGCTGCAAGCTCGGAGTGACTTCGAATCCTTTGGTGACTCTTGTTTGTTTCTCTTTTCTACATGGGTAACCTCTGTTCCAAGATTAGTCAACACACAATCAGAAATACGAATTTTAGATCATTTTTGTAATTCCCAATCCTGGGTTTTGTAATTCCCTAACACCTGGGTTACAGTGTTAGGTGTTAGGACCACAAAACAGTTTCTGTCTGCATACCATAAATGTTATGTTTTTAAATGTTTTCTTTTTACTATTTACCCATGGAAGGTATATTGCTTCCCTTTCAGTGCTGGGTTAACATAAAATGTATATTAGCCTGAGAGAGATAAATTACTTAATGTAATTTCATAGCTACAGGCTTTGTCATACTTAGAGGCTTGTTATTTACCCATCCAATTGTATAACCAATTGTTCCCATAATCCTTAGCATTTAAAAATAAGGTTTCCATGGTAATCTTAGATTTTGTAAATGCTTATTATTTCTCTAATTAAATAAATAAGTGATCAGCTATCCTGTAGCCAGAGTATACTTTATTGGTATAAAAAGCAGAAATATACCTCTGTTATAAAAATAAACTAGTTTGTTCAGCGGTAATAAGTTCACAATCTGCAGAATCATGACCCTACTGATAGTGTTAACAAAAGCTTGCTCCTTAATTATCGGCATTGCATTCAGCTGCTGTTTCCCTCCTAAACTCAATTATAATTCTAATAGCAGCTGTGCTGCCATTGTTTGTTGCAATTCATTTCAAAGAAATTTGATTGGATGTCATTGGTCTTTTTGACTAAATGTGCAAGGTTCAAAGTATCCACTGCCACTAATAGCCCTCATCTTATCTCAAGATTATACTAATTATTTACATAATTATATATTATACATTATAGGGCTATTATGTATTATTTCTAAATGATAGTTCTCCATCAAAGATGTTGAACAAAAGAATATATATAGTTTTATTGTCCTTACACATATTTCAGTGTTGGTGAAGATATGCTTATGGTTACTCTCTGTTTCTGTGTTAGCCAACAATTGAAGTATCCTTCCAATACACTGGAAATTTATTAGAGCATTCAGGAGTCTCTATTGCTTTCAATTATGACTCTTCATTTATAATTTCTTCTGTACATCTGTGTCTGCAATGGATGTGATAAGCAAATACTTTTACAGGAACAAAAATGTCCTCTAATGTCCTTCAAGTTTTGTTGTCCTATTATATGGCAGATCTTAGTTTGATGATTTAATGTAATAATTACAACACTTTATGATTACCGCTTACATAATTGTAAAAAGCCAGTTCATCTCTAGTGTAATATAAGAATTTATAGGATGGAATATTTCAGGTCATTTATACAAGAGTAGACAAAAATAAATGAAGAAATTGCTGCAGGTCTTGGATTTTGGATTGGATTTGGATATGTGGAGCTAGTTCTATTGACTTTATATCACTACTACAAATATAAATATTTCAGGGTAACTCACGTATGTTAAAATAAAGCAATAAAAATACATATTTGGTTATCTTAAGAAAAGGCTATGTGTTAAGTCACAGAACTGTATTTCTTTGATGTTTATAGGTGAAATGAAGTGACTTGAAGTGGCAGTTTTATTCCAAGGACTGTGGAAACCTAAAGTTTGGTTTGGGCATATCTAACACAAAGGCAAGGCAATGAATTCTGCGTTCTTATCATGGAAATGATGATAATGGTCACCTGTGTGTACGTGGGTGATCAAAAGTCTCGGTGCCTGTTAAAAACTCTGGAATGACAGTGCTTTAAATCATGAGGGCAGTCGCACTTTTTTTGTTTGTTATTTCTAGTATCTTAAATGTTACCAAAACTCCCCCCAACAATTCCACAAAGCATTAAAAGAACCCTGCTGGAGTTGCAAAGTCAAGTGATTTATAGTTTGCACATCAGCTGCACTGCATATGCAAATTGGCCTCTACGTATATACATAGCGTAATGTTGTTCAGTTTCACAATCATGTACATATTTGTGAGAAATTGCTGCCCCATTCAGTACAAGAGATTTAGAGTTTATGGCGAAAGAGATTGCAGTCATGAATCCTCCATTTTTTGCAGAAGCTAGAAGGTACATAGCAAATGATGATGAGAAATGCAGGGAGAGAATGGTTACATAGTTAAAGTATTTGAAAATTGCCCACAGCAGCTCCACAGAGTTTCTTTTTGCTGATAGTTCATTTATGTAAAAGTGTTTGCAGAGGTGTTCAGTATTTTTGGATGCCTGACTTGGGATCTTGATGACTGATACACAGAAATGCTGAGGCTTCAGAGCTACAACTGACGCTTAGATTTCTGCTGCAGCTTGAAGCTTGTGTTTAAAGCATATAAAACGTTAGTAGAATGCCAAACACTCTGACAATGAGATCCAAGATGGCTGAGAGTGGGAACCCACAATTTATGGATACCCTCATCCTTAATCTGTTTTGGTCAGATTTTAAAATGTATTTGCATGGCTAGTGATGGGCATAGTCTCACAGAAGAAATTTCAAAAGCACCTATGTGCTGGAAATGAAGAGTTTTAGCACTTTTGGGAAAAATATTAGGCTCCTTCATGCATTTTTGGGTACCTATTTAACTGTGAAAAATCTGATCCTATGTGCCTTATCTCCTAAGCAGTGAAGAAGAAAATGTGGAAATTGGCCATAATAAAACCCATTCCTCCCTTAGGTTGTTGCAAAGGTAAATTTGTTCATGTCTCTGAACATCTGATACTCTTATGATTAGTCCCATGAAGAAACTCATGAGGAAATTACTAATTCCATCTTCAGCTCAAAGCATGAGTACTGTAGGGTAATTGAGTCCTGGGATAACACACTGAAAAAGGAGAAAACAAAATACCAAATAGCTGCTCTTAAGGTGAACACCGTCAGCTTGGTGCAGTGAAGGAGAGAGGGCTCATGTGGATCGTGAAATTAAGGACTTTATCATAATGCACATGCAAAAGAGATTCTAATGCTGGAGTAGTACTTGACTTTGCAACCTTAGTAATATCAGAACACAGTTCTTTTATATGTAATATTCTATAAAGTTTTGGTTGACAGTCATTTGGGAAAATACATATATCTAACTTATAGCTCTGCCACCTGTTATTAATAGAGTCTTCCTAAACTGGAGGCAATACAAGCTTTATTGCACCTCAGGCTGTCATATATCTATATTAGGGGAGTGATGAATGCACTTTTTCTT
Source organism: Sagittarius serpentarius (assembly GCA_034782735.1). Classification (NCBI taxonomy): domain Eukaryota; kingdom Metazoa; phylum Chordata; class Aves; order Accipitriformes; family Sagittariidae; genus Sagittarius; species Sagittarius serpentarius. Next base: position 23,088,220 of record JAVKLA010000007.1, on the reverse strand, counting down.
TTTTCAGAGCTGGCTACCAAATACTTACAATTGAAATCCTCTGGAAAACAATATGAATCTGGATAATGAGACAAGTCTGCCATGTTGATGAAAATAAATGTAAAGTTTATTCTAACAGAGCTTCAGAGGCACAATCCATTTAGAGGAGTATTGTATATCTGTTCCAACTATCTGCTTGTATGGAATATGAAAATGTATTTTAGGGTTATGCATGGCATTTCACACAGAATCCAAACTTTAATCATGGTTTAAGATTTAAAAGGTAATTACATAAGAAAAATTTTTTTCCATAATTTCAGTGTGAAATCTACCTTCCCCTTCCTTCCCTTTTTCTTTTTTTACTGCTCTTGGTATCTCTGCATATCTGGAGCTCTGGTCTGGACTTCACAAATTCTGTGGATTTCCTTAGATTTCTGTTCCAATACTATCAGGTAATTTTTTTTTTGGAGTCCTTCATTCTGTGAATGTATTTCTAAATACTTGCAGAAGGCAACAAATGTGTGGGATTCCTGGTCATTTTCATGTTATTTCTGCTGCTTCTTTTTTGCCCAGTGGACAAAGAAGAGCTAGCAGTTGTACCATGCTACTCTTTAAAGGTCTTAATTTTGTCCCATAGATGAACGTTTTAAAATAATTTAAAATTAACTGAAGATTCTGTTTGGTTCCACAGATTGTTTACATTTTGAATTGAAAAACTTGAAGGAAAAGAAATGGAGGGGAGAAAAATAAAATCCCAGGGTACACCATCAAGAGATTGTGCTTCTGAGATTCCAGCCTAACCTGCATCTGTTTCTCTTGTATATTATTCTAATTAGCTTGGATCTCTCTTACATTCCTGTTTACATTTCTTTTTAGCAGATCTTTCTGATTCCACATTTTTTTCTTCTATTTACAAATTAAATGCAAAGTGGCATGTGGTGTGAGGTACCAGATGTTGATTGCTTTCTTACCTCTGAAGCAAGTAACACATAGAATAACTACAAGTATTAGGGAAGAATGGCAATACCTTGTATTTGATTGGAATCATAGTTCAGAAAATACAGATGAATATTCAGAAGTAGACCTCTGTTTTCTAATAGCAAAGGCATAATATTTTAAGAAAAATTTAAATCTGGGATGAGAATAATTATAACATTTTTAAAAAAGCAAGCAACAATGGATACATTTCTACAAATACATCACTGTATAGTTTTTGAAAGAGATGCAGCACTAATGGTAAGTAAACCAAGCATGCATTCTTATGTTTAATGTACTATTAGTCATTCTAATCAGCTCTAACCATTCTAGCCTATTATCTTCTCTTACATTAAAAAGAATTATTATTATTATTTTGTATTAAAATAAGTTATAAGCATACATATATCTGCATTTTTAGATACTCGCATTGAATACAGGATAGCTAACAGAAGTAAAGTCTTCAAAATGAATTATAACAACTAGAAATTTTCTGAATAGGAGTAAGAAATAATGTAAGTAAAAGGTGCTGCTGTGACTTTTGTAGTCAGGTGATACAGACCTGATTCCAGTAGTAGAAAGCATTTATATTTTACAGAATTACAGAACAATTGCTGTAGTCTTTGCAGGGAGAACACTCACTCACTTCTTATGGAATGGGGTAAAAGATGTTAAGTTTGCAGCAGCGTAAGTCTGCCTAGTTGAATTTGCACTTCTTAATAGCTTAGTACGGTATCTGTTCCTTCTGTTTTGTGACCTTCCTTATGCTTGGGATTATCTGCCTCACTTGCTTTTAAGAAGCACAAGAATTTTTTTTCCTCCATCAGTTTGCAAAAAGTACTGCCTATATGCTTTTTCCCATCATATATGTCAGCATAGCAAGAGTTAGAATCTGAGTCCCTAGTCCAGACTGAGTGCCTACATATAGAATTTACTTCTGGAATATACAGGAAGCTATGACATGCCAGAAAACAGGCTATTGGTAATGAAGAAGCAAAAGTAAAATGGCTTGTCTCATTGTTCATTAAACAGCATTTATGCTCATGTAAAGAAGCTTTAAAAATGAAGACAGTTCAACTGTTGGATTTTTTGAAAGACATATATATTTGTTAAAATGGAGAAAATGGTTTATTTTCTGGAACTTTGTGATGTATTCTGGAAAACATGAACTCATTATTTATCCAAGTACTTTAGGGCTAAATTGGACAGGGAATCAATTTTTTTGTGTTTCCTGATAAACCTGGCTGTTCTAAGTGTTTCTGTGTTTGATGGTTTCTAGTTCCCATGTCCTGTGGGAACAAAGAGGAATCTATTTTTATCGTTTGATTTTCAACATGAGAAGCTTTTTGTAACCAGCAGGGAAACGACCTTCCTAAAACACTGCAAATCAAAACCTGGCAATTGGTTCCTAAACTGTTTTTGTAACTGGTAAGATTGGAGACCTAACCCTGTACAGGAATATTCCCATATGAGTGTGATAGATCTATGGTACATCTTCTGTTATATGTTGTAAGTCTTTTTAGTGTACTCAGCGTGCAATTTAAAGCCTAGTATTTGACAAATGTGAGGTGGTCTAATGTTGTAAAATGTTTGAATGGTATAAAGGGACATTACCAAAATAAAGTTTTTCTGCCCAAGTGCTGGGAAGCAATGAGGAATTAGACCAGTAGATTGTTCCTCCTGAAGTCTGATAAAAGGTGACTATTGTACCTGCTGGCACACGTGAAAGAGTCTTAAGGCAGCACTGAGCAGGAGGCCCATGTTCGATAATGTCATAGACTTGCTTTGTCTTTGCCAATTCCTGTTTCTATTGTTTATCACCCACCTTTCAGCATGCCTTTCTAGCAGGTTGCAAACTGGCTGCTTTGCTAGCTAACTTGGCAATGCGAATTTGAATTCTCTGTAATTTGTCTGATAGGTTGGCTGTTTTTTATTTTTTCTCTTCAAAATACGTAATATGGTTTGTCATTTCCCAGCTCTGGGACCTTGGCTGTTCTCCATTAGTTCTGAAGAATAATAGCCAGTGGCTCCAACACTATTTCTGCAAGTTCCATTAGCTCTCTGGGATGAATTCCATCTGATTTCTGTGAATTTTCTTTTGTTGCAATAAATGTATTGTATATTAAAAGATCAGTTATTACATTACTTAAGAGAGCCTGGGCAAATCTGTTCTACCAGATTTTTTAGAAAGAGGGCTAGGAATGTGTGTATTAGTGTCTGGATGGCAAGAGAGAGCTGGATTTACAAAGGACAACTGAACTGCTGCAGTGATTCTAGGGGACAGAAATGTAACCTATCACACTACCAGCAGATGAACTGGCCAGTGGTGCATTTGGGGATGTTGTACACAAATGGATTGACTTTATAAATAACTGTTAACCATTACTCTTATTTAAAATTGGAATAGTGACAAAAAAAATCTATTTTAAAAATTCTTTTTATTAAAATGAAAGTGCTTCTTGTTTGTAAACCTGACCCTTCGCTAGTACATCTGCTTGATTAGTCCTGCATCTTAGGTTCCAAGTCAAGTTTTAATAAAGTTTGTTGTCCTTTCTCCTTGTCATGTGTTGCGTACATTTAATTACGATATCGGAGATCAATGATCCTTACATTTATTGTCCTAGACTGTATCACTTGATGACATGATTCTGAAATGCTTTTTTTAGCAGTTTTGCCCTTCAGCTGTAAATTGTAATTCTGTACTTCTTCATTAACGATCTTGGAGTGCTTACATAACTGCTTAAGAGAAAATATTAAATGTAAGATGGTTCCATTAATTTAAGAGCAGGGACATTCTACTTAGACTCCCCTTTCCTTGCTCAAGCAGTACAGCATTCTTCATTTTGATAAATGATTTGCCTTGTTATAACTTTTTTAACTAATGAGTATAGAAAAAAACCTGTTAAATAAAAATGGTATGACAAAAAGGTGTGACATTCACTTTATTTTATACAGAAACAAATGTAACACCAAGTGATTTTATTGAACTGTAACACAAAACATTGGAATTTCAGTGCTGAATTGGCCTTGAAATTTATTCCTTGTGTAATATAGATCCCTTCACCTCCCAATGTAGGTTCAGATATCACCCAAATGGTTCAAGACAAGACTGCTAGCAATGCAGTGCTGTAAGGCATTTGGCTCATTTCCCTTTTCTAAAGGATGACCCTGAGCGTCAGTATCAGCATCCTGGACATAGGTGGCAGCTGGATGTTAATCAGAAGGGAAAACTGCCCCCTCTCCCGTCCCTGACATGCCTCTTGAGAGGTTATTCTAACTGTTGCTGCAAAAAGGTCATATCCAGAAATTTACATTGCTTTAACTGTTCCTGCAGTCAGGAAGAAGGCTATAGTTTCTAAGGAAGTGAGCCCTCTGTATTTGAGTGCCAAAGCTCCTTGGTCTCATGAGGTCTCATGCTTCCTGAGCGCAGTAGAAGTACATGCATCAGGTACACTTACAGGATCAGACTCCTTTATGGACTCCTTTTACATGTCAGAGCTGTTCTGTTTTTAAAAATAAGTTACGATCAGCTGCTCTTGAAGATCAGTGTATAAAGCACGGTGAGAATAGTTTCTTACTTGAGATTTTAGCTCTTCCTGTTTTTTAATAGGGTACTGTTAACAAATATTTCATTTAACCATGTAATTTAATGGTCTAACTTCAGGTGTGCTACAGTTTGTGATCAATAAACAGTAAGTATCAAGCTTGAGATTTTCAAAGGGGCTGAATAATTCCACATTCATCTCCCATTAACTTTTGAACGCCTTTGAAAATTTTAGTCATGCCTATCACTGGACTGTACTCAGAAAAGACTGAACCATATTATTTAGTGAGTGTCATTATAGAACACATCTGCATATTGAACTAGCTAAAATATTATAACAGTAATCAAATCATTCCAAACTGGACACCTTTGTCCTGTTTTTTAATCACATCCAGCAGCTCCACAGCTATATTATAAGCCTGCATACATCTTACCTTCTAACTTTCAGAAGTTCACAGCTCCATCCTAATGTGGTTCAGTTAAGTAATAAAAGGAAATCCACCTGTACAGGTTACTACTGTGAATGCCAATTGCATTTATATATATATCAGAGGAAATATGTTGGTCATTATACATTTTTTTCTCTTCTTCAGGTTCCACTGCTGCTGTAAGAAGCATCAAAAGGCACCAAGCAATTGAAGTGGCTTTCACATTATTTCCTCCTCTTGGTGCTAAATTGAAGAACCTCATTACAGTGCCACTACCATGGTTGCACCCTCTCATGGATCAAAAAGGTGCATCCAAGAAATTAGGTAAAAATTTCAGCCCCTTAGAAGGATATTAATGTAACGAAGGGCACGAAGGTGGTGTACCTTCCACATCATCTATTAGAACCTGTATATGTGGTATATATACATCTCCACAAAAGAAATTTACCACCACCATTGCTGCTGAAGAACTGATGTATACTTTCCAAAAACTGAGTTAGTTTACCTATTGACTTTCCATAGGATAAGATAAACCCCTTAGTTTTTGGTAGTCTCCAACACAAAACCTACTAATTCAGCAACTGAGCATCACATTTAACCTGTAATGATTTTTCTATGTGTGTTAATATTAAGAAGGGCATGTTCAGTTATCATCCTGTTAAAGGTTCAAATTCAGGGGCAGAGCTGTTTTTCTGCCACTTTTGCCTCAGAATCATAGGCAAAGGAATGCCACATTTGCATGCAAATGAATTTGGATGTGCACAAAGAATTCACAGTGTGTGCACTGAAGAGAGGAGGTGAAAAGGATAGATGAGAGAAGGATGCCTCTCTGGATTATGCTAGCATTGAGGGTACAGTGCTACTGCAAAGACTAAGCTGATACACTTAGTGTGTCTCAGGGCACGATTCCACTGAAAAAGGGATGATGACTGCAGTCAGGGATTGTGTGAGCAAGAGAGGTGAAAATAAAAAGAAAAAATCAATTAGAAACCTCCACAAAACTATGAAGTGTGTAGCAGGCTGGGTTTTTGGTTTCTTAATGTCAGAATAAGAAGAGCTTTCCTTGTAACAAGCTTGGAGTCAGAGAAAATGTCAGACTAAAGTCTGTATGGGAAACTGTCCATGATTTGCACTTCTTATATCCTTTCCCCTTGCTTTGCAATGGAATAGCCAAGCTGTATGTTAGAAACTCAAGGCCAAAATCTTGACAGTTACTCTCACACCTTCATGGGAATTTCCTGCAGTTCATTTAGGCTCTAAACATGTTTCTAGGATTCAGCCGTAAAGACAGCAATCCGTAGGTTGCACAAAAATGTGGAATTTAAGGACATTGAAAGACAAGCTTCCATCTCTGCAAGCATAGATTATTTTTCCAATGTGTATATAAATCAGAAAATTGGTAGAAAGAAGGAATAAGTGGCAGAGGAGAGTGGGAGCCATCCCTTGTCCAGACAACATTCGGTGTTCTTGTGCTGCATTCAGACGAAAAGAGCACTGGATTGAAATTAAGACAGTTGTGCTCATCCTTGATGTGTTAACAAGACAGTCTCCCTCTCCTGTCACTTTTCACAATTGGCCTCATGACAGCTACTGTGCTGAAGAAGTTATTATTAAAAAAATAACTTTCTATCTCACTCGAACTTTAAGTGGCAGGATCTGTTTTTAACCTAATTTTTCATAACTATATTTTCATAAGTAATAATTCATGACTCTAACAGCTGTAAGCCTCTGATTGAAAATGAAATGTAAAACGTTTTTTTTTTTAACCTGCAGACATAAAAGGTACTTTTAAGGCAAACATAGCAAAGCTTTTCCCTGGTTTTGGTGTACCATTAGCAGTGTCTTTAACTGTGCTTGAACTGGTACTATGATATGCTGAATTATACTTTCTTTGGGCCAGATCCCTGTCTGCTGGAAATAGTCATAAATTCATTGACTTTAATGCAGCAAGGCTGGTATGCAGCACTTGAAGATAGGTGCCATTTTTGTGAGATTATTGAAGTCTGCCAAGACTTGAAGTATTTAAATGCTTTCCTCATGCTAGTCAATATTCTAGATAATGACTTTTCATTTAAAATGCTTATTCAGATCTTTGATAGCGTATTGGTCTGTCAGATTTTGATTATAATACAGTCAAGAATAGAGGAGGAGACAAAAATAGATCTTCAAATGAGATTATGATGTATATGATAAGATCTACCTCTGGAGGGCTTTCAAACTTTTTTGCTCAGTGACCAGAGTATTGCATCTTCTTGAGTTACAGCAGTTATTAAACTGTTTGACAAGAGATGCAGTATTTGCCTTGAAAAGACATTAGTCTATTGAAGGAGGGCTTTCTGTAGCTCACAGACCCCTCTTCCAATAAGCATTTTAGCTCTGGATAGCCCTGGAAATTTATTTTGTGTTCCACCATTAATACACATAAACTCTACAAGATTCATACACCCCGTTTTTGCTTACTGTGTCTGTTTCTGTGGCTTCTGAGATGCAGTGAGCTTTCAGAGGGTAACTGTGAAGCAGTGAACACCCACTTACCAACCCGTCTGTAGGCAGGGCTTTTACTATTTGGTAAAGATCTAAGCCAAGATAAATAAACCTTCAACAGTGATTGTATTTAATTCAAAAGTGGAAGTTCCCATAGGCATATATTTATACCATATATGTAAATTATGGATTCTACTGCAGTGTACCATTAATTTCTAATCTAAGTATAAAAATTGTACATGCGCTTAAATAAGCAGGAATTAAGCTTTTAAACTTTCTGATATACAGTAATTTTTTTCATATCATTGATATATAAGGCATGTTTTCATAACACTTCTGCGCTTATATCAACCATTACTGCTCCTACATTACCAGTAAGTATTGTGCTAACATCTCTTTTAAGGATGAGTAATCTTCACTGTATTTTTTAACTGGAAAATGGAAGATAATATTCATTTCCCCTTGGAAAAATGACTATATGAAAATGCGTCTTCCTAGTCAATTTATTTGCCAGCTCTTGTATTCACATTGCTTTACTGGTTAAAGAGTCAGGGCATCAAGGTTTAATTCACATTGAATTTTGTCACTGTGGTAAGTTTTGCAAGCATTTCAAGTTTCCATATATCCCAGTTTCGATATTTGAAAATGGGGCAGTATTTCAAATTCACTTTTCTGAAGTGCTTTTAGGTGAAAGAAGGCATAGTTTCCTCATTTAAATAATGGCATGAGTGATTGATCAATACTTTTATTTTGCTATATGAGCAATTTGAAATAAATACTAAGCTGTATAACACTATCAATAATGACACAGAGTCAGCTTTTCTCTATTAGGCTTGTGGTACAATATTTCCTTTTGATAGTTAAAGGGAGGACACAATTTTTTATTTTATCTTTTACAAAAGTCTTGTTCCTCTGTGGAACCAGGATGGGGGGGGGTTTGCTGTAAAATGAGACTTTTTTTCCATGTTTTACTGCAACAAAGAAGCAATACCACAAAAATTTGTTATTGTGCTTGCTGGAAATATATATACACCTTGAAATTATCAATATTGATAGTACAGCAGTGGGCTTAGTGTGGCTAATTCAAATGGAGAAGTAAGGTTGCAAAAGGTTTTTGAAGAGAAGCCTTTCCTTGAGAAACTAATTGAGAAACCCACTGTTTACTACCAGAGCCTCTAGAAGTCAATGGAAATGTTCAGTGGTGATGTAGATCAGTCCCTTATGATATGCTGGTGTATGCCCACAGCAGTCTGTTTACTCGTCACTAGCTATCTCACGGGTATAAAGAATCTCTGCCAGGGATGGTTTCCTGGTGATATTCAGAAGAGACACAATTCCATCAACCTTTCCTTTTGCTGCTAGCCTAAATTGTGATAAGAAGGCTCTGAATGTACCATGTACCATGATTAGGAGAATTGTAATATTGTTCAGTCTTATCGTGTATGTGAGAAGAAGCTTTGTAAATATAGACTCACCAGTTCCATGGGGAAAGAAAGAAGCAGAGAGGAAGCAATGTAAAATGGAAGGCTGAAGCACTCATGCTTCAAGGGGTAGAGTGATTATTCTACTACCTGAGCAAGAGAGGATATGGCAGGTATTTAAATGTCTGTATGTAGTACATATTAGCTTTTTCTTTTAGCTCTGATGTAATTTTCCCAGTTTAATTTACATGGTATAGCTGCAAAAATAAAGAAAAGATATTGAAGGGCTATCATGGCAAGCTTTTCATATGGTGTCAGTTTGGGATAAAGGAATAAAAAGTTCTAATAATATCTTTCAAGCGTTAATCTCTGCAAGATGTCGTGAAGACCAGAATTAGAGCAGTATGTGGTCTTTGCCATCTTTGACTGTTGGGACTCAAAGGCACTTTTGATCACTTAAAAAGAAAATTCAGTGCTTAAAAACACGCAAACCAGTTGAATTTCCACAACAATCCAATTCCCCATTTACATCCCAACAGGGTCAATTTTCAATGCATTTCACATAAAAAATATACTGTTCTCACGATTGTTTGTGTGTGTAGTTCTCCATACCCCATGCTGTAAATATACCCCACAGTGTCAGATCCATGCTGTGACCAACAATATATGCCCAGTGGGCTAGGACAGCAATATCGACTGTATGTTTATATTTTTTCCTTTGCATGTTTGCAAAGCTACTTCTTCCTCTGTCTTAGTCTGGCCGTATGGCTTGCTATAGTTTGGGGGACTGTAAAGCTGTCTCTAAAAAGCATATTGGAATGCAGCATTTGGACTCACAAATGAAAGCTCAAGCTCTCTACTGCAAGACCTTGATTTTCTAAATGTTTGCAGGGTATGCAGCAGGACAGAAAAGCTGCACATCAAGACGAGTGTTTGTAGAAGTTGTGGGTAATGCAGTGGCATCTTAGTGCCTCACTTAAGGTGAGAATTGTGGCTTTTTTACTATGTGGCATTTCACATTAGAGCACACCTTAGCTTCCTGAGCTGTGTTGGATATCAAAGGAATCTGAAGTAAAATTCAGACTAAAAGTCCTTTTAAAATATTGGAAATGACAGCTTGACTGCTCAGAAAGGAAGAATTTTATTTCACAAAAAGTGAAAAACGATGTTTGAAATTTCTTTAGAACAAGGCAAAAGGGAGATGTCACATCTCTTCTAGTCCTGTTTTCATATGATTCTGTGAATGTGGCACTTGAATTGGTAGTAATTTAGCAACGAAATACATCCAATAGTTTGAGAAAAGTCAACCCCTATCTAATTTTGTGTTTAAGAGGTTCTTGGAGTGGCTGCAGTTTTCTAAAATTTCATCCATTGCATTGCAAAGTCAGAGTTTTAAAAAATCTGACCTGTATGCATGTTTGTGACTAGTCAATTAAATCTCACAGTTTTATTTCTGTTTCCTGATTTGATTAACTGAGCCCACTGTAACACAAGTAATGGAGCATGAAGACTTCATATTGACTTTCAAATAGGCTATGCATTACTCAAGCCTGTTCATCTGAAAGTTTGCTCAAAAGATGCAGAGACATGCCCAAGGTAAAATTATGGAAAAATACCACTAAGTACTAAAATTATTCTAGGTGTGTATTCACAGTGTCAAGCCTGAACCATTTTGAAGTGTTCTAGGATTATCTAGAATCCTAGAAATGGAGATTTAGGATAATTTCTAAACTGTTCAACATCTACTAGACTAAACTGATATTTCTTAAATGTAAAGCATAATTCACTGCAACTTGTGAGGACTAGTATTAGTGTAGCATTTCTTTTCCAGTTTTTGAAAAAAACACAATATAATGCATCTGATAAGAACAAACTTTCCAAAAGACTTTAATAATGAGAAATAGATAATTGTATAACTATGTACATACATACATGCATTTATGTATACATATATAACATGAACATTATACATATATAATTATTTCTTTTATCACATCAAATTGTTCAAGGAAAGTGCAGCAACTGATTTTCTAAATATTTTTATTTTTGACTGAAGTACTTAGCAACCTTTTTTCAGCATCCTCTGAGTGAAAGATGTCAGTATTCTTCAGTGATACTTTTTTGTTTAAAGATCTCCTTCAATGTATTTGACATACAAATTTCAAACCCTTTAAAATAAAACAGAAAATTTTTAATCAGGCTGTCACTTTTTTAAAGTTCTACTTAACTGAAGTGTCATTTTTTCATTGTGAACCAAGACAAATTCTAAAAATGTCAAAGATAACAGCCAAAAATATTTGTATGTTCTTTTCTTAACTGCTCTTTATTACTGGATTGTTATTTGCTGCTTATCATGAAGCAAGATATAATAATTTCTAAGGAATGATAATCAAATAATATCATAAAGAGATTTTGTTTTATTTGCAATTACATGATTAAATGGAGTTACTTATCAACCTTGTGGGCCAAGAACATGAATACTAATTGAAATCCAGAGTCAAGTCAGCCTTTGTTAAAGAGTTTATAAAATCAAGGTATCGTAAAGGTCTGTAAGGATCTTACAAAGAGGTCATAAAGAATTCCAGTATGAATCTAGCTGAAATTCTGCCCTTCAATTAGGGATTTAAAGTTCTGAGAAACATTGTCGATGAATTCATGGCAGAACAAGAAATATTTGTCCTACTCTGCAAATACTCCGGAGTATTTGTGTCCCAACAGTTACATGCAGAAATCTGTGCTATAAAAATAGGAGTGAAAATCATTTTTTCTTGCAATTAACCAGAATACTGGAAAGTTAATTTAATCTAAAAAATTCTGCTTTTAGTTACAAGAATATAAAATTAAATTAATCTTCTGAACAGGAAAGATAATGAAATTGTCACATTTATTAACTACACTACTAGTCTACTTGTTAGAAATACTAACAAAATATTTGGGCTTTGTTATAGTTCTTGCCTGCCTTTTGAGAGGTCCCTTGAATAACGATTTCATAATTCATATAGAATAGTAAAATGCAGTTCTTTATGAAGAACTGGTAGAGTAGGAATACCATGTTATCCTTTAGTCCTTATATTAAAACATTACATACAAAAGGAAAATTTAGATTTCAGCTTTTGTGGTTACTGGCATAAATATGCAATCAGTAAATCAACTGATTTGCTAACATTTTTCTCAGTTCAGGGTAGATAGCAGAAGAAAATTCTGAGCAAATTCTAAAAGGCATTCATGTTTGACTTCAGCAGTTGCAACAAAGCCCTGACTTCAGAGGACCATAATTACCTCAAAGAAATTGCTGCACTGTATTACATCTATAGCAAATATACAAAGATGTACAATTTCAATAACTCAAAAACTTTGGAATTTCACAGCAAGAAGAGCTATGTTTCAAAATTCTGTTGGGAATGATACAAGTGTGACCTTGAAATCAGATCCCTTAGAAACCAAAATTGCAATATTACAGTTAAAGAACATGATACTTAGAATGGTGAAGCTGTAAGCAAGACAGGATTTCAAAATAACAGTTGTTTTTTAACATCACAATTACCACCTACCTTTCCCAGATAGATATCTGGAGATAGCTGAGTATCTTCCTGATAATTTTAAGAAAAAACAGGCAGGGAAGGTGGGGGGATGGGAGGGAGGTAATTGTACTAGAGAGGCTTTTTGTTTTTTAACATTCTTTTTCAATTAACCAAACACAAATGTAGCTTCGTGTGTACAGTCAAGAAATTTGGTACTGTCAAATCTGTGATTCATGCTTGCAGTCCTTAGAATGTGAAATCCATTGGCAAGACTGATTTCTAAAACCCTAGAAGTGAGTTATATTTTACGAAACTAGAAATTCTTTAAATCCTACTTTCTTGGCTCTTGAAACGTATTTACTGTTTATTACCACACACCTATTTATATACTTTTTGCCTGATCTAACTAGTTAGTATGCTAGTTTTCACAAATGTGTTTGCTGGTTTTCTGTGATGTTTAAAAATTAAATTATTTAAAAATATGCAAAATATTTATTGAATAAATTGCCTGTCTTTGAAATCAATATACATGACATGCTTTGTAACCCTGCTAAAACACCTACTTGCATTTGCTCTGGCCACTATAGGCAAAACATTGCTTACATCTATTTCACTTGATGCCATCGGAAATTTTGAATATAGCAGGACTCAGGTTGCTGAATATCTTCTATGGCCCAGGCATTCCACTTTCTAGTATTTATAACTGCTCTCAGGGTTTCAATCACAAGAAGAAGCGCTGAATCTGTTGCTTAGCAAACTCCTTCCTTTACTAGCAGGAAGGACATTTCAGAAGATATAATTCAAATTAAAAAATTTGAACCACTGGTTTTAGTGATCTGATTGTTTGAGTTCCTGATGACATCTTAATACTGGTTGGTGAGTATGACAAATTAACCACAGGGACATAAGAAGCTGCACACCTGCAGTTATTTTCATTGCTACATTTCCATAAAACCAGGCTCTGGGATTAGTAGACTCATAGATCAATAAAAAATTGGCCACGATATAAGGAAGTGCTAGGCATCAATGAGAAGACAGTTTCTAGTCAAAGTACTAGGAAAATAGGAATCTGTTTATTTCAGGGCATATTTTCCCGCCACAGGCATTGTCACTGGCCTTATTCCTCTATCTGCTTTGTTCTCTTGAATAGTCTCCAGCAGGTGCCATATTTAATACAAATGCTTCCAGTCCTGAGTAACATACTGGAGTTAATGATGTAGTGGCAAAGTTTTAATATTCGCTAATCCGTTTTCAGTTGGTTATCCTGAAAATAACGTCTGCTTGCCCTATTGGCAGCTCCAAAGACTATAGTGAACAGGTGGGGTGTTTTCTTTCCAGGAAATGTCAGTTTGATGTCTGGAAGCAGATGTAGTTTTCCCTGACTCGGTGCGGGTCTATCTTCTAACTTAATAGGAGCTCTAAATAGCTGACAGGTGATAATACATCTAGTCAGCTCAAAGCATATTCTGAATACACTGCCAGCTAGTAAATGGGAAACTTTTCCTTCTGCAATGGTGATCTTAAATTGATCACCTTTTAGAGCAAGAAATGACATTTAGAAAATCAAGTCAGCCACCTTCATAGATATATGTAATTGATACAGCTATGTGTATAGAAACATTATTTTGCAAAACAGCTGATATATTGGTTATCTGATATTAAAAAGTAATTTTCGGGGAAGAAGAGATTATTTAAATCTCCATTATGGGCACCTCTTAAATGAAGGAGGATGCAGAAGTCTGTGTCTAATCTGACCTCTGATGTCAACTCCAGAGCAAGGATCTAAGCCTAAACCAGTAATTCATTCTTTTCTTCCAGAAACCCATTTTCACTTACTGAGCATTTTGGGTGGATCAAGTGTGGCTCCCTGAGGGCAGTTCTCATGGGCTGAAAGCTTTTTCTCCAGGCTCTGGTACCCTTTTGGTGACTTCTGCAGTCATACTAGTTATTCCAAACTAGCATTATTCAGTTCTTCTGAGAGAAGAGGGGGAGGAGAGTAAGATGGGGGGAGGGGAGTTCAGATACTAGGGTTTTTTCACTTCCTCTGAATCCTACTGTCTCCCTTCAGTCTTCCCTGGCCTAAGAGAGAACCATCTGTTCCTCTCACCTTCCAATTTTTCCCAGCAGTTGGTCCAGCATTTAGAAAGCAGCATTTTCTTCTAGATATTATAATTTGTTCTCTGAGAGCAGCACTGCTGAGGATGCTCAGCTAATACTCAACTTTCATTCCTGCTTCAGCTAGTTCTTGGTGTGTGTACTGCAAACTGTGTACCCTAAAGTGAATATTTGATATCATACTGAGATGGCATCTAACTCTAGGTTACAGTCACTTCCTGGTTTGGATCACAGCCCACTTAGAAAGTAGAAAATCCATTTTAGGGTTACCAATACAGCACATGGAACCAAGGGAGATTTAAATCTGAGGTAGCTGTTCTAGCACCATTAATATGTAGGAGCAACAGTGTAGTGATTCAGTTTAATGAAATAGCAAAGTTCTTCACATTCTAACCGCATGCAAGGCAGATGAGCTGTTTGGGTTAGCTAAAGAAAATCCTGCGGGAATGTAGGATGTAGAAGGTGTGAGAGCTGAGCTGTATTGTAGGTGTGCTGACGTTCTTCAAAGATGGTAATCAGGCATCCACAGTCACAGAAGATCCCCTGTCTCTGAGGCCAAAGAAGTTCTAATATGAAAAGAGGAAGATGGAGTATTTATGTCTATGAAGTTGGTGCACAGGCCTCTTGCACATGGTGCACCAAAGCCTCAGTCTTCTGGGGCTGCCCGCAAGACCACCCTGAAAAGGAACTGAATAATGGCCAAGATGATCTATGAGAAATGATACTTGCACAGTTTAGGGATCCGCTGATCCTACGTTTCCTCTGGAAATGCAAAGGCTTTCACTTTTTTTTTCACTTAGCAAAAAAGATGGGACCTGTATTCCCCTTGCTTTCCTTCATGTAACCTGGCAATCTGAGTTATGAGGATTTGGCCCTTTGTATATTTGCAGTTGTACAAAATGTAAACTTGATTTTCATGAACTTGCTCTGGTATGTAATCATTGCCAATACAGAATATGCTGTTGAATGTGGTAAAATTGCTTAATATATTATAAGATATTAAATCAATAGAAAAAATGTCTGCTCAGTTTTTGATACCTTGTTATATACCCATTCTGAGTGAGAAAGATCTTTGAGATTTAGTACATGCAAAGAACCACAAGCCGTAAGAAGTGAATATTTAAACCTCAATCCTGCAAAAATTCAATTAGATTCTTTTTGTCATCAGGAAATCCAAATTAATTTGACTGTATGGTGGATAAATCATTTCCCAAACCCCACTTCTTAGAACAACAGCAATTTTGAGCTGTATAAAGTGATACTCCGAATAACACACCAAACGGATGATTCTGTCAGTCGGCATTATATACTGCAGGAATGTAGATTATGTGTGTAGATCATAGACAGACAGACTGACCAACTGACCGACCAACTTTATTTGCTAAGCCTGAGATTTAAGGAAGAAAAATTGCTGGCAAGTTAAAAACTCCTGAAAAACAAGATTTAAAATAGGAAGGATGACACAACACTAACAATAGCATTGTGAATGGCGACATTGTCATTCTGAATGGAGATCTGCTTGAGTCAAATTGAATAACAATGCTCTTTTTCTTCATTAAGGCCATTAAAATTTGTAAGGCTATGGGACCTGGATAGACATAAAGGTTTTAAAAAGCAATGAGGGGAGACTAATGCTCATTGCTGCATAGTTACTTGAAGAGCCCAATTAAGTAAAAGTTTGCTCTAATTTGTGCTCTCTGAAAAATCTAAGCGGAAAAGCCTCATTTTTGCTATTGCATTGGTTCAGAAAAAAACTGCAATTTTTTCTCAGTATCACCATATAAATATTACAAATTCTTTTTGGAGTGCAAAATGATTTTTACTACTGTAACTGGAGATAAATGTTATTTGTGCATAACATCAACATACAAGAATTCACCAAAAATTCTGTGCCTTACTATGCTGTTTCAATGCAGCATCTCTGGGAATATTGCAGTTTTCTATTGTTTTTTTAGAAGTGCTAATATTAGCATGAAATGTGATAAGAATTATTTAAGAATCTAATTACATGCTCTCTATTTGGCATTTGAATTTTGCATCTTTGGAATTTGTCTTTTTACAGTGCTTTATTTAGTTTCTATTAATACCCTGTAATTTTATAATTGTAGTGAGAGGCTAAGGAGAATATAGAACAAGGAAAGATTTACATATTTCTTTGATACAGTAGTTTGTGATGGGCCCTGACCTTTTTTTTCGGACTGATCTTAGAAAGCAGTTTTGCTAAGGCTGGTGTGAACACCACAGAGCATTGAGAGACCAGATAGGGACCATTCATTTGTCATATGACTAAGGGAAGGCTGAATCAATCAATCAAAGCTCTGCAAAGCAGTATTAAGCAATGTAATTCTTGATTAAATCTTGCTTTCAATGTAGATATCAGCCTGAAGAAAAGATCTTTTAAGCTAAATCTTACCATGAAAACAGAAAAAAATACTGCTTTTTCTGTTGCCCTAAGACTACACTGAAAAGCACATCTGAAAAAAAATGTGGCTGTGACTTCATGTTTGAGTTTTTGCCTGTTAAAACATATTACTACAGGCCTCTTTTTTTTACACTTGTAACCCGAGTAAGAAAATGGCATGCAAGAAAGAAATCTTCTGGAAAGATTGGCTAATGGCTATGTAAACAGCAAATGCCTGCCACATATGGGCATTAGTTTTTATTGCAAAGACTCAGTGACTACTGTGAACAGGGTAGAGCTCTGAAATGTGGTAGCAAGGCAGATCTTGCAGGTGATGCTTGGAAGTAGTTTGGCGATGTCCTTTTACCAAAGGCTTTGGGACTTTTTACTCAGGGCCTACGTAAAAAAAGGACTACAGCAGCTAAAAGGCAAGGCTGTACTGTGCTACTTGGGTCTTCTGCAAGGGCCTGGGGTGATGTGAAGGAAAGGAACACATAATCAACAAAACAGGGCTTAAGCAGAGTCACCTCAAGGATTTGCAAGTAAACAGGGAAGTGCCTGCAAGGCACCGTTATGGGGAACCCCCTCCCTGACAATTTCTGGATTTTCTGGAAAATCAACATGCCAGGGTGCCTCTCTGAAGTGCCTGTACACTAACACATTCAGTATGGGGAATCAGCATCACGAGTTAGAGATCTGTATGGAGGTATGGGGCTGTGACCTTGATGGGATGATGGAGACATGGTGGGATGGCTCACGTGACTGGAGTGCTGCAATGGAGTGATATAGGCTTTTTAGGAAGGACGGGCTGGGAAGATAAGAGGGAGGAGTTGCTCTTTATGTGAGAAGGTAGCAGGAGTGCATGGTGCTCTGCCTGGGGATGGGTGATGAGCCAACTGAGAGCTTACGGGGATGGAAGACATTGCAGTGGGTGTCTGCTATAGGCTGTCTCATCGGGAAGTACAGGTAGATGAGTCCTTCTACAGAAAGCTAGAAGTAGCCTTGCATTCACAGACCTGGTCCTCATGGGGGATTTTAACCACTCCAGTATCTGCTGGAGAGACTACACAGCAGGGAAAAAGGAGATTCTAGGAGACCATTGATGACAACTTCTTGACAAAAGTGACAGGAACCAATGAGGGGAGGTGGTCTGCTGGACCTCATACTTACAATCAAGGAAGGGCTTGCTGGGAACGTGTCAGTCAAAGGCAGCCTCGGCTGCAGTGGCTAAGAAATGGTGGAGTTTAGGAACTGGAAAAGAGGGATCAGGGCAAAAAAGCAAGATCACAACTCTGGACTTCAGAAGAGCAGACTTTAACCCCTTCAGGGAACTGCTTAAAACAGTCCTATGGGATAGGGTGCTAGAGGAAAGAGGAGTCCATGAAAACAGGTTGATATTCAAAAATCACCTCCTCCAAACTCAAGAGCAGTCCATTCCAAAGAGCAGAAAGTCATGGAAAAATGCCAGGAGGCCTACATGGATAAGCAAGGAGCTCCTAGCCAAACTCAAACACAAAAAGGAAGTATAGAGAAGGTGGAAGCAGGGACAGGTAACCTGGGAGGAATATAGAGACACTGTCTGAGTATGCAGGGACACAGTGAGCAAAGTCAAAGGCCACCTGGAGCTGGATCTGGTGAGGGATGTCAAAGGCAACATGAAGGGCTTCTACAAGTATATAAGTAGCAAAAGGAAGACTAGGGAAAACATGGCCCCACCGCTGAATGCGGCAGACCTGGTGACACAGGACATGGAAAAGGCTGAGGGACTGAATGCCTTCTTTGCCTTAGTCTTTAGTAGCAAGAATGGCCTTCAGACATGCCAGGCCCTGGTGATCAAGGAGAAAGTCTGGAGCAAGGAAGATGTACCCTTGGTGGAAGAGGATCAGGTATGGGAATACTTAAGCAAACTGGGCATACGTCAGTCCATGGGCCCTGATGGGATGCACCCACAAATGCTGACGTCATTGCAAGACAGCTCTCAATTATCTTTGAACAATCATGGCAATTGGAAGAGGTTCCTGAGGGCTGGAGGAAAGAAATGTCACTCGTGTTTTCAAAAAGGGCAAGAAGGAGGGCCCAGGGAACTACAGGCTGGCCAGCCTTACCTTGATTCCTGGGAAGGTAATAGAATAAGAGGCAATGGCCACAAACTGAAACACAGCAGGTTCTAACTGGACACGAGAAACACTTCTTTACTGTGAGGGTGACTAAGCAGTGGCACAGGCTTCTCTGAGAGGTTGTGGAGTCTACATCCTCGGAGATACTCAAAAGTCATCTGGACATGGTCCTGGGCAACCTGCTGTAGGTGGCCCTGCTTGAGCAGGGGGCCTGGACAAGGTGACCTGCAGAGATCCTTTCCAACCTCAACCAGTCTGTGATTCTGTGAGCTGACAGGAAAACTGAAAAAGAAAGGTTTCAAAATATTGTGATGGTCCTGAAAGAAGTGGGCTCCCTGCTGCATCTTTGGCAAGGATGAAGTAAAAGTTTCAGGAGGCTTCCTCAATAACGATGAGTAGAAAAACTCAGTTTCTACTTTCAGTCTACTTTTTGAGGATTGGACAATATGCCCAGGATACAGCAAATATTGGGGCATGACAGAAAGGAAAAATACACTCGCTCATGGAAGTGGGCATCTGAGTAACTGTCCAATTTGCATTTCCAGTGACTGTCCCGTTTCCTCAAATAACATTATCTTCTGGTTTTCCTGTTAACAGGGAAGGATCCTAAATTTCTCTACAGATTTTGTATAGAAATTATTTTAACTACTCTATTCATAGGGCTAAATACAGACCACAAATGGAATGGTATTTGAGGTCAGCTCAAATAAACGGAGTGCATCAAGAGGAGAGAGTTATTGTGATTTAACAAGGAAACCCAGTCTTACTATATTTTTAGTTGGTTGCATTACATCCATGCATGGCTTATAATCATCATAGTAATTCTGAAGACAACTTTCCATCAATTAGTAATAATAGAACCCCCCCAAAAGGAAGCCTTGTACTGCGCTGCCATTACTTTGCTTGCTCTGGAAAGATCACGGAAGATAGAAGTAATTGCCACAAGTGTCTGCAGTTTGCACAGAAGTTTCCTGTTTTCTGATGGTGGATGTCCGCTGTCAGGAATGTACAGATCATAGTGTTTAATCTTCATAGCTTCTCAGAGCAGAATTATTCTAAATAAATTTTTGTAACTATGAGACCTGAAAATACAGAGAACTATAAAATTTAGAAGCCTCAAAAGCATAAAATATTTTTATCTATCGTTATTCTTATAGGTCAGTTAATTTTGAGAGAAGACCTAAGTGTTTTTTGCCAAGATTCACCCACTGATAAAATAGTAGATCCTTACAGGACAAAAGATGTGTTTGTTGGTAACTATGTACTGGCTTTCAACGGATGAGGAGTTTTTTGCTCCCAGATATAAAAATTATTGAAAATTACTTCTTGGCAAAATGGAAGAAAATGCAAAGGGATTTAATTGAGTAGTATGCATTATCTGTTAAACTTTTGATTTAGCATTTTTATTTCAGCATTTCTATTTCATCACCTGACTCCCCAGCCACTTCCTCTGAAAGAAAATGTTGACTTTTCAGGAAATTATAAGCTTTGTTGAATGGCTGGAATTTGACTAAAGGCTGAGTAAGGATTACTTGCATGAGAGACATTTTATAGCAACAGCTTCCCAGATGTGTGGCTATGTTTGTATGTTTCAGGAGCGTTGTATGAGGACATGATCTAATATTCTGTTATGAAATCCTAATTTTCTCAGTTTCTCAGAGTTCAAGAAATTCTTGCTTCAAATGCAGCAGTAGAAATAATACTGTTCTTTAGCAAACAGTCTTGGACAGATTGCAGAAATTAAGGCTGAATATTCAACTAAAATTAATTGCAATGCTATGCAAAAATAATTTCATGAATTTATTTAAAAAGGGATGCAATGAAATGTATAGAAACTTGTAAGTAGTATTTTAAATAATGAAGTGAAGCTTACAATAATTTAATTTTATATTTGAGGGTAATATAGGTACAAACTTTAGAAGAAAAGATCATATATAAATATTCACATTTATATATGCATGTGTGGACGTTACACACACATACACACACATATATATATGTAAACATGACTGGTGAACCAGGAAATAAAGTAGAAAATAAACTGGCCTTGGACAGCCAGCCTACAGCTATCCCATCTGTGCTTGTCCAGATTACTGGTCTTCTGAATCCCTGCATCCATGTGCATGAACCTGTTCGCACCTCCATTTCCTGGTATGTGGGTTTTAGCACGAAATTATGACTGGGTATGGGTTAAGCCAGACTGATGCCTGATCTGGACATTCGGGAAGGTGGTTACCGGAGCATGATACAGCACCGTACAGCCTGATAAATTAGCAAGGAAGTACAGGTGCAGTGGCTGTGTCCTCGTTGAGTACGGTTTGAGATGGTAAAGAATTTAGAATATTAGGAAAGAATTATTGTGTCTGTTCTGCATTTGCTGCACAGTTTTTTAAGGGAAATAAACCTTTTCAATTTATTTTTTTCTTGCTCAATATTTCTCTCTATCCCTTCTCATGTGGCCCATCAGCCATGTGGATATTTTGCAGAAAGAATAAAGACAGATATATGAGTGGGAAGGGAGAGAGAACTCAGCATAACTGCTTTTTCCTTTCATATATGTCTTTTCTTGTGGTATATTTCCCCTCAAGAACATTCACAGGGTGAAAACAACATAAGGGCTACTGAAAATACGTTGCAATGTACTGCATGCTTCTTATCCTCATTAATTCAAGACAGATAGCATTTGAATGTAAAATATCTCTCAATATCACTACAAAAAATGGAAATACAAGATGAGCAATGCAGTATTTGTTTCAATGATCTTAGTGTGGAGTTCAGTGCACCGCAAGGGACTATGGAATAAATATTCAAAGGGATTCAGTTTTCTCACCCTGCATGTTAAGAGGGTTCAAGAGAAGGCTCTGTGGGACGGCTAATCTTTTCCAAACCAGATAGGTATGTAGACACTATTTCTAACACCTGGTTGGAAAGTGCAGCCACTGTGCGTAACTACTTGCTGTTCAAATCCAACATGGGAGTAGGTATTAAACTGAGTATTAAAGGAGTTTGGTGGGAACCTGAATGTTCCTCTGTGAGGGCAGCAAGTGAATGGAGACCTCACCCACCACACAGGCACTTCGCCTGCCCATCATGCTCTGATGAGAATCTGGTGTGTTCTGCATTGACAGCTGGTACTGAAACCATTAGTGGGTTCATGCCTAGTCCTGCCTCTTTGTTGTAGTCCATAGCTAGCCCGTTTGTGCGGCGCGATGCTGAAAGGCTCCAAGCCCTCACTGGTCTGACAGGCTGCTGCTTACAGATACAAGCCTTGATCCTATGGTTTAGGATGTCAGGGAAAGGTTCCATTAAGTTGGGTGAGCTTATGAAAAACGTCACTTCTATTTCATGCTGTATCAAGTGGTTTTTCAAATGAAGATTAGGGTACCTGACTGTCCAGTCTCAGACATTTTGTTAGAAGACTGGCTCTGGACTCTCTTGCTGTGCTTCCTGTTCTTTTTCCTAGGAAGACCAGTTGCTATGACCAAAATGAATCACCATTTCAAGATTCCTGGCACACATATGTAAAGATGAATCACTTTCTGTTATGCTTCTATTATTGCAATTATGTGATGAAAAGGAGAATGCAATCCAAAATACAGAAGCCCCAAATCTTCAAATGCAAATGCCCTTGCAAATGAACCCTCTACCCACATGGAGAGAAAAGATCCAGGCTTAGATTCACAGTATGTAGCCTGGCTCTGATTCTATGTATGAGAAAGCTTACTGTAAGACCAAAATCAAATTATCTCTGTGTTCAGAAGATAGTTACCATTAAATTAATCTCTGCACCATCTAATTTCATTTTCAGATTTTTGCATAGTTTATCTTAGCTAATGAAGAATATTGACACAGCAGATCATGTTGCGCAGAGAGGAACTCAACTTTACTGGCTTTAAAACGGTTGTCTTCAAAACACTTCTGGGCAGAATGACATGAATGGAATAACAAAACAGACTTCTAGCTGCAACTCTGTATTAGAAAGCTTTATGTTAGTGTTAGGGTATCAGGGTTGTACTGTCAAAGAAGGGCAAAGATGCTGAGAGCATGAGAAAGGCTTTATTTTGTGAGTATTTAATTCCTAAAGAAAGAAAAGTAGCTTAAGAAAGGAAGTGATTCTTTTTCATCATTTCAGACTGCATGTTAATGTCAGTATATCCAAGTGTATTTACAGTGTGGTTTATTCTAAAAGTACCAATTTATTTGTACTACAGCATTTTTTTTTTCTGTAGTTTTGTTTCAGGCTGCTGTTTTTATGTCAGGGAATCCAAATTCAGAACTTTGTGAAATCTGAAATGTTTCTAGTAATTTACACAGGATTTTCTTTTTCTAATTCCTTCATGATTGTTCCAAGGGCTTTTATTTGATTTTATTCTGCAGAAGATTAGACCTCAATATTACAAATGTTTTCAGTGGGACTGGTATATGAGGCTGCTAGGGCAAGATACCACCTGGGTAACATTGCTTCTTTTGAGTGAAATGCGTTCCTAGGACAAACTGCCAGGACAAATAATTCAACCTTGCTATCACAGGAGTACCCGAAATGTGTTTGATGTGCCACTTTTGACACCCATGAAACCACTTCAAAGACAACTTCTTAACTGTGGCCATCCTCAGAAGAGTTAACTGCTTGTCATGGCTCCTGTGTGTCATCCCACAAAGCCTGAAAGTCCAGGGAGTCCTACAGTTGTACTTGCAGGAGCCAAAATGGTCTCCAGCTTCTGCTGTCATACCTGCAGCAGGGTCTGCTCCAAATGCCATTCCTCCCTGGCACAGGTGAGGCATCAAGCCTGTCCTGGTTTCGGCTGGGATAGAGTTAATTGTCTTCCTAGCAGCTGGTACAGCGCTGTGTTTTCAGTTCAGTA
>JAVKLA010000007.1:22986950-23064273 GCA_034782735.1 Sagittarius serpentarius | reverse complement strand
CAGCAAGAAGGCTGGAGGGGCACAGGGAAGCTGGGAGGGGAGACAGCCGGAACAGCAGACCCAAATTGGCCAATGGGCCACAAAGCCCCAGGGTCCCTATGTTTTTTCTGTGCAGCTCTCACTCTGTTGTACCCACCATTAAGTGGTTCCCTTTGAACAGAACTCAGGACCTTCTGTTCTCTCCCATTGAGATCTCAGCTTTTCAGCGATCTTCCATTTGGTACTTTGCATCTGATAAATTTCTTCTTGGAAAACTGAATTCAGGATCACATACTCAGAAATTACTCAGCCTTTCCAAATGCAGTCAATCGTCTCCCAAGTGTTAACTAGATGATTTAGAGGCTAGTCCACAATTAATTTTACCCTGGAAACAATAGAGATGAATATTCTCTTGAGAAAAATAATCTGAGTAGTTTTACTTTAGTTTGGTTGTGAGGAATGGCTGGTACAGGGAGAATGTGAATTTGTATTCATTATATTACATGTATACTATATTACAGGGAACATATCCCAACAGCAGTGTTCTTGTACAGCATTATACAGTAGAAAATGTGAGCAATAGCACTTTGAGGACCCGTAAGAAAACCGAAGATAATGCCTCTCCATCCTTCTACCAATGTTTATTAGTCCCACACCAATAAGACCACCCTTTAATGGCAAATGCAGTTATCTCACTTGGCATCTGAGAAGCTTAAATACTAACCAGTTTGTAGCTTTTTCTTCTCTCCTTAATACACAGAGGATTACCCTTGTGAAGGACTACATAAATAGAAAATGTGATGGCTTTGCTTTAACTACACTAAGCTTGTCTTTTTTTTCCTGGCAACAGTTTTAAGCATCAGTGTTGCATCCATATTAAGTGTGAATTCCCTCGTGCAAATCCCATTAAGGTTAATAGAATTTTAGTTTTACTGCTTAATAAATTTCAAAGTGGATTAACTTTTGAGAAATATATAACCAGCCGTAATGCACAGAACATAATCCCATATCAGCATATATATACTGTAGCTAAGATATGGGAAGTGCTAATGGAGACATGATGAAGCAGCTTTGTATTACATGTAAAGAAAATAGAATAGAATATTTTCAAATTTGTAACTTAGCTAATATATCAGTATAATTTGTCTTTTATTGTTTGTTGTTTTCTTTTGCCACTTCTACTCATTTTGAAATTACATTTTTCCAGCTTTAATGCTTCTGGATATAAAATAATAATGAATGATTTGAGACACGAGCTTTTCCAAGCAGTGAGATCATAATGCAATCTTATATACATAATAATCACTGGACCCACTGGGGGAACTGGGCAGTGAGAGAGCTGGTACTCAACTGCATGTATTTTAAGAGGATCACAGAAGCATATTTTAGGAGGATCCCATGAATTTACATCACATACATAACACTGTATGTATTCAAACTTTGTGAATTTGAAATTGGTTTATAGCATTAAGTATTGGCTTCCTCTAAAATGACCGTATTTGTCTCTCGGGGGCTTTCAGTGACTCAGATCACTCCAGTTGCCTTTCTCCAAGTGCTGTTGCATTGGATTTGCCAACTTTAAAAGACATGCTTAAGGTAGAGGAACTTTTTTTCTTTGGAGGCAGGCAACACTCCTGAACTTTTGGTCATTGGTGCTGCTCTGAAGTCAAGATGAGGCTGTGTCTCCGAGGGCTGGCAGCCTTTCCCCTGACCCTCAGTGGGGCAATGCCATTCCTCACGGGTGAGGGCCAGCCCTCTCTTCTCAACCCCGAATTTAGCTAACAAATATAGACAGAAGGTCTAAGTTTTCTAATGTTCACCCATCTCTGCATTTCTGCTAGAATTCTTTGCCTTTTCCCATTGTTCACATCCTGCTGTACATCTCACTTCTTATTTGTGTTGCCGGTGTGGCGAGTTGGGAAATCTGCCTGTGTGTAACTGTAAATTGCAGCCAAGGTTATGAAACAGCAGACTATCTGATTATTAGTTATATTCAGGAGACTGACCAAAAATGTCATTACAGGTTTCCATATTTATTATCTCAGAGAATTCCATACCCAATAAGAATATGATTTTTTTTCTTTACATGCCAGCCTTGTAACTCTGCCTGTGATCTGAAAGTCAAGCTGTCATCTTTGCTTTTAATGAATTTTTTGCAACAGAAACTTACGTTACAATATTGCTGCTAACTTGAGCCAGCATAGGACTGAGGCTGTTTTTATAGCTCCATTGCTTCTGCAAAGAGCTGAAGTGAAATAGGAAAGAAGTAAAAAAGAAAAAAACCCAAGAAATTATTTTTGTTATAAAAATAAGTAGTTATGATCCTAAGTAGTTACAGGAATACCAGAGGTTCAAAAATAAAATGGCATGTCTTCATGGTCTTTTTTAATGATTATAACTGTACTTCTAACTTCTGATGGCAGTAAACATGCAATAGCATCCATCTAAACAGGCAAGGTGACTTACGCTTCTCTAATGCACATAATATCTTAAAATTGAAACTTAAATATGATTCATTCATGCTAACAAGAATTAGCTAGGAAGCTCAAGAAAGGTATCACTCAAGATTTCAGCCTATAGCTTCCTTCTCGTGGAAGGATCCAAACTGACCCTGTTTGCTTTACCTTCCAGTGTTCCAGGTCATGCTTGATTTCATCTTCAATTTCAGCAGTTTTCAGTGGCCACCTGTGCAAAATCTGAATATCTGTATTTGTGATATTACCTAAAAATGCTTTCTCTTAAGAATCATCGTAGTTCTTCATCTTTCCTCTGTGACCAGAACTTGCAGTTAGATTTGCTGCCAACTGTGTGACAAAGTCCTACAATTCTGCCTTTATTCAGTTTGGGGTAACTTTGTCCAGGGTGAGTTAGGCTGCTGTACCTCTGATGCTGACTAATGTAACATGGATATTTGCTGCTGCACTTTTAACACCAAGTGACACATAATTTTTCTGTAGCTTTTAAAAAAATAGTAGATAATTAATGGTTGCAAAAGTGTTCACTATTGTCCTAAATTTCAAGACAAGGAAACTGAGGCAGATGACCGAGGCAATCTGTTACAGTGCAATACCACAGTCACAAAGTGTGTTTGAGGCACTTAACAAAAGCAATGAACAGTTGCAAAAATGGACACAGCAAAACCAATTCACTTAAGTGATCTGCTTTAGACTTTCCTAATCTTTTTGCCCACAGCAAAAATATTCAGTATCAGTAGCTCATCGCAATGTGTCATTAAGAAGTTGTAAAGTGACTGCCTCTGCTGTGCGGTATACTTGTATAGCTTCAGGTGTGAACGCTACAAGTTAATTTTTAGGTAGCATGGATTTATCTTGGAGAGCTGGCTTACAGCAGCTTTTTGTTTATCTGCTCTATAAGTATCTTGAGGACTAATTGTGAAGGATACTATGTGTGGCCAGTTTTTTGTTGGTTTAACGACATGCTGGTTCTTGGGTTTTTTTTTTAATGGAATACTTCTGGCATTGTTTCCTGTACTTCCCACTACCCAATCCCACTTCTGACACGTCTCAGTCCTGATGAGACTTTGAGAAGCCACAAGTACTCTATCCAACAAGGAGAGTTTTGGTGAGACAGGCTCCATGTGAAAAACCTGAAGAGACCAAGTGCACCATGCAGCAGAAGAAATCAGTTTCACTTGACCCTTCTTATTTGGACTGTTCTCTAAACTATCAAAAGTCCTTTTTTTTTCTTTACTTGAGCAGAATAGGTAATAGCAAAGTTTAAATATGTGTATTATTTAAATCTTTATTTGGTAATGGATTATTTTATACAGTTCAGCTCTATGGATATGGGTCTATTTTCCACAGATCCTGCCAAGAGAGTTTCCATTCTGGGGCTTCCTGCTTATTTCTTCCAGCTGCTTTTCTTTCTTATCCCTTCTGTTGTTATTCTCCTCCTGTCTCCTTATTTTCACTACTGATGGAGGAGAGGCTTGGTTAGACTTTGAAATCATAATATAAATGTTCTTGGCAATTGTTTCTTTCTATACTCTTTATAATTATTCTCTAGTGATTCCAATTGTATTTTCCAGTTGGAGACCATCACTGAGGACTGCATTGCTCAGTCAGAATGTTAAAGGTGCAAATAATCTTTTAAGAGTATTCGTAAGGAACATGTTTGACACCGAGACATGGCAGGAGTAACACAGTGGCCAAAATGGTGTTGGCTGTGTTGACCAGAGTGATGCTGAAAGGAAAAATCTTTAATCAGCTCTTCATCTCCTGCCTAGCTCTTAACCTACCCCACAAAGTCTGTCTGCAACACAAAGCCTCCTGCCAATCTCACCCTGCAAGTTCACCATCAGCAATAATGGGATTTGTGGGACTTGTTGATCCAACCTTCTTCAATGGTGTGGTACTGGTTAAATGCACGAAATGGGGGTGTGCATGCATGTGTCTGTGTGCATCATTTGAATCCTCTGTTTTATTAATGACGGTTGTAAAAGGAAAACGGAAAAAGGAAAAAGTTGTTTTACGTCTGTGGAAGTCATTTGACTACCTGTTACTCTGATGGCATTGATCCTAGTCTTGTCAGAAGTGAATCGGTCCTCCTTCCTGCCAGAAAAACAACTGGCGTGGAGGCAGCAAAATGCTGTTTTCTCACATGTGAAAGGATTTGCAGAACTAAGTCCTTTGTTTGTTTGTTTGTCTCTGTGTGTGTGTGTTTGTTTTCTCTACTTTTGGAACATATTAGAAAGCATCCTGCTCTTGTTATTTCTTTTGAATAGTCTATTTTCTGTAGAAAGTAATATCCACATGGTAAACTCCTATTCATCAAAACTGTGCCAAATATGTGCCATTTTAAAGCTAAATATATGTTATTTTATTTTACTTTAAAGCAAGCCAAAATGCATACCAAGAACATAGCTCTGGATGGTGTTGGTCGTATTTTCAAATTAGTATTTACTGTGTGAGGCACTTCAGTGCAACAAGCTGAGTTGGTAAGGGGCCGCTTTATGAATGCAGTACAGAAAGTGGTAGTGCTCCCTCCTCTTACTGTGAACTTACCTTTTAATTGCAAAAATACGTATTTTTCTATTCTTGGCAAAGCATGTGAAGCATGAGCTTGTGTGCCTAGTGCAGTCATACCTGGCTCCCTAGCCCTCCCCTTTCACTTGCATTTTAGGAGTGTTTCTTGAGGGGACATAAAGATTATGAAAAACTCTTCAGTTTGGGGGAAGTAAAGTGTTAGTACTCAGGAGCTTCTGTGTCAACTCTTACATCCTTCTGTAGGTATGACTGGCTGATGTACAGGTGTGTATTTTTGGTCCCATTTTTCTTCTCTCTTGATGGGTGCTAATAAGTCTTTCCTCTTGTCATGTGCTGGTTATATTTTTCTTCTTGGCTTGGTCAGGATGAGAAAAATTTCTTAAACAAGCTCTCCCATTCCTCTGCTATACACCAAAACAAGGCTCCACTTCAGGCCAGAATAAATAAAAGAGAGAGATTCCTGGAGTTACAGGACCACATGGTAAATATCTTCCTTTTCCATTATTTTGCTTTATAAAATGTTAAGAATTGCTCTTTCTCTTTTTGTAAGGATTGGATTTTACATATCTGGCTCAACTTTTCCTTTTTGAAAAGATAAAAAGATGGTACTGAGCAACTGTGTTAGCAAATGCTGAAACTAAAAAACTCTGTTATAGCATGGCCAAATTAAGGATGTTACGAGGTTTATAAATTTAAAAAGAAAAGTTTTATAAAGAACCGAGAGTTATCCAAAGAAGTGGTAATTTGTCTTTGATCATGTGGAAAACAGTCCTACATGGCCTGCAAACTTACTGACTTAGGGGAATCCAGTAACTGGAACTAGGCATAACTTGGCAATTTCACATCTTACTTGGACACCTGAACTGAGCTTTGCTTGCAAATACAAGGTTCTCTAAACAGAGTCAGATCAACTCACTCTAGTTAATAATTTGTTTATTTAGAATATGAGCTTGGTCTCCTTGAAACCGTCTGAATAATCATCCTAGGTTTTCTGAATAACCTCGGCTGGGAAAAGACATTTATCAGTCTTCTCCCAGGAATGTAAAATTTGGGTTTTTTGGTGTTGAAATGCTATCGGCCTTTGTTGTCAAGCTTCTAATTATTAAACTTTTGATATACTTCCAATTAATAGATGTTTATTTTTTATTGCAGCATTTTCCCATCAAAAGTCAAAGAAAGCTGATTTTCAAGTGTCAGCTGCATTAGCAACTTCTTCAGTGAGAGAGTGGAAAAGAAAATCACCTCTCTGATCAGGATTTCCAGTGCCACTGCATGAAAAGTAGCTGGTGAAGTCTTTCAAAATCAAGTTCCAGTGTAGAGGGACTTTTGTAGGGAAAGAATATTACACCTGAGAGTAAGCAGGACACAGGTCTCCTTCATGTTGAAGACCTGCTTAACAAGGACATAAAAATAAATGTGAAAATCCAGCAGGTTACATAATTTTAGACCATTTTTTCAAACATATGTATAAATTTGCATATGATAGGGTGAATCAGTGTGCAATGTACATAATGGATTCAAACATCAGAGCACCACGACATCGTAAATTGATAAGAAAGATGTAAAATTGTACCAACCAGTAACCTTCCTTGGGCAACGTATAAGTCAGTGGGTGTCTCTTTTTAGGTCTTCTTTCTTTAACCTGTATAAGGGACAAATCTTTATTCTGACAGTCTTCCTGTAAATGGAGAGGCAACATCCTTCTGTAAAAATTCAGTAAATATTTCAGAATTTGGGACCTAAAAGAGTAAATAGCATCTCCAACTTTTCTCTGTCCCTGGAACTGGCATAAATCTGTTGTACAGCACGGAGGCAAGTATTGGGGACTGCAGGCAGGGCTTGTTTCTTTTGTCCTATAAGCACAGCTGACAACTGAGGCAAGAAAATTGTTAAGGGATATTATTTTCACAGTTTTCTTCCCCATTACTGCACAGGCACACCAGCAGCTGGTTCAGCATTCAGCCCACCTGGAGGTGAGAGGCAATGGAGACCCTCTAAAATAGATGTGCTGCTTAGGGAGAAGTGTTGATCCAGTGCCAGCTGATGCCCTTTAGGAGTTTCCAGCTGTCCATCCCCAGCTGTTCATGCCCCTTCTGCCAAAAACAAGGTGCTTAAGCATCTGGCAGAAGGAAGTCGATCGATTATCATTTCTGAGATTAAAAATGACCTACCAGGTTATCAGTTAACCACCCTCCTGCTGATTAGTTTGAAGACATAAGCATGTTGCATATGAACAACTGATGCTGCAGCTTTGAGGGTAACTTGGGTGCAGAGGAAAATTTGGAGAAGAGTTGAAGCATTTTCTGCTGCTGCATGGATTCTGCCTGCTTTCTTTCAGTGGAAATGGTAGGGTAATTGGAAGACTTCTCTGCTTTCCTTCATCCTTTTTAACACAAATATAAAAAATAATCTGAATAGATGCAGCTGTGGGACATGTACTCTGCCTCCATCCAGCTAGCAGAAGGAGGGTACATGTATTCCCCTTTGCCTGTTTCAGTCTTTTTCAATTTTTAAATTATTTTTATTTTATATTATTTCTTTTTCCTATTATTTTTATTATTAACTAAAATTTTCCGTTATTATATTTCTATTATTTTCTAAAAACTCTTCTGCCATGCTCTTGACCTTGTAAATAATGCCTTCCAACAGCGAACACCTTAACTAAAGTGACTAACCTTAACCTGAGTGGATTACTCTCCCTCGCCCTCTCCAGACAGCGGGTGCACAGCTGTCATCAGTTATCACTGCCAGGCCTTTGGGTACAGTTCACCACTGGTTCCTCTGCTCCTCTACTCGCCATAGCGCCTAAGTGCAAACCCATATGGAGGCCTGAACCCTGTTTTGCATTTGCCCAAGCCAGCTGAAGCCTACAGCAGGCCGGTCGCCTCCCTCTGCCTTGTCAAGCCGGGTTTGTTCCAGCTGTGAATCCATTAGCGTCCACTACTAGGAGTGACATCCAGGTTAGCCTCGGGCAGGCGGCTGCCCTCTCTCCGCACTCCTTCCAGCCCCAGGGGAGAGTGTGGCTGTTCGTCCAGCTGTGCTCAAGGGAGCAGCAAGCCCACACACCTCCGCCTTGCCTGGGCCGGGCGCTGTGGCACTGCAGGGGTCAGCCCCCCAACCCCCACCCCGCCCCAAATGCAACCCTCGCTGGCTGCTTTACAGTAAATGCAGTGACTTGCACTACCGATGAATGTGGCCAGGGCATTTTTCTATGAAACTTATAGTTGTTTTGATGTTTATTGATACCAGCTTGTTCTACATGCCTCTTTGGAGATTCCTCCACTTGTGTTTAGTGGAATGACAATATGTCACTCCAGATCTGCAAAAGGCAGCGTAAGGTCAGTTAAGAGAAGCCTTCACTTTCCAATAGTCGGTTTCTATGTATAAATTGGCATTTGATGCTCATCAAAGAACAAGAAATATTGGATGTGCTCTAAATGTCCATTGTATTTTTGAGCCAACTACCTGATGGAAGTCATCACTTATATGTAAATGAACTGTCAATGGCTTGCCTCCGTTGGCAGTTGCTGGACTGTGAAGGGTATGTCTTAATAAGAACCAAAGCTCTTCACAGACTTTGATTTACTGGAAATAAAATAGAAAAGTCCTCTGAGACTACAAAGGACACTTGTTTCAGATAAAATGTCTAGACAGTAGCAATATATTTGGGGCTTTTATTATAGCAAAACTGCAAATTAGAATAGAGTGCTGAGAAAGTTCCTATGACCCAGCTGAGTTCAAAAACACTGTTTCAGACTGATCCTTGAAACACTTACACTCAAATTAAGTTCATGAGCATTCAAAAAGTGAAAGAAAAGATGTGCCAGGTCAATGTTCAGGTTTGCTAGAACTCTAGAGCTGCCCAGACTTTACATTCTCTCTGACAAGGAGGGATTTGCAATTCAGCTGTGATTTAAATCAGTTAAAGAAAACACAAATCACGCACTATGTTTCACTGCATTAGATAACTGTCTGCTTTACAGTCCATTCCTGTATAATGGCTTTTTCCTTTGATTATTGAAAATAAAACACAAAAGAGAGATTAATTCTGTGAAATGTTACATTTTGGGGAGGAAACAATCAAAATGAACTGAAGCATGCTTTGTCTAAGACATGTCTGTCTCTTGTTTTAAGGAAGGCAAATCATACAGCATTTCTGATAAAGATATGTAAATTTCAGAATATCCAGTTTACCTGAAAACTATTATTGTTACTAAAATTGTTATTTTATTATCATCATAATTGGCAGTTTTTTACTACCTAGAATTTTTGGAAAATTTACTGAATTTGAAAAAGAAATTATTGGGGTGAAGCCTTTTATCACAGTCTATGTAACTTGGGGTCAGTATTTTTGCCCAAGAGAATTTACATGCCAAATATAAATACTGTATGTGAGAGCTTGCATACTTAAAGTAGAACCTTGGTTGCCTGTGTGGCTAATGGAGAATCCAGAAGGCAATGCAGTGAAGTATCAATTTGCAGCACCAGAGTGCTCTGAATCATCTTCCTTGTGATTTATCACAGCTTTCCAGGAATCATCCGGCACTCCTTGTGATCAGTTCCTTTTCCATCTGTACGGAGATCAAACGGAGACACTTGGTGGTGCACCCTATCAGCATTTCTTCCCAGTTGCCATCTTTGGTATTGGAAACTCTGGCTTTGGAAGAAACACATTAGTCACCATTTTTCAGAGAATTAATGCATTCATAGTTGTGTTTCCTCATACCTGAAACAACAGCTCTGGGAAGTCTGAACTGCCTGGGAATCTATGTGACTCATTGCATCAGATAATTAAAAAGAATTAATTTTGTTAGCTGTCAGGTTTTTCAGAGCACAGGTTTATGATGCTTGGTGGAGTGTAACTTGTCTGTGACGTGGGACTTAAAGCAGAGATTTGTATGGTGCTCTCAGTCTTTGAGTGCCAGTTTTGAAGTGGAAGGTCAAGGTGGGATTCAGACAGAAGGCTGAATAATTCTTGCTGACCTGAATGAGATAATCCATTTGCCATTGCCGTCCAAATATAAAAGCAGAAATAGTTTAAGAGGATCAGGCTGAGTCTGCAAGCAGTCTGAAATCTTATCTCTGAGAGGTATGAAAGGCCCCTTCCAATTCAATAGGCTACTAACCCTGAAAGCTCAACAGTAGCAATTTGGTGTCCTTTTGAGTGCATAGAAATCTAGATTCAGCTCAATGCTTGTCTATCTAGGTAGTCTATTAAATGATCATGGTCTATGGTTTTAGTTCCACTGTAAAATTAATATAAGCCCTAAGGTTAAATGGTACACGTTGTCAGCATGATGACTGCATTAGCTGTAGCTGTTCCAAAAATAAAATTTATTTTATAGTAACTGGATTTCTACATAGTCCAACAGATGAGTCATCAGATAATGTCCACAGAGATCAATTTTATTTATACTTTCAGAAGATTAATATTCACTGTTTTCTAAATCTAAGGGTATGCATAACAACAGACTGAATTAAATCTAAGAAATGTAAATGGATAATCAGTATGTCTTTTGGGGCTTCCTACTGCTTCAATATTTGATACTCTGATCGTAGCCACAGTGTACCATGTTATCTTTTATCCTGTCATATGGCTGGTAAATACCATCACAAATACAAAATTAACAGACTCAATCCCATACAAGTATAATTTGATGCAAATCAGTAGATTGTTTACAGACTCCTCAAGAAGGCTTTGTACCCCATCTATCCTGGCATGCAGTCCTTCAAATATTTGACAAGTCACTGTTGTCAGAGAGTACAAAGCATGAAAAAAACAAATGCAATATTAGAAAATCGAGGCTAAAAAGCACAAAGAAATCAGTTTTAGAACATCATCTTTAAATGAGCAAAGGGCAATATTCCTAGCTATGTCTTCCTTATTTTGAAGTGATTCAATCATTATTTGTCGTCATGGAAATCATGAAAAGGGCTGGTTTTGACTGATTCCCTGACATTATAGCTATAGGCAGCACAGTGTTGTAGTAGTTTCACTGCCTGAAGTATTATCTGGAACATCTATTTTGCGTTCAAGTAAGTGCTATATTTAGAACCTATTTTTATTCTGCCTAAAGTATACAGTACACTAGACCTTAATGTACCCTCTAACTACAGACATGGGCACAGAAGATGTAGGCTAAAAATAGTTATTACTCTAGAAGCAATAATTTGTTTGAAAGCCACCACCTGAATTCCCAAGCAGTAGTGAATGATTAGGACTCGCTTGTCTTCTCTGCTGGAGAGAAACCTCCTCAGAAGATCCTCTTTTGCAGTTGGAAAATTTGAAATTTGTACAAAAATAGTAATAGAAAAAGCTAGAAAAATTTCAGCATGCCATTAACTCCTCCAGGAGGATGAAGTACTATTTGTGAATTCCTCTCAGCAATAGTTACTTTTCAGTGCTTTATTTTCTCCATTGGGAATAAGGTAATTATCAGTAGGAGTAGCAGTGAGGAAGAAAAATAAAATTGTTTATTATGGGACCAATCGAGCCCAGCGAAATGAAGGCCAAATTGTTTTTTGCTTGTCTGAGTTTGATTTTCAGTCAGTCTGGATGTGTTTTTTGTTTAGCAGAGAACTTCAGTGAGGAGTATGTTATTTTATGACTGAGGCCAATAGAAAGTCATTGGCATAATAAAACTGCAGATTTTACAATTTCAACGCAGCTGCTCCATGACTTTTAAGCAACTGTGAAATCACATTGTTTAAACTGTGTTTATAAGGACTGATGCCTGGATCCATCTTTTTTCTTTCTTTTTTCTGGAGAAGTCAACAGAAATCCCTCAGATCAACAACTGGTATTGCAGCCTAACTGTTTTAGTGAGTATTTGCAAACCTTCATTTAGAAATTACCACCTGGTCACTCTCTGTTACGCTCATGTATGAAAATGAACATGATATTACCAGTACCATCAATGAATTTGCTGATACTAATTCACCAGTGAAAATCAGTTCGTTTCATGACAAACACACTTGTTTGGATGACCCAAACTGACATTTCAATTGTTTTTACAACTCTTACGGCTTCTTAAACTGCAGCAGTATTTGGACATATTGTGGTACCGCATTATCAGGAATATATATACCCCATTTATAAGAAGTATTGCTTGCTTCTCATGGACTAAATTCTTTGCAGTGAGAGGTGAATTCTGGACCTCAGCTGCAGTCAGGCCCTATGCCTTCCTGCCCTGAGCCTGTGATCCCATAAACATCCACAGATGCGAGTACTTACATGAGTGATATCTAAGTGGGTTTTTTTCTGAAATCCCAACACTTCAGTAAACTTACTTGTTTAGCAGATTAGGACTTAAAGTTAGATTTTAGATCTACAACTCGAAACATTATATGTCAAAGTTGAATCCCCCCTTAGTGACAACAGGGTATCCACGTCTGGCAGCTCTCAATGAATTAAGTGAGTCCTGAGGGCTCCACCTGCCACTTTGCATCTGCAGATGTGTCAGGCCCCACTCCGACAGCTGTGGATGCAGCTGGGGAAAGATGGGTGTTTGCAACAAAAAGGGGCTAGTGATGTGGGGAGGAGAGATGTGAAGCCAGCAGGTTTTGTGTGCTTGCCAGAAGAATGGTGACAAGGAATAGCTTGTCTACAGTAAGGGTCACTATTAAGTTACAGTGTAAGAGCTAATTCTTATGGTGATTGACCCTTAAGATTGAGAAGACCAAGAGGTCAAGAGTCCTGTAGAAAAACTGAAATCTAGTTCAGAGGTTTCTATGTATTTTGTTTGGCTTTTGAGCTTTGCTGAGAGCCTCAAAGAAGGAGCCCAGCAGCTGCTGCCCTGAAAGAAAAATGAGACGTAGAGGAGGCTCTGGAGAAACAGGGAAAATGTGACAGAGCATTTGAATTGGAGACAGCAAGTTTGTGATATATTTGAAAAAGGGCATAGACTTCAGATCAACCTAGAAAAAAGACTGCATACACCTTTATCAGTATTTTCTGGGATAAAAGTACGGAGGATATCATCAGGATGGTGTACATAAATCATACGACCAACAGAATAGGTGAAACTGGAAACTCTGAGAGCTCAAATGGAAGGGACTATACAGCAACTTCTTAACTGTTTCTTATGACTTAAAAATGAGTACCAAAGAATAAAAATTATCCTTTTAACTTCAGTAGATTAACTCAGTTTATTGTATCTGATTCCAAGGCTCAAATCTTTTTACTTACACAAGTTGTACTCATAGGTGGTTTGTAGGTGTCAGTGGAGTCATTCTGACTCTTACAGATGTAGAGAAAAAAGAAAGTTTATCCCCATGGGATTTTTAGTTTTTCACATTACAGCCCATGTGGGGCATGAGACAAAAGTACAGTCCCATGTTCTTAGGCAGGTAAGTAGCCACACTGAAATAACTGTGCATCACAGGACCAGCTCTCAGGATTACACCCACCCTAAATTTACCAGAGCAAAAAGGTTTTTACACACTCATCGCCTCACGTGTAGGGGTTGTACGTGGTAGCTTAATGCCTAATCCACAGAAAGGATGTATACTCCCAAGGCATTACTCCTTTGCAATACAGGGAACTTCCAGGGTGCATGTGGGGAAATCGATAAAGTAAGGCACGTTTCAGATTTGAGTCATGTATGCATAGACATTCCTCTGGATGTAGGAAAGCTTTTGGAGCTGTAGAGCCATCCTTGGCTTTTAGTAATAATGCCGTCTCTCTCTGGCATTAATATTGGTCATCAGTAGTGGTTAGTTATTCCTGTACTTAGATTTGAATGATGCCTCCTGCACACTGAGGAGGCAAGAGGGAAATTGTTACCATTTCCCCGCATACAGTGCTCCTGCACAGCTGAAGGGAGATATCATTTAGCCGGCAGTGCATAAAAGGAGTAGGTTAAGGCATGAAATGTACTGGTTAGATAAAACCTTGACTCAAGTCTGATATCTTTTTTAATATGTATACAAAAATAATAACTCAGGGATTCAGTTTCTATTTTGTTTTTTCCACTACACGAAGAAAACAAAAGTACATCTGTTGCTAGTCTTTCTCACTCATTTCTTTGCCATCTCAAATTAAGATGAATTGCTTATGCTTGTCTCTTGAACAATAACACTGCTCAAATATATAAACTGGGATCTCCTTCTGACAAGTTTTAATTGTGGGATGAGTCAAGCTGGCATTTACCTAGAAAATTCACACATGCAAAGACTCTAGTGTCAGACTCTGTCTGTGCTGCATTATAAAACCAGGAATCTGAATTTCAGAAATGTAGTGAAGAAAAGGTGTGGCATTTGCAGTGAGCCTGGATATTCAAGTACAATTAAAAAACTTCCCAGCAATACATGTAACAAGAGCGCATTAGGTTCCCCTGCAAGGGAGGGAAGAGAAGGCTGTATCCAACGGCTCGTCAGGAAGGATCTCCTGGGTCCATGTGTAACAGTAGGAGAGGAGAGAGAAGGTGGATGGGAATAAAGAACCCAGTAAATTCACAAACTAGAAGGAGCAGAGAGCCCTGCTGCTTCCTGAAAAGAAAGTCTGTTTGAAGTGGGTGTTTTCCCAGAAGTTTCAGCAGAATTCAGGAACAAGATTATATACATACAGTTCTAAAACCAGGACCATGGCTAATGTTTAGCATGTTTTTAATATGTGGGAGTGTAGTCTTCCGTAGCTGTAGAATGGACAAAAGAATGAATGAATGTGGTACTGAATGTCTACTCCCAAGGACAGAATTCATCTGTTTGTTAATACATACTTATGTATGCTACAAAAATACGAAAACAAAATTATTCAAGAAATCCTGCCTCTCCATTCACGTCTTTCAAGCTTGCCAACTTGCTACAACATAGACATCAAACAGCAAAACATCTGGGCAGCCCCAGAGCTGGGGTGAAGAGAAGAGTACAGAAGGGGATACCTATAGTATACCTGAAACTTGAGAAGAGGGGGCAGAGTAACGTGTTGGCTTTCAGGTCTTGATGGAAGACCTGTGCCTCTCTGACCTTCTTACAATCTCCAATGCTTTGTATGCACAGTGTGATGCTTGATCTGTAAATTATTTCTAAGCCTAAGAGCTTTGATATAGTAGCATAACTAACTAATTACTGGCAGAGAGAGTTCCTCCAAAATTATAGGGGCAATGTAGAATTCACCCACTTACTGCTGACCTGGGACACAAGCAAATGAGTTTATACCTTCTGCTCGCATCTAACCTACTGGCTGCAAATGTACCCGAAACTAAACACATTTAAATTGTACTGGGTTCTTGCAAAGGTAGCAAAATTTATTCTGGACTTGACTTGATGCCATGAAATATAATAGATTTTTGCAATACCTTGATATTATGTAACTGACACACAGTACAGCACACACAAAAAAGCAAACATCGAGTTCACTGTGCTCTACAAAATGACATTCGAGAGACCTTGGGAGACATCAGCATGGTGGGTTAGGATGGGGCTGCACAGCAGGGACTTATTTCTGAGTGGGTAAGGAGCATCTTTAAACCTACCTAAAATGAGAATGGATTTGTATTCCTTTCCTTCCCGTTCAGCAGAAACAGAAAGAAATCAGTAAGAATTTCTGAGACTGCAAGGTTATAAAAAGCAAGAGCCTTAACTTTCCAGTAGAGGTGAGGCTCTGGTAACATTTATGTACTTTGCTTTGAGTTTGCAGAACATGACATGCATGCTGCTTTCTGCAAAACAAAGAGAAGGTGGTGCTTTATTAATGAGAACTGGGCTGCTTTTGTTTCTTCCTGCCTTCTCTGTTTGCTTTATTCTTTTTCAAAATCTTGGTGCAAGAATTGAGAAAGCAGGAGAACAGCACTGATGTAAAATACACATTTCAGAAAACAATAAAAGAAAACATATTTTAAAAAGCAGGAGAGTACTTGATAGTCTACATATTTATAATTGAAAGACGTTCAGAAAGGAATTACTTTTTTTTCACTCTAAATTGTTCTAATCCCAAGACAAAAATCTTCCTGGATTCCAGGAACTAATAAATCCATCAATCAGCAACCAAAGGCTAAGAACACCTGAAATTGCCAATAGGAAGTAAAAGATAATAACAAGAACCCTTCATTAAAAATAAATGTTTGTCAAATGTAGAAAGGTAAAATTGATATTACAGAAAGCAGAGTCCAAAATAGATATCTCTAATTTTTTCTTTTTTTTTTTAACTAAAGCAGGTCATAATGTCCTCTTTAACCACGGATTTTGGAGGTCCGATTGTTTTGTGTGATGTTTTAACAACCCTTTAATGAAGTTTTGATGGGTCCATGTAAAAGAATTATCCCCACAGTTTGGCCGAGTTTTGGTCCCTGAACTAAAACCAATCTGATTTTGCAGCAAAAGTGTCTGAAAGTGGATACAGTGCAGTTCTTTCATTGATATCACATTAGCTTTTGGAGCTAATCCAGACTCACTGGAGGTTTACATGCAAACCTGACTCACCATGGGTCTTCCATTCATATCTGATCTGCTTCCAGATCTGATGTCAATGGAAGCACTGTATACTCTGCTGCCGCTATCCAGCTTGGCCTCCCTCCAGAACCTTAATGTTTGTCTTCAGTTGCATCAGTGCCTCTGAGCAAAAAAAGAACGACATCCGTATGTTTTAAGCTTAAAGACGAGTCAACATTTCAAGTGAAAAAATGTATACGTTTGTAGACCTACAGTAATATGGTGAAAGGGTAAATTTCTTGAAATAACATTTTTGGTCTCAAAGCTGCTGAGGTCATTGTGTACGTTGCATTTTCTTGAAAGAGCTCAGCAGAAAGATACATGCAGATTGCCATGGTTTTCTTTTGGCAGCTAAATTTTGAACCATATAATTTACAGTATTTTTTTTTAAAGCAAAGAAGATAATTTGGCAATAAATATGTTGATAAACTCCCATTTAAAGCAAGTGAAAGAGCAGTTAACTCAGAAAGCTGATGAAGAGAGCTAGAAGCCTATTGCTGCACATGAACAGGGCTCAGAGGTGTTTTCTGAGGAGAAATTTGTATTATTGCAGTTGCGTAATGCAACAAATGCAAACAGATCCCTAACAATACGAGTCACTTGCACGCACAGTGGGATGAGACTGGCATTTTAGTCATCTATTGAAGAATTCTTCAAACACTTCCACAAAATTCAGCGTTAAACATACCACTCCAAGGGGGGTTGTTTTACCTAAACGTGCTCCTGCAAGGCAGTGCTGCACTGGCTCTGCCTGGGCACCTCTGCCACAGGGCGTCATATGAGCTGATGTTCCCTCCAGCATGCAGAGGACTGTGCTAGGGAACCAGTGCTCCCTCCACCGTGTAAAAACATCATGGGCAGAGAGTAAGTAGTTATAAATGTATTGTGGATAGGGTAATTTAACTTTTGATCTGGTACGGCCACATATTTGTACATTACTCCAGGCTAACCAGGACCTTACTGGAGACACAGTGATGGTAAATTAATCTCGTATGCGTACAAAACAACTTTAGGAATCAGCACTCAGTTTGTTTTTTCTTAAGTCTTTTATATACTAGTATTACTCTTCTAAAAGCATGATGCCCTCCAAATATTTTGTAATAGCTTGTGAAGGAGCTGAAAGGCTAAAAAGGACTGGGTAGGGTCACTCCAAGAGTTTTTGGGGGTTTTTTGTTCTTTTTTTTTTAAATCATCCCTTTTTTTTTTTCTCTCCAGTGAGAGTAAGATGGGAAATGCTTGGTCCTTACCAAATTTCTGTATTTGTTAAAAACAATTCCTGAAGTTGTTTCCATATATTAGCAGGTAAAGTGAGCTAAATTCTTGGGTCTCTACGAGATTAAGATGAGTTCAGCTCCTGTTTGCTATGGAAACTTAACAGACAGGTCTAAGCACCACCTAGTTAGATAAACACAAGCCTGATTTTAGTTCATCTGTGTCACGACCAAAAATCTGATTACCGTTGTTTGAACTGTTTATTGGTTTCCCTGAGTCTTTATTCACAAAATAACCACCGAACACCATATCCAGAGCATTTGTAATATACCAAACTTCTTTGTAATGCATAACATGGAGTCAAACGTGCAGCATTCTGCAAGGGTGATCACTTTCGAAATAGCTGAATCAGTTCAGGATAGGTGCCTATATGCTTCTTCAACCCAATGCCTGGTGAAAGGGTTGAGGGACTGAAGTAAACACAGAGCGTGCCGGCATTTGCCTCTTCTTCTCCATGGTGGGAAGGGGAAGAGTCATAGCGTGCTGAGCTGGGAAAACACAAGAAAATGGCAGCTACCACCACTGCTACAATGCACCTCTGCTTTCTGGTCTGTATGCAGGCATGTTCAAGTGCACTTTGCAGATATTTTTCATAGCTTTCTAGAGCATTTTCTTACACTGCTGTGTAGAAAAGCTACATGAGAGATCTTTTTTTTATAAAATCTAAACATAAAAAGAAAATTTCACAAATCTGTTGGTCTGGCTGTTTCCCAGTCATATGTCATCTGAATTACATTACCACAGTATTCCAGACATTAAATTAAAGACAGTAGGAACAAGTATAGTTGACATCTGTGCAAAATTTAAAACTAAGGAACTTCCAGTGGTTTCTTTAATCCCAGCCAAATTATGGCTTTTACCACACTCTTCCTTCTATAATGCCAGGGGTTTTTTTC
Source organism: Sagittarius serpentarius (assembly GCA_034782735.1). Classification (NCBI taxonomy): domain Eukaryota; kingdom Metazoa; phylum Chordata; class Aves; order Accipitriformes; family Sagittariidae; genus Sagittarius; species Sagittarius serpentarius. The sequence goes on along the minus strand of JAVKLA010000007.1, from coordinate 23,045,690 downwards.
CTCTCTCTCTCAAATACATTCACAAGATCACGACCATGCAGCTGCAAGGCGTCTTGTGCTGATCCTGTGTGGGCTGGCCATTCCAGCAGTCGCACAGGGGAGAGGGTGCCAGCTCATCTCTGAGGGGTCACTGGCCTGGCTTCCTTGCTTTTTGGTATCGCCAGGAATGTGCAGCGCCTGGAAGAGGTAACTTCTGGTGTGCCAGGCATAGGTTTCATACTTTATTTTGCCCAACACAGGGAAGAAATCGGTAAGAGTTAAGTTCCTTGCTAGGAGGAGTGTGTAGCACTGGAACATGGCATCCAGGGAGACTGTGAAACCTGCGTCCTTGGCAGTTGTCAAGACTTGCCTTGGCACAGCCATGGCTGACATGAGCTAGTGCTACAGGCAAGGGCTTGGACTACATCATCTCCAAGGTCCCCCTTCAGTAAACTGCTCTATCATTGGGGAAATGGGCAATGGCCATTGCTAGTGGCAGAGCAATGATTGCTTAAGTGTAACCATGACTTGTGACGATCTATACACAGTGAGGTGGAGGAGTTTTGCTTTTTCTCCTCTTCTTAGGCTGAAAGATGTTAATGGTTTCTAGTAAACATGTCTACCGAGAAGTCAAAGATGTGGTCGAAGTGAATGAGCAACCTTTCGTTCATGGCAACTAAATGCCCTGATGAGTAGTGGTAGTGGAGAAAGCCACAGCTCAAGTCAAAGCCTACTGTGGTCAGGCCAATTAGAAGCTAAAACACATGCACAGACTTATATGGAGGAGAGAGAGAGAGAAACAACACAGCTACTTGGCTGAGGCTGGCACGCTCCTGCCCTAAATCAGTGGCGCAGGCAGAGGCTGCCCACCCTGGTGCTGCAGGTTCCCCCTGACTCCGGCCCTTCAGTGTCCACCACCATCCCTGGGGCTCCCCCCCGCACCGTGCCCGTGCCACGGGCTGCCCCACACGGGAGCGAATCAGGATGCCTTGCAATTCCCTGCATCCCCTTGTTTTCCTCTGTGTTTGTTCAGCTGTGAGTATATTTGGAAATGCATTGGTGGTGGATGGGTTATTCTGACATTGCAGAAGGAAGAATGTGGTAAAGGCACTGTGTTTTCCACATTATCTGATTGATACCATTCTTCTTTCCTCTTAATAGAAACAATCCACTATGGCTTTGAGTCTGCCTTAACCACATAGGCCAGAAAAAAAATGGAAAAATGTTCCATTTTGGCTTGGTATATCTAAACATAAATAGTATTTTCTGTGGAGTTGATCAGGCAAAGGTAAATATAATGTTGTGTATTGCCTCAGAAGAAACATCATTCCTCTACCTTTAATATTTCCATCAAGAACTATTTTGGTGTGAAAAAGCTGGGATTTTGCATGTTCTTTTCCCGAGGGGGAGAGGAGTAAAATAACTTAAGAAAACATTGATGCTTTCTACCACAATGAAATGAATACTTTGCATAGAAAAATATCTGAATGCTAGTAGAAATGAACTTTTCATATTCTGCTCTAAATATCAGTTCAATGTACTTCGCTTTTTGTTATATTTGGAGACTCTGAGTTAGAGAAATGAAAGGGGGAGTATACTTTCCTGTTTTTAAAACTTGAAGTTGTGTTCTGCTATGTGGGCTTAGAAGAAATGGCTTACAAAGACTGCACATTGCGATGAGAGCAAGGGGGACCATGTCTTTATCTTATTTTTACAGAGCACCAATGGCCCTTTGATGTATCCCTCTGTGTTGTCCCTCTGAGTTCAGTGTTGTTAAGGTTGTATAATCTGTTAGGCAGTGGATAATGGAGGGAAAGTAGGATCTTCTCATGCTTCTGGGCAGAGTTCTGTTTCCTATGGGTTCGTTATCCCTGAGATGTGAAAATTGAATTGGGAACTCCACTTCTCAGGTTGCAAGGTAGGGTTGTTGAATATGGTCCCTGGGACAGGGAGGTGAGAGCCACTCGTGGGGGCCAAGCAGACCACGAGGAGGACCCTGGCACATGGTGGCTGAAGTACCAGCCTTGATTCTTCCCCACCTACCAAGGCCACACATTTGGAAGTGAAACCAGGATGAGATACTGGTGCTCTGGCAATTACCACATTGACAGAGTGGTGTATGTCGCACCTTGTTTGTCAGGCAGAATGTACCCATTGATTCTCTTGCTCTTAGCTTGGGAAGGAAGTAATAAGACCTCCCCTATCCTGGGCTTCAAGCAAAATGTGGAAAGAAATTAAAGTGCGTATAAGACTCCACCACATCTATTTGTTTGTTAGGTGCTGGCAACCTGCTTATGGCACTGCAAGGCAAAAATGTGAATTACGACCATCTCCTGTAACGTCTTCACTTTATGGTCCAGACCTCAACTTGAGTATCTGCACAGGCCAAGTGAGTTTTAATGAAGCATGTGGGGAATCTCCTGTGAGTAAGTCTGTAAGTCTGTGCATATCGTTCTCTCTCAGGGATCAGAGAGGAGGGAATGATATGTGATGTTTTATTTCTATTTCCTTGTTCTTTTTCATTTACTTGCTATTCAATTATGATTTTTAAACAGCTACAAACAATGAGATTCAAATACAAAGTCCAGCTGTTTTTAACGTCAACCAGATATCTGATATCTTTTTGGCAATCTGGGATCCAGAAATCAATGAATAAATTGCCATCATGCAGTGAATAAAATAGTCATCTGAATAAGTACAGCACAGATGTGCCCTTTCACTTCACTAACATGTACTGTATGCAGAATACCTTAAACATGATACAATTCCATGTTTCATAATACATGCTTTTTTGTGAAACAACATATGTCTTCAGTTGTGATTGTTTGAAGGTACTGCTATAAACCTGATGGCTATTATTATGTCTGTTGCAGTTGGCTAGTCATTCTAGAAACCATTTTTTCCCTGCTAGTAGGAGAGATCACTTTAATATAAATTAGCTCAATAAAAATATTTATTAAAAAACAGTCAACAGTCTGCTCCTCCTAGCATGCATCTTGTACGGTATTAGAGTGAAAGCACATATTATCATGTTACTAAAAAGAAAACTACTGAAATAAAAAGATTTATAAGAGAATAACAGTAAACAATCTGCTCAATCAAGCATCTTAACTGCTTAGGTGTGTAATTATAGAAATGACACAATGTTTATGCAAGTGTCTTAAGAATAACAATAAAGTGCAATGTATTTTCTACCAAGGAAGATTTACTTAAATAAATATGCTATAAGCCCAGCAGGGCTACTCACATGACAACAGAGGAGTAAACAGGGAGAGGCATTCCCTAATGCACAGTCAAAAGGGCATAAAAGCAAGGCTATGGAATATGAGGTTTCATCGGCGTCTGAAAGGTTAGTGCTCAGTCTCATTTTTCTCTTGCTGTGTTTCAAGTATTTGCGTAGAAGGGGTGGGCAGCATAAACAGAGCTTAAAGCTGTGACGCTCAAGGCTCTCCACTGTGCCAGGTGAATAAGAAGTTGAAAAGCTGGGAGTATGTCTGTTTGCATTTAGTGCTCATGTGTGTCTTGCTTTGTCACTGTCTCTGTTCCACTTTTTATATCTCGTTTGCTCCTCGTCCAAGAAAGAAATCTAACCTCTATACCTTACTTCTGGGTATCTCTCCTAATCACTCAACTTATAGAGGAAATTCATCCTCTTTGCATCAAATTCTTACTCTTTATAGACCTCTTTCTTCTCTAATCTTCCCACCATGACAGGAAAATGTGCCCTGCAGCAGTGCCTTATGATGTCAGAATGACAGGCTTCTGGCTGGATAAGCAAAAGAGTATTTAACAGGCAATGTTAAATGTACAAATTCTGATCGCATAGTCTTCACCAGCCTCAAAAAAGAAGGGAAAGGCCTCTCTGTAGCTTAACTTGCAGTTTCCCTTCCACACAGCTGCTCATTCACTCCTACCCAGTGGGATGGGGGAGAGAATCGGGAGGGTAAAAGTGAGAAAACTCATGGGTTCAGATAAGGACACTTTAACAGGTGAAGCAAAAGACACATGTGTGAGCAAAGCAAAACAAGGAATTAATTCACTCCTTCCCATGGGCAGGCAGGTGTTCAGCCATCTCCAGGAAAGCCGGGCTCCATCACGCATAACAGTTACTTGGGAAGACAAACGCCGTAACTCCGAACGTCCCCCCCTTCCTTCTTCCCCCAGCTTTATATGCTGGGCATGACGTCACATGGTCTGGAATATCCCTTGGGTCAGCTGGGGTCAGCTGTCTCAGCAGTGTCCCCTCCCAGCTTCTTCTGCACCCCCACCCTGCTCGCTGGTGGGGTGGGGTGAGGAGCAGTTAAAAGCCCTTGGCTCTGTGTAAGCATTGCTCAGCACTAACTAAAACATCCCTGTGTTATCAACACTGTTTTCAGCACAAATCCAAAATGTAACCCCACACTAGCTACTATGAAGAAAATTAACTCTATCCCAGCCAAAACAAGCACACTTTATAGCCTTTAAAATAACACAGAGTAGAAAATACTGCTGATTTGAGGGGTGGCCTTCTGCACTTATTCTGTGCAAGAGTTAATGATGGCAGAGCGTCAGTCCCTGGAGCATCAGGTCCTCACTGTTCATGACCAGCCTGTTTTCTGTGGCCCTTCAACAGATCTGAAATTGGCCAACTGCTTTAATATAATAGTCAAAATAATTTGTCGTGGTATTTGGGTCACATTAGTAGCCAGTTGCCAGTCCCTGTTATTTCCCAGCAGTACTATGGCCTGTTTAACACTCCTTTCTGAAGTGGGGTCTGTGGTGTTTTCACAGCTGAAAACCCACTCTCTCAAGACGCTGGTCAGCAGGATGCAGGGCAAACAGCATGTCCCTCCAACGCTTTGGCTGCATCCCACTCATAACTAACTCTACTCACTGGCAGACATTACCTTACACCCTTATCCTGGGGTGGCCCAAGGTGACCTGCTAGCAGTGCTAGTAAAACTGGATTGGGTTGCTGTAAAGGTGCACAAAGATTTTGGCCACTTTTGCCATACGTGGAAGTGGAAGATGGGATCTAGGGCCAGTAATGTGGGGTGAAAGCTCTGAAGACTTGGGTTCAATGCATCTTCTGTAATGGTGTGATAAGACAAATGAGCAGCGGCAATTCCTGCTGTGAGGAACAGTGTTTCTCTTCTTACATAGCCCGTTAGCCCCTTCCAGGTATTTCTCAGGCCTGACCCATAGTGTTCTGCAGATCACAACTGTTCTGAGGTTTTCCGGACAGGATTTGGTTTTCCTTTTTCAATACGTTATTTGTATTATTTTATGGTAGCAGATATGTAGGAATATTTATGGCTCTGGCTTGAAGAATTTCCTGGCTGTGGTAGAGCCTGTAACCCCCAAAGAACCTGGAAAGTAACTGGTTCAAATGAAGAGGATGGGAAGCTTAGTGGTGTTATAACACTGATTTTGAAAACTAATCTTATTGTCATTTTTACCTGGCATAGTTACCCTTAAATTGTTGCCTTTTCTCCTGAGATAAACCTGATTTGCTCCCATTTTTTGTAGCATTCCTCATGTTTCCCTGAAGTTTCCAAAGGAGATCCTAGAAACATCATCATAGTGTTTTCTTTAAGTTATACAGGGAATTTAACACACTTAGAAGTAATCCAGGCTTGAACACAGGTGCCAAGAATGACTAGAAATATTTTTGAGTCCATGCTTATTGGGGTCACTAGGGCCCTTGGTGTGAACAGCCAAATGCCCTGCGCTCTCGGCTTGCTGAGCTCAGGAGGGAAAGAGGACTCCAGACAGCTATTGACCAAAGAAGAGCTACAAAGCAACACCTGTAAGTGCAAATCCATGTGTTGAAGGACAAGCTCAGCAGCTAAGGGCGGGCATTGTTTCAATAACTAGTAATGAATCAAGGCATTCCTGTGCAGGGACAGGCCTGGGTGCGCATCAAAAATTAACAAGATCCAGCAAATCATCTGCTGGCTTGACGTTCAGCAACACTCTTCCTACCGGGAAAGGTATCCCAAAAAACCACAGAGTATGTATCACACTTTTAGATCTTTGGTTTCAGGGTGGTGCATGTCACGCCTTGATTATATGGCTGCACCCCTCCTGTTGTTGGGGGCCGTGATTTTCTACAAAGCAGGCTTGACACAGAGTGCTGATCCCCAGGCTTCAACCGACTTTTAAAGCCGACTATGCTTGCATTCAGGAGCTGGAGATGAGCAGTACAGAGGTCTGCATTGAGGCACTCAGTGAACCTCACAGAGGTGTGACCTGGCAGCGTTGGTACAGCCAGCCAGTGCCAGCTTACCCAGTGCTGCGGTGGTCCGGGAGCCCCTGGGTCGTTGACCTGCATCGGGCCAAGCTGTTCCCAGGTGAACTGTGGGAAAGTTAAATGACTTTTGGGGCACTTAAGGAGACTCTGGAAAAATGTTGGAGGGCTGTCAGCACTTGCATGCTTTAGTGTAAATCCTCTCAGCAGAGTGAATGTTCACAGTCTGAGGGGAAATCTCGCCTGTAGCTGTGTGCAAGCCAACTAACTTAGTCTGAAAGGACCAAATTAGCCTTGGATAAGAGGTTTTTGTGCATGGATGGTTAGTGGATTAAAAGAGATGTCTAAGTGAAAGCCCAAGCTAAGCGAGGGGAAAGAGCAGCCCTGGCCATGCACCCGCTCAGCCCAGCCCCGCTTCCCTCCCGCCCCGTGCCGCTGGCCTCAGGGCCGCAGGGCTGCAGACGGCCTGTGCTGCCCAGCCTCGCCTTCTCAGATGCCTTCCAGGGCTGCTGGCAAAGCTCAACACGGAGCTTGGTCCCACAGTTTGAATGTATTTACTGAGAGCTGGTAACTGCTTTTGGAGTTTTTATTTTTGACCCAACCACCCTCGCTCAACAGGCAAATAAGGGGCCTCCTATCGCTTCCTGGCACATGGCCGCCTTGGCTGCAGCCCACTGCAGGCCCAAATGCCCACCTGCATTTGGAGAACAGAGATCAAGTCAAGGAAAAAGGGTGGCACTGCATCCATGGGGCACGTTTGGTATGACAAGTGGATCTTGCCTATGATCACCCTATCGTGACTTGTTTTAAATGTCATTGTACCTTGGAAAGCAAATAGTGTGTGTTACTTTTGGTAGGGAGAAAAAAATACATCTTTAATTTGATCTCTTTTTAACGGGTTTCGGTCACTTATCACTTATGTGGAAACTGGCATTTGACATCAGAAAGTTGTGCATCATCAAGCTGAGTACAAGCAATTACTTCATCTTTTTCAGAGCGAAAACTTGCATCCACCAGGCCCCAACTCCAGCAGGGATGGCAGCACTGGGAGTTCACCAGTGCAGTAACCCTTTTTGGACATTATCATCTGCTTTCAGGGAGCAGTGGGACTAGCATGGGACCACATCGCTGTCTATGGCCTGGGTGATATGTTCCAGCTATACCGCACTCAATGTGGGGAGAATAAAGATGGCTTATGGCAGCTGGTGGCATTTTCAGGATGTATAGTGGCTGCTGTGTATCGGCTTCATGCTGATACAGGGTCAGCGATTGCCTGACAGATTGAGATAAGACCACTCCTTGTCAAGCTGCTTCCAGGCTACTGAGAATGTAAAATCAAAGGCTGTCTAGAAATCCTGCTCAGCGCTGTTAGTGTCTTGGAAAACGCCACGCACAGAAAAAGGACAACAGCCAGCATGCATATTCAGAGCAGGAATTACAGGCAGGACAACTAAATCAGTAGGTCTTTAAGACTCAAAATAACCTTGAAGCTGCCTTAAGCCATTTCTTTCAGGGTTCCTTTTGTGTACCTATGCAAAAGGGGGAGCAGCTGACTTGCTGTTGTACTGCGCGCTCTCCTGTGGCGCCAGAATGGTCTTCTTGTAGTCAAAGTCATACAGTAACAGTCTCGGATGTCTTTTAAATTGAAATTTGGGTCCAGCCTGCTGTGTAATGAGCAAAGATCAGGGAATCACAAAGATGCTTATGACCATTTTTTGATTCTCTGAATTTGACTGAAGACTATATGGATTAGACCAGGATCTCCAGTCTGCTCTTATTATTACACTAAAAATATTTTACTGTGACTTTGCAGATGGCAAGCTTGACATAATATCCACCCCATTATATTTATGTTTTGTTATCCTTATAAGCAAAACTGTATTTGCCATACTACAGAACTAAAGCAATGCAAAGACACTTACAGCAATTACATTGATCTTATATATCAAGCAGCAACATGAAATGAGTATAAAAAACCATATATTTATGCACTTTAACCAGCAGCTGGAGTTAATAACAACTCAAGTTCAGAGTTAATTATAACTGAAGCTTGGGCTATTCATTTTTATGTTTAGGACAAACCCCCTGAGGTTTCTGTGACCAGGATTTTATAGCCAGAGACAAGAAATGTCACCACCACTGGAAATATACATATTCCTATCAAGTCAGTTAGATAAGGAAAATAATCATTTTGCAGGAACATGACCAGATAAACCCAAAAGGTAGGATTAGGTTAGTCATGGAAGATCTTTTCTCTCCTAACTCCTATATATTGCAGATAGTAGGAATCACTGGGAAGGCCTTAAATACTCAGAGGGAGACAGCAAATACAAAATAAATGGTTACGATGCCTTTTTTTTCAAAACTTGTCTAGAGTTACAACTAGCATCAAGCAGATCCAGCAAATGGATGAACTAATTCCTCAGAGCTGGAATTTCACTAGCATGGGTTTGAGCTGGCTAGGAAACAGTTTTCCCATTCTGCAGAATTTAAGATTTGTCTTCTTCCCATTCCTTTCACCAGAATGGAATCCAGAATTTACAAAGACTTTTTGTGAAGTGTGAAGGTCATTCCTGGCAGGTAGGTCCATGGAGCATCTTCCCGGTCTTTAGGGAGGCTGGGTTGGAGTGGCTGTGCTGTCATTTCCTGCTTCTCAGGTGGGAGAGGCTTCTGTAATTGGACTCTTCCACTCTTTCTTTGGCAAAAATTGCACACTGGACAAGAGATTATACAGGTTAAAGTTCAGTGGAAAACACTCTTTTTAAGCATTTTGATTTTGATGAAAAAGCATTTTCTTTTCCTTCATAAAAGGAAAACATAACCCCCACCCTGTAATATCTCTATTTTGCATGCAAGCAAACACAATTCCCCCTAACAAAAGCTCTATTTTGCATGCAAGCGTACACACATTTCCCTTGTTTATTGTTTTTAAAGTACTTTGAATAGGAAATTGTATTTTGTGCTAAGCATTAGTGCAGCTTGCTGGCAGCTTGTTTGGCTAGTACCCTGTGTGCCCCACCGGGCCCTGAGACACTTTGTGCTGCTATGAAGCAACACCTCTCTTTGTTCCCTCCATGCCTCATAGTTTCTTGGTGTATGCCATGACGATTGTACAGTATGTTTTAATTTGCATTTTTAAGCAGACATAGTCTCAGCCATCCTATGTGACAAGAACGATTAGTCTGACCTGCTATATGAATCTGTCCCTGCCTCTTCAGCTGCCACCCTTTTGGCATATTGTATTTTAGATAGAGGAAAGACAAAAGCCAAGCATTGAAACTGAAATCATTACAGTAATATGTGTGAACAAATGACATGAATATGCTTCTGAAGCCCAGATACTCTGCTTTTTCATTATTTCCACTGTCAGAAAGAGAACCCTCACAAATGTTTGTCACTGGAAAGAGTGCACAGGAGGGAGGGAGGGAGGTAGATCTGTAGAGAGCTACCTAAAGGAAAGGACAGAAGAGGCAAATGTGGAAAGCTTTTGTTTGAACTGCGCTGAACATTATTTCCTGGAGACTTTCACAATGGAGTCAAAAGACCTTGTGTCTAGCAGGTACTTGTGGTCTGCCAAGGTTTGATGATGGAAAAGCAAACAAATACATCATTCATAAAACATGTCCACAGCACATGCGCTACAACTAACTGGGTCAGCTGGCAGTATAGGAAGAACCAGCTCACAAGACCTGGGGAGTCAGAGCAGCTGTGCTCTAACCCCGATTACTATTTATTATTTATTCACTTTGTTCTGCTTAAGCTGGGACATGCAGACCAACACAAATTTGCTTTGCCTTTTAGAGTATGTTTGAACAGACAAAATAGGTGTCTGTCAGTGGGTTTACCTCATGTGAGAGCACGTACCATAATTAACAAGGCAATGTGTGTCAGGGTAGGACTTGCAGCATTTGCTAAATTCAGAGCCGTCTAAAGCATGGGCTCACACGAAAGGGCATGTAGCCCAGGGTTCTACAAAGCATAAGGCCTATTGCAACTGTGCTGATCTTGCTTGCCTACAGCCATCCCTGAGGGTAAGTCCCCTGAAGCCAGCCTTGCTAACTGTAATGCTGCCAGGAGGCAAAAAGAAACACCCAACAGAATAGCCTACATTAGCAATAGGACTTTCTTTGCCTATTGATTGTCTGTAGTAAGATTTCTGACTGCATAAAGACAGATTTCTTTTTATGCTGCCAGCCAGTACTGCTTTTTTGCAGGAAATCATGATTTTTTTTCTGTTTGTCCTGTAAGTGGCATGATGTGAGCCTTCTCTGAAGAAGGCAGCACATAGCTGCAGTTAGCTTGGGAATAAATATGCTCTGGAGTACAAAAGCCTGGGCTCTGCACTAACCACAGCAACATGGCTTCTGTTTCAGAGCTGTCTCACATCTGTCTGAAGAGAAGCACAGGCAGCTGGAGTTCACATCTACCTGGGAAATAGCATGTAGACATACACATACGTATGCTGGCAAATCTTCTAAGCATAGACAATGCCTATGAGAAACAAAAGGTGACGCATCTCCTGTTAACTTCAGCTAGAGAAGTTTGATGCTGATCTTTACCTAGGTATGAAGCTAAGGATTTAGGTCTGTCCTCTTGCTCAGAAATGGGAGTTTGATGCTGAAAGATGGATATAAATGGTGCATTCAGAGCAGATTTTTTTTTATGTGTTGGTCAAACTGTAGGTTTAAAGGAGGGAAGAAATGCTGTTTCCCTGAATTGGCCATTGTTGTGCATGGCTATTTCTCGATAAGACAGGCTTGAGTTAGATTCCCACATCTTGGATAGAGTAACTTTTAATTTATTTAATTAGTTTACTTAAACATCAGTGACAGGTTAGCAGCTGTATGGTAGAGTGAGAGCTGACCCATGCAGTCTGAGAAAGCTTCCTGAAGGTCTCTGTCTTAACCAGCCAGGCAAGTTATATCTTCACAGCTGCAATTTGCAGGAAAACCCAACACTGCTGAGGATCAATGACGTAATGACAGTTTCACTACAGGCTGAGTGGCCCAATAGTCTGGCCTCAGCATCAGCCAGGAAGAATTACTTTCACATTTCTTGCCCGAACTTTAGTTTCTTAAGTTTCCATCTCTCTGTTTTTGTAAGTGAACTGTGAAGAGAAGCCATAGTCTGTGAAGGAGATCCTGCAGGTATTTCAGCCATGAATTACTGCCGTTTTATTGCTCGGCCTCATTTTTTGTGCAGCTTCAACTCTGTGTTGTTGTCCCTGATGAAGAAAATGATGATACTGAGCAACGTCTTTTCAATATTGTCTGCTTCTAAATGAACTTTGGTTTTATTTCTCAGCATAATGCAGGCCCTACATCTAGTTTACTTATGATTTATATTCTGTTAAAAGAGATGAGCCTTCATAAAGCCTACTGGCTAATAATTAATTAAGCTCATTTTAAGTCATTAATCTATTGTTCTGCACGATCTTTCCAGAACACATTTAAGATGTCTGATGCAATGTTTATTCTCAGCCCTTTTAATGCAAGTCTTTGCTATAACTGCCTGCCTTTATTTTCCATTTGCATCACCTGCAAATTATTGTCTATACAAGCCTAATGGTTTACAGTAACCCTTTAAAAATTGGATACTTGAGGTGAACCCATTTAAGATAATTTTTTACAAAAGTCTAGCATTCCACCCCAGCACCATAGCATACCTTCTGAAGAGAAAGCCAAGAGCACTAAATGTATCAGCATTACGATAGCCCAAACCCATTTGCTGTGGTATTGAGGACTGACACAGAAATGACCCTGGGTCTCAGTACATGGAAATTACTTGTAATTATTCTATATTTTCCAACCCTCAACCTGTTCATCTCATAACTCTTTGGTAGCGACTCCTTTGAGCTGGCTCCAGCATTATCAGGGGAAATTCTGAGATCTCTGTTGGAGCTCTCCAATTTGCAGCTGAGTAGCTGACCCATTTTTGTTTAGGGCAATGTGTCTTTGGTTATAAAATCATCATTCTTTATAAGCCTCTTGCAGGGGGACAAATGGATGTATTTTTTACTCTATGTGACATTTTTAAACTGATAGACATTATTTGCCCAGCGTTTTTTAATCTCCATTTCATGAAAAATGAAGGTCTTTGGCCTAGAATTTCAATTTGATTTATATTCACAATTTCTCTCAACATATTTGAGCCTAGCTGATATCAAAACATGAACATTAGCTTTAATCATTACCAAAGGTTTCCATGTGATTTAATAGTGAGAAAGGATGTTGGTTTTCCTCATCATTTTTTAATTTCTCATAAACTGAATATCAAATTCACTAACTTTCATCCAAAATCAATTACTTTAAAAAGCTATAGGAAAGGAGACCTTGAAAGAATATCCTACCATAATTTCTGTCACTCTATCCAATCTTGCTGCTGTCTCTGCTTAGTTGGAATCATTACCGTACCTTAAAAGTAGCAACTTTGTGCAGTAAAATGGCACAGTACTGCTCAATCTATCTGCTAGGTAGGAGTCCTCTGAATTTTTGCTGCATATTCTACTGATTTTTTTTGTGTTTATTAACAGTAGTGAGTCAATAGAGCTGTGAAAATAAGAATATTTCTCTATTCCAAGTCATCAGAAAATAATGCTTTTTCTCTTCTGAGGCCAGGATCTTTAGGAGTGGACAGAATGTAAATCAGAAGTGAAAAGAATTCGATTCCCACTTGCCAAGGGGAGGTTCCCATCTGTTCTCACTGAAGTGTATGGGGATTTTTGCTATTGACTCTCTTGAGAAAAGGGTCAGACCTTAATTCAAGGGAGGAGAGAGCATTTAGCTCTTTTGTATCGTTAACTAAAATAAAAATGCTTCAGCTAAATAGGTTTGTGACCATCTGAAGAAGCTGCTTAGTAACAAACATTCTCAGTTTTGCAAAGGTGTAAACCCTAAGAAATTAGGTGGTCTTGTCCATCACAGCAGCAAATCTACATAGGTTAAGGGGATGCTGCAGTACCCCTTGTACTCCATGGAAGCCAAATCTAACTCATCAAGGCCTCTTTCATTGAATATACCTCTTGCTAAGAAAAGAATATTCCAAAATTTCACAAGTCATCAAGGGTATGCCTACCACCAGCCTGAGGAATCTCCTGGCAAAGAGCCAATGAAACATAACCTCACCTTCATCTTTTGCCACCGATCTACGTGAACAATGTACTCTTGATACAGAGACTACATTCTGATCTGACCACTTGCACAATATTTTTTCCAGTAGTTTCTCTAGTTCTATCAGTCTGAATAGTCACATATTTATTCTGAAGTGTTTCTTTTGTTACCTTCAGAACAGAACTGGAGACTCGAATTCCAGCTCAGGATGGGGTGGACTACACGATAGACCAATTTTCCAGATTTTTACAGCTGCTGAGTACAAAATTGATACTGGTTTCCCTCCAGCTTGCCCCCAGAGCAAGATAATTGCAGTATTTTCAATGTGCAGTTTGTTACTTCCCCCTTCGAGTCAATCTAGTCCCTCTTATTCCCTTTTCTTTTTGCCTTTGCAGTGGGTAACATATGTAATGTGAAGGCTGTGTTTAACATCAGACTTTTGCTGTTCAAGGAAATGGGCATTGGGCTCAATATATAAAACAAAAATATAAAGTAGATCCAATAATGGAAATTAGTTTATCAATAATGGAAATTAAGAAATATTGCAAAAGGAGATTAAAAAAAAAAAGAAACCCTTTAAAGCAATTATGAAGCATAGACCATATTCATACTACCCAACTCAGTGTAACAAGAGCTCACAAAGGAACTTTTCTAGTTGGTAGATAAATGTGCATGCAGAGTTCCCTATGCTGCCTAGTCCCAACAAACCTTCTCAGGAGTATCTGTAGCTGTCTTATCAAAGTTAAGAGTCCTGTCTAGGAGTATGCTGGTGTGGCAAATCATCAGCTGGTGTTAGAACAGCCATGGTCTTCATTGACTAACCAGACCTCCAGAGTGTATCTCTTGTGATTCTCGTACATATCTTCTGCTTCAGAGCCTCTGCTGGTCAGGATGCACTGAAATGTTCACTTGTATATAAGTATAACACACATGTACATTTTTATCAGCCAGCCTTTTTTAAAAGACTGTGTCCCATCAAATTGCTCAGCGTTTTTTAAGAACTTGAAGTTCTAGTTCTCAGTAAACACGTCAGGTGGGTCATGCAATTTAACTTGTAGCTTAGCTGCTGGCAGAAGATGAAAAGCTGCATGAAATCTAACTTTATCACTACAGGAAGATCTGTGGAGTCACTGCTTTCATATCACGCTAGTTACTGCCTTGACTTTTTAAAGAGCACATAGTTTTCTCTTGCTTTGGTCACTGCTTTCTGAGATAAACTATTGAAACTCAATGGAGTTGTGGCAGTTGAACCAGTTAAGGATTCTGCCTTCTATTTGCTCTTACAGCTCCTGAAGGATGTGTGATTCAAATTCCATTGGGATTGCTCTTTTATCTTTGCAGTCAAAGATGTCCCTATTTTTTTTTTCTACTTTTCCCAGAGCAACATAAGAGCTGTGTGCTAATATGCAAAAATATGTTTCAAAAAAGTAGACTGTAACTATCCTTTTGAATAACTTTGATTTATTTCAGCTACAGTTCCAGCATCTTTAATTGTATTTTCTAGTAATGTTCATCGGAGCTTGTTTGCAAAGAAGTAAGCTGGTATTGCAAACTGTCTTGTAAAATCTGAAGTTTCTTGCATATTCTTACAAAAAATAACCCAAAGAGCTAACAAGTTTTGAAGCAATAGCTATGAGGCAAAAGCTATAGTATGTTAAATCACACAGCAAGAACAGTGAATTGTTGCAGTGAACAGTCTCACACATATGCAGCCTGTAGATTGCTCAGAAAAAGCTATTCATCAGAAGAAGAACATATCTACACAAATATAGTTTGTAATCAGTTAAAGATGTGAGGAGTTATATCTGTAAAGGACTCATTTGCTGTAATACAGAGGCATCTGGAGCAGAGACACTGAATGGAATAGATCTGTGTTAAACACCTTGTCTCCAAGTGGTTGTGAGCACCACATGGTACCAAGAATAAAAATAGCCTAAGTAGAATGGAGAACTTCAAATATCTATCAGAGCCAAAACTCTCTGGAAACGTGGAAGACAATTGAAAGAAATTCAGTAGGCACTTTGCTCTGTGTTTCTAAGCAAGCAGTGCCAGTAGAAATGAAGACGTTCAGAAGATAGCCTTGTTTTTGACAGTGGCTGGTTCTGAAAAGCTTGTTGCAGTTAATAATTTTCTCTTAAGTAGAGCAGAGGCTGACTGTGAAGTGGTAGTACAGAAATGTGAGGAACCCTGAATTTCACGTAAAAATGAAACATATGTGTGAGATTGGCTCAGAGTAAGCAGAGCCTTGCAATTTTGAGGGCTAAGGGGAGACTGGGTCCTAATGGGAGCTGGGAAGAAAATTCAGAGAAACTACTGGAAAATGCAGAGTGAAGCTGAACAAAGCTCTTATAAGTTGCTGGTTAATGCATGCTAGTGAGGAAGTCAGTCACTCAGCACAGTCTACAGAGTGAACTCCACAGTTCTTTGACACCACAGACCTGATTTGGTATGCAAAAATGTCACCATAACCCCAACTCCTTAAGGTAAAAAAGGATGCAGGGCTCTATCTTGGATCAAAACAAGAACAACACAGCAACTTGCACACATTGGACAACCACCACTTAAAAGGATGGCGTCCAGAAAAAGAAATACATATCCAAAAAGGCAATGGGTTGCACCATGTTTTTAATTGATTGCAGACATTCCCGGAGTGTGGCCAGTGCGGGCAAAGCCTCTAGCTCAGATGAACTCCACATAGCAGCAACATAATGCTCTGCCAAAATATGAAGACTGTCAACCTGAAAGTAAATATGACAGCTATTATTTCAGAGCTGCACACTGACACATAAACCACTGTTCCCAGAAACTCTATTAAAAGATCTTAAAGAAAAGCCTCAAAAATAGAAGATAATCTGATGAAGAGTGTTATTTACACATCAGCTAAAGAAATACTTGAAGTAGAGCCACAGTTAAACAGTAACAAGGGTATGAATGCTACTTCTTGAGTTAGAAGGATGCTAGCTCTTTTTTTTCATCCAGGGGTATGATCCTGAAGTGATAGAAGCCAAAATAAATAAGGGTATCTTTAGAACATCTCAGAGCGGGGGTGCTTTTGCCCCTGCTGGATTACTACAGAGCTGACAGTCCCCTCCCGCTTCTATAGCAGCGCTGCGTGCATTATCCTGCTGCACTTTGAGACTGTCACACCAGAGGGATGCATGTGGTACGATATGGCACTATCAAAACAAATTAGTTGCTGCTTCTTGATGTTAGTATTCATGTATAAGAGACAACATACAAGTTCAGGTGTCAGTAACATCATGGACTAACTGGACATTGTTGTTAAGGTAGGTTAGCAGACGGACTAACTGGACATTGCTGTTAAGGTAGGTTAGCAGACAGGCTGGAAGTTCCTGGGATCCCACGTTATGTGAACGTTGCTCGTTTGTCATTCACAGGCTGATGTGGGGAATAACTGCGTGGCATCTGGGCTGTTCAGAGACATGTGCTTGGCACTGCCTGTGCAGTACCTAGTGCACAGGGGAAACGGAAAGAAACAGTCATTGCCAAGGTCCTTGCTGCAGAGTGGTGACTGAACAGCACAGGGAGCTTGAACTCATACACTTAACTGTTTCATTTCTTCTACAGTCATAGAATCATAGAATTGCCTAGATTGGAAAAGACCTATAAGATCATCTAGTGCAATTGTTAACCTAGTGCTGACAAGTCCCCCACTAAACCATGTCCCTAAGCACTACATCTACACAACTTTTAAAAACATCCAGGGCTGGGAACTCTACCACTGCCCTGGGCAACCTGTTCCAATGCCTAATGACCCTTTCAGTAAAGAAATTCTTCCTAATATCCAATCTAAATCTCCCCTGGATCAACTTGAGGCCACTTCCTCTTGTCCTATCACTTGTTACTTGGGAGAAGAGACCAACCCCCACGTCTCTACAACCTCCTTTCAGGTGGTTGTAGAGAGCGGTAAGGTCTCCCCTCAGCCTTCTTTTCTCCAGGCTAAAGAACCCCAGTTCCCTCAGCTGCTCCTCATAAGACTTGTGCTCCAGACCCCTCGCCAGCTTCATTCCCCTTCTTTGGACATGCTCCAGCACCTCAATGTCCTTCTTGTGGAATGCACCAGTCAGTATTTTCCTGTAGCCAGAGCTGGGATTTTAGAAAACAGATCTCTTATGCAATAAAGTTCCTCTGCCTGACTTGGACAGTAAAGCTAACTGGAAGAAGTCCACCTTCTTCGTTTTGTCTCCAGTATGAAATACTTCAGTAAAAATACACTGGAAATTTTGTGTCTTCATCAACAACTGCAAAGTAGAAGGCCAACTTTCTTTTTTCAGTTGTAAGTTTTGGTTTCCACTCCTTTGAAAAAGACAGTTCTTTTTGGCTACAAAAGAAACTGCAAGAGAAATCATTAGCAGAGTTTTCCACCTAGCTCAAATGTCATTCTTCAAGCAGCTCTACCCTTTTCAGCTTTCTTCTGACGGTGGTGTTAGACCAGGCAATTTATAAAACTTGGTAGCTGTTATCATTTGTGATAGGAATTGCCCTGAGACATTTGTCCAAAAAATCCATTTCCTCTTTTAATTAGGATTGATGTACAAGTTGCATCCTGGTGTTGAATCAGTCTCCAGCCAGCTCTGAACTTTTTGCAGTTGATTACAATGATTGCAGTTCTTTGGCTGGTTCCTCCAGCGTAACTTCCCTGCTTTAAAGAGAGTGGCAGTGGTTGGTTCGAACAGAGCAGTCAGCTGAGTGGATATTTCGTAAAAATTGTGTCTAATGTAACAGAACTGATCAATGTAATTTTCCTTTTAAAGAAATGTTCTCTGGAAGGTGCTGTTCAGCAGATCACAGCTGATATAATGCTCTGGATGGCATAGAGGGCTTTAAGAAATGGCTGGAAAGAGCATGCACATGCACGGGGAAACTTTCAGTTACATCCAAGCACAGACTCTCTGTTCATTGCCACAAAAATAAAAAAGCCACAAATAACTTCCAGGGCATAATTTCACATCACTACCAAATGTGCAGGATAAGACATGTTGAGCTTGTTGGGCTATATATTACTTGAGAGCTTACTGAATCTGTATTCTGTCAGCCACTCTGGCTGCTGCTTGGTTTCCAGATCAATATGAAGGTGTTTTGATGAGTAAAAGGCAAATGACCTGTGATGTACCTGTCTGAGAAAGCCTCTCAGTTAACGATAAACTGATTTTAACTGTACCATGAAGGAGCTGAAATCCCATCATTATAAGAGGGAAAAGGTAGCTGTCAGGCTGCTCACACTTGGGACCCCAAATTTTTTAAAGTCTTTTCTTCCCTAGATTGGTAATAGCCTCATGTCTTTAGCTTTCCCTATGAAGTCCCACCTGATTTTTCTACTGAGAGGAGAAAGGTGCAGCATGGTGTATGTTGGCACTGAGGAAGGTGAGGAGAGTGGCTAGCACCAAATACAGTGGCCACTGTGCCTCGATATTGATTTTGCCTTCAGAAGAAGTGTGAATAAAAACAATTATTGTATACTGCCTGCAATTTTTCCTGCATAAAACAGAGGACATATGTGACTCTAAAAGGCAAAGATTTGGGCATAATAATTTAGTAACATGACTGAATGTTAGGATCAGGTATTTAATCACATAGGAATAGCTGCATACCTCATTGACTATGAAAATGCTCCCTGCATGCTTTATGGAGTGTGCCACATACTGCAAAGCATATATTATCCTGTAAATATTAATGGTAAGTAATTTAAGATCAGTAGTTGCCTTCTTTTCAGAACAACTCAGACGTGATGGTTACATTTCTGCCTTGTTGGACTTGCTCTTTGGGGGCCATTTAGTCAATCCTGGCTTGCTAGATTAGGAACCTCTTGATCAAATATAGTTCACTTTGTTCATTTTGGTATACCCTCACAGAAGCCATTAATTGCCCAATGAGCCCAATGGACAATTAATGGTTTCTGTGGATAATACATCAAACTCATTATATATGAAATTTCTAAGCAGAGCATAGTATAAAGTTTAAAGGATACACACAGCAATCAGGCGTTCTGATTTCTGCATAAAGATTTTCCACTGACTTGAAGTAACTGTAAGAGTTATGACCCTGACGCCCAGGCCTAGCAGAGGGCTGCAGATTGTGGCCCCCCACCATGGACAACCCGAGGAGCTGTCTACAGCATGCTAATAGGATGGATGAAAGAGTGAAATACCAACAGATTTGGGGACATAAGTGGTTTATTTTATACTTTATGAGATTTCTTATATCCCTTGGGCTTCAAGAAGTCAGACAACTACAGCCTTGTGCTCAAAGAGCTAAAGGAAAGCTTTTTTGTTTACATGAGGTTAGGAGGTAGTATAAGAGCTGAGAGACAGCATCTCTTCATGTGTAATGGCCCTGCAGTCCAGGATTTATGCGAACAATGGAAAAGCCAGCTGCCAATAGGCCTGCAATGCTTCCCCAGGAGCGTGTCCAAACCACCAGTTTGGGTGCTGTAGGCCATGCATGAATGTTTCATGGAGTGCGACTAGAAAGGGGATGTCTCCGGTACAAGCTCACTGCCTGAAGCGAGACACTACCAAGCCGTGCTCCTCCCCTTCTTCCTTTTCCATCCCATGAATCTTAAGATATGCGGCACAGGGCATCCCAGCTTTGGTAAGAGGGTGGCGTTCCTACCCAAATGAACTCGTAGGGTGCTCGCACAGGGAGACAACATTGGGGCTTTGGCTTTCTCAAGCCAAGGAGGGAGCTGCATCCAGAGCTCTCCATTCCTCCCTGAACTTTTCAAACATCAGCGGTCAGTGTGTTGGAGACAGGCGGAGGAGCCGTGCCATTTTGACTACTGTGCTGCTAGGCCCACCCTGGGAACACTCTCCCACCAGAGCAAATTTGTCAGGGATGTGGAGGAGGGAAGGTATAACCTTGGGTCTCTGCTGGGACTTGGACCAGAGGAAGGTACAGTGGCAAGAGCAACATGCTCAGAGGGGCTGCCTGAGGTGCCTTGAGCACATTTAAGCAAAAAGTCCAGTGTGAGGATTCACAGCATTAGAGAGCAGCTGAGCAAGAGTGTTTAGGACCCTGCTTTTCAGTCACTTTTGCAATGCTTAAGTCCCTTCCTGGATTCAGATCTTAATCTTGGTTACTCAGTTTTGCCATCTGTTGGAGTAGAATAATAGTTTCTTTATATATAGGCTTTACATGAAGAGATCTATGGAGTTTAATTTGTAATCTTTCTACTTGGTTTAATTAATTCAGAAGGAATGATATACACACAATATATGTTACTTCTGACATAAAATTAACAGAGGATTTTCATTTCAAAGTAGTTACAAATATGTTACCCTTTTTATCAGCTAGTATTTCAATTGACATTTGTATAATTCTTCTTTCTGCTTGTTTTCTACTTTTATCAACAGCTACTTGGTTGTCACAAACAAAAGGTTTGATTTTGTTTCCTCTATCAGTTTCCACTGAACATACACTGCTATACTTCCACCAAAATATGTACATGTAAGTCATGCTAAGACCAGATAACACAGTGAAGAATGAAGCACAATATTAAAAAAAAATCCATTCATTCAGAGATGAATAAGTAATTTATTGCTTTCACGTACTGAATGTCACAAAACTCTGAAAACATAGAACATCTCCATTGTTTATGGCTGAGTAACTTTTTTTTTTTTTTTTTAGATTTTTAACTTGAATAGTGTAGAGTGATTCTACAGAAATTTACATATGGAAATAACTTTACACACAAGTAATCTTGTTCCGTTCATACAGAACTAGTGAATGTTATCCTAGTGCCTATTTAGGAGTATGCTTTCGCTTGTATATGGAACATGTGTTGTCCATTGTTAAAAGGAGAAAATATGCGTACATACATATATGAAAAGAGATAAGAAAAGGAAAACTACGCAAGCTGAAAGCAAAATCCCTACTTGCCCTTCAGTTTACTAAAATAATGTTTGTTTAATACATGTTAAACAAAAAAGCCAAACCATGTTGTCTTACAGTTGGCTATTGTCCTAAAGAGACTCAGTTTGTCCTCCTCTGCTTTTAATTCTGAGTTTGGCAACCTGAAAAATGTATCTTCAGAATCAGAATATCTACTCTATGAGAAAAATATTCTCTTTGTGTATTAAAGGAGAAATGTGCCTCCAATACAGAACGTGTGATAACTAGGACTACTGCTAACTTCTTTTCTTGGCTGCTGTCCCTCCAAATGAGTCACATTTAGTTAAGATTTTGCCCTTACTACATGCCTGGGGTCAGTATCCTGGAGATTCAGTGGTTACTAATGGTTACTCAGCCAGAGAAATGAAGGAAGAGGTAAGGCAGAAAAAAAAGCATACAGATAAGGTGTATTTTTCTAAGTCCTGCGGCAAGAATGAAAGCTGAAGACACCCCCCCAGTCCGAATATCTGCCTTTTCAGGGGGCTGCAAAATGCACTTTTTTATGACCTCAAAAAAGGAAAGTGACAGTAACCCCCTTTTTGAGTACTCTTAAAAAAACCTGTGACAGCAATGCAGGAAAAAAAAGCAAAGATCTTACTTTGATACAGCATCTATGAAATAACAGGTTGGGGATAATATGCTGTAGGTGCTCCCCACCTCAGTCCCCCAACATCCGGCTGTATAACCCGTGCTGTAAACAAGAGCATTAAAGGATGTAGCCAATATAAAGACAGATTCTAGATGTAGCTAAATTCAACAATTAGCCTAATCATGTAAGATTAATTTTTCTGTATTTCATGTAATTGTCTCTTTTCCAAAAGCCTGCTCATGTATCTGTCTGGAATTCAGATCATATTGTTGTACTGTGTCACTCTTGTTCGACCTAATACCCAAAAGTTTTATTCATGGTTAAAGGCCTAAGTGCAGTGGCCACTTAACCAAATGCCTACATTTCAGCAGCTTCACCAAATGACCAGTTTGACAGAATGACTGTGATAGGAATTAGAGCTAGTGCAGCTCCCTTATTAATCATTACTTGTTGACCTTTAACAGCAGCCAAATTGTATCTGAGTGCAGTTAAGGTGTTCAGGGGGTTTGTGTGTTGCAGGAGGAGGGGATGGAGTGGAGAACAAAGAGACAGGAGAGAGGGTTATTCTTTCGTGGGTGGGGGGGGAATATTGTCCCCATTGAAATCAATCACAAAAATACCATGATGCCAAAGGTGCATGGACCAGATCACTGAATCTTGCATGTTGCTGTGCAATTAGATGCTGTGTCTTGCTATTTGAAAAGAATATGTATTTGCCTATCTAGGGCACTGAAATGAATAATCCCTGTTACTGAAAGAAAGTTATGTGGGAATAAAATAGTCCTTGGGACTGGAATTCAGTTGCCAGCTTAGCTCTCTGCCGCACAGTTTTGCGGCTAATCAGGGCACACAGAAAGGGTTTCCAGCTGCTCTGTGCTTTCCCTGGGGAGAGATTTTATTGAGTGCTTGTGTGTATATATGCGGCAGCACCTCTTTCGAGCAATGTATGCAATGGCCAGAGAGGCTTATTGCTGGGTCTGGTTTGTTGATGGGTTTTTGTTTGGTTTATTTGAGGTTGTTGTTTATTTGGTTTTTAATTTGTATCCCAGAGGAAACAGCTGGGGAAAAGATTTTGGAGTAGGCCTGCAGGCCTCTTATGCCAGTTTATTTGAGCTTTTGTTATGTTTGAGTTAATTTGTCCTATGTTTAAAAAATGTGAACTCCTAAAGAATGTAAATGTGCATGAGAAACATTTAAAATAAACAAATATTCCAATAATACCACCCAAATTGCCCTAATGTTGTTTGATAAAATAAATCGATGTGGGTATTTTCAGTGTGATGAACCAACACTTGGGAACATATTCCTAAAAGGAGCTCATTCGGCATTGGTGATGACCGACTTTGTTACTTGAAGTCAATGAAAATACATTTGCAAGTAAATATTACTCATACACGAATGGTCTTCAGTGCTGGAATTTGTACCAGCAGCCCACAGAATCAGACAAAACCTCCGTATAGTTGTGTTAAAGGTTGGGTTTGTATTTGCTAGGGGAAAGGTGGAAAATTACTTATGTCTAACACTGTTAACCTAAAAGTGCAGGTTTTTAATAAGTAAAAGTTCTTTGAAGCAATTGTGTAAAATCTCCATGTTTAATACAGTTTTCATTTGCTAAATAGCTTCTTACCCCATTGCTATGTTTGAGTTCAAGGCTTCGAAATTTTGCAAGAAGGACTCATTTTTCACATGAGTAACAGACAAAAGGAGCAGACAGGCAAAATGACATCCTCTGTTTCACTAGTATTTTTAAATAATTAGTCAATTTGTTTTTAATGTAAAATAGATTTTCTCAATTTTATTGGAAGAACATGATATATTTATGAAAAAACCCTCAGTACAGCTTTTTCTCAAAATCAGACCACCTATTTCTTGGGTTTTTTGCTCTTGCTTATTAGAGTATTTCTTTACCCTATACTAATGAATAAGAATTAATCAACTTTTTTATGCTGAAAGATACGTTTCACTATACTAACCCTTTGTTTTCCATCACTTACAGGGGCAGATCCTCAGCTGCTGTGAGTTGATCTCCAGTGAGGTTAGTAAGCTTGTCTCTAAAGCAGAGTGCTGAAGATCCAGTCCTGCTTTTTCAAGGCTGTATAACTGAAGGGTTTTTTTATTATATAGATATAATTAATGGATAGTCTTTCAATTTGTTGATAATTCTGCCACTGTAGCTGGCTTTAGGTAATCATGGACACAATTTGATACTTACTTCTAAAACAGTTCCTGTAAATCCTGTGGCCAAAAATCCACATTTCTTAGCAGCAGATTCTTTGCTTCATTTCCATATACAGTTTTTTGCA
Source organism: Sagittarius serpentarius (assembly GCA_034782735.1). Taxonomy (NCBI): domain Eukaryota; kingdom Metazoa; phylum Chordata; class Aves; order Accipitriformes; family Sagittariidae; genus Sagittarius; species Sagittarius serpentarius. The sequence goes on along the minus strand of JAVKLA010000007.1, from coordinate 23,021,570 downwards.
CACAGATTGGGTTGTTTGCAAACATTGGTACCATCTAACTAAAGACACTCCCAAGATACTAAAGCTGATTTTTCAGTAAGTCGTTATCATGGCTTCACTCACAGGGAAGAGTAGGATTCCGTCACCCCAAATCCACTGTCACTGTAAAATCAATGCATACAGTTTCAGTGAAGAGCCAGAAATACGCTGCATGCACTGATTCTGCTTATGTGTTTATATTAAGCATGACTGTGATTTTCCATGTTGATCTGAGATACAGCATTCAGTCTGTGGAAGAGACTGGGAGACCCAGACAGGAACCTGAAATACAAGCCAGCACATAGTGCCAAGAGAGAATGCACTCCGAGGCTGTAGTGCAAGACATAGGTATGCAAGAGGATGTATTTCCTTACCAAATGGGTTAGGTAAACATCTGTAGCCTGTCAGCTGGATACAGAGGAGTAAAGAGCGTTCTTTTATATTTATCCTTAGTGCAAATAGATTAAGTGCAGCTTGCTTTTATTTCTGTTGTCTACATCTATGTAATCCATGTCTTTGCAGTTGGTTATCTTTTTTGGACTTTGTAAGTGTAAGTAATCTGCTTTTAACTTTCACCTAACTTCAGTGAAGAATTATTTCAAGGTCACTAGCTAGCACCAAAATGTCTGTGGCTGCGGCTGTCCTTACAGCCAGAGGTCTGAACCACCCCTACAGCGCCTAGCGGTGGCCTACTATTCTCTGTAATACCCAAAGGCAAGAGGATATATGCCCATGTAAGATACAATAGTCTGCATTGAGAGTTAATAATGCAGTGATCTAAGGAGGAAAAAAAACCCGTCTTTCTGTGACCAGAAAAACTCTGGCATGTGAAAATAAAGAGGGAGCATGCCTGAACCTGCAGAGTCGCAGCAGAGTTGGTAGCCACCATTCAGGGCACATCAACAGTATGTCAATACTTAGTACCGATCAGAGAGCAAATCAGCAGCTGAATGAGGGAAGTCTGCATACCTGCTATTATCAGCTCAGACTGGAAATAAATGTGGAGAAACAGTAAAATTGTTTTTCCTCGTCGTGGTTGCATTTTACAAATATGAACCTTAGAGACAAAATCAGCCTATAAAATGCTTTGTCATTATTTCCTTCCCATTTCCCTTCCAGCCCAGCTAGTGCATTTGCAGGCAGGTGAGCTCTTCGAAACGATCCTCCCACGTAAGAAACTATGGGAGCTGTGAAATATTACCGCAGTCCAGTTATCTCTGAAATGCTGATCTGCCTGGCTAACATGGAGCTGAAATGCAGTTATTCCCTTTGACATGAAGTCAGTTGTGAATTTACCAGATGAATTTCCTTGACAAATGGCTACCACCCACTCAATCCATCACTTCAGGGAAGCTAGGCTGCCTCATACTTTTTCTTTCCTGTGCTTTTATCTTTTGTTCTGCCTCTCAGAAAGATCAAGGGGTAAAATCCAACCCAATATTCAAAAGTATGTGATTTAGAGCACTAAACAAGTAAAAAAGAGATCTTTTAAAATTGCATATTATACTGTAATCACGTACTTCAGAATTTCCTCCTTTTTAATATAGAAAAATCAGCTAGAATTCTTCATTAATATTTTAATTGGCATACGTGTTGAGTTCCCAACTATCCACATGGTAATTTACACTTATATTGTAGCTGATGGGAGTTGGTTTATTTTTCTTTGTGCTAATCCAAGGATCTTACTTCCTGCAACCGGAAAGCTGCAGATGACAGTTGTACTGCATGGGTGAAAGGCACAAAAGGAAAGGTAAAATATGTGTGGAATGATTTTCCTAAAAACTAGAAGAAAAATATTTATTAATCTATTATCTATCATATCAGGTATATTAAAGTAGCTAATAAGAGTTTTGTGTTGATGAACAACTCTCAGCCTTATCTAAGCAGCCAGTGGTGGAAAGGTGCATTTTTAAAGCCTTAATATGTAAAAAGCAATTTTTCTGTTCAGGACCCAGTCTGAGAAGGAGAGGATGCTCAGCAGATATGCATCATCTTGGAAAATTAGGTGGCAGAGCAACCCATAGATTTCCTAACCTATGCATGTGCTACTTTCACATAAACTCTGGGGATATCCATGAAAGCCACCATCCCAGTCTCTTCTCCTGCAGGGCACTGGCACAGTACAGAGCTGTGGACAAAGCAGGGCTGGAAGGGGGCTGCTGAGGGAAAACCTGGTCCTTCAGAAGACTTCTCCCTGTGGGCCTTGGCCTGTGGGGAGAGCGGGGTGGCCTCAGTAAGGCTTAGCAGATGGAGGGTCCAGGGCTTGGAGACAGAGAAAGCCCAGACCTACAGCTGGTGCGAGCCTGGAAGGGGGCTGCCAGAGGAGAGGGCAGGCTGCCAAAACTGCTCTCCTTGTCTGAAGCAGGGTGTTGCCTGAATCCCAGGGCTGACAGGTTGCATGGAGCCGCTCTCACATGTCCCCCTCCCCTGCACTGCCCACCTGGTGCTCCCGTACCTTGTGCCTGGGGTTTCCGTGCCAGCAGTCCCTGCTGATGGGATAGGGAGGAGGCACTGCTCCTCACGTGGTCTCCCCACTCTTTCCTCAAGAATCATGGGGGTTGCTTTAGAAAGTGTGTGATCTTTGTCACTGTATGGTTTTGCTGTTGTCGGTGGCATTGCTGTTGTTTTTTAATCTGTTTCTTAAGGGAATAAGGCTTATAGGAGCATGGGGTTTGCCTGGATGTCTGTCTCTTTTTTTTTTTTTTTTTTTGAGCCCAGTGGCAGATTTCAGCCAAATGTGACAGAGGGCTGAAGCTCTCCCAGATAATTAAGTAACAAATGTCATGAAAATAGACAAATGGGTAGAGGAGACAGATGCTGTAAATGCCCTTACTGTGGGAAAAGCTGCAGAGTGATATCTCACATCATTAGGCACTGGAACAGCCACATGGGAAAAGGGCCCTTGTAAATGCCCCAAACACAGAGTTAGCTTCAGCTGGGTTTGTGTTTCATGCGTGCCGGAGCTGACCATTTATAAGACAAAGCTCCACAGAAAGCAGGATTGATTCCTTCTGTGCCCACATAGCTATCGGTTTTCTGATTGGAGCCCCCTCAAAATGTTCTTTGGATTCAAATGTTTACATTTTTAGAAAGATATTATCTACACGTAAACAGCTATGCTTAGGTGCGTATGTTTTAAACAGAAAAACTGCCAGTTCCCTTACTCTCCACACAACCACTTTACTTGCAGTAGGATCTGCACTTCAGAGACTTAGAAAACTGGGCACAGCTAAGACTTCGCTGTGTTGTGCCAACAAAGCTGTACCTGTCAGGAGAATTGAATCCACAGTGTGGAGAGGGCTGCATGTGTTTACAGTGCGTGGGATTCAAGAACAGAGAGTAGAGCCCAGCTGAGAATTTAGGTGAATCAGCTCACACCATGATACAGCAATGCCCTAGCCATAATGGAGATGCAACAGCTCCTCTAGCCAAAATGGCTGAAGTTAGCAAGATCAAGAGCTCTGTACATTTCAAATTAACCACGTTGTTAAATATTCAACTGTCGTGGCATCCTGGAATAACACTGAATGAGAGATACATGGGGACAAATAAGGCAGGCAAGTCCTACCGTGGCCAAACATTCCAGCTGTGCGTGGCCACAGCTGGAGCACAGCTGGGGACCAGTGCCAGGTGGTCCTGGTCAGTTTTAGGAACGCAGTAAATTTCAGCTTTGGACAAATTACCTGAAAATTTAGAAGATGCCAGGAAGGTCATTTGCAAACCCATTCCCGGGGTTCTGAAGCTGATCACCCTTGCTCCTACCTTTCCGCTATGCTGAAAACTTGTGATGGGTTTTGTGGGACTTTAGCCACAGTCCAGAAGAGTGGAGGTTAGAAAATAGACACCTCTTGGCTTTGTAGCCCGTAATTTGGGGAGTGGTTTAGATCTGTGGCTCAGCCCAAAGTTCAAGGGAGGGAGTAGAGTCAAACTTCCTTCTGTAGTCCAGCTCTATTTAAAGATACATTTTAAAATAAAAGCCTTTTCTGGATAGCCTATGCAGAATTTATTACTAAGCAGATGCTCAGTTGTCTTTATAGTATCAACCACTTCTTTAATATTCTGTGCTATTTCCAATATTTCTGCTACCATCAAAAAAGAATGGAAGAGAATAGTCTTCTCCTTTGTTTCTATTTTAACTCAGTGCTGGTTGTGCACTCCTCTGGGTGATTTCAGGTTACCTGCCCTCTGTGGCACGACATGGAGACCGACTATGAGTAAAGCACCATAGTATTTCAGCACATGTTCAGTACCAACAAGCCAGCATAAGTGAGGGGAGAAAACAGAAGCCTAATCATTACTCCATGTTCCTGGTGCGTAAAGAGAGATACTGTCCACCCACACAGTCTGTGATCAGTGCCAAGTCTTTTGCAAACTTAGGGCTTTAGTTCAGCTTCTCTGATTTACACTTGTGCACTCTTCTGGCTCCCACCTTTTTGGGGACGTAATGAACTGACTGACCAGAAGCTATTCTGCCACGATGCACAAAAAAGGGATGCTGGGGATGTAAATGTGAGTTACAATTGCTGAGGAAGGTCCTTTCATTCGGAGAGGCTAAGAACAAAGCCTCTTCATACCTTTGTGGGCTTCATGAGATAACACAGTGGCTTAGACTTGATAGGATTTCACCAGGCTCTACACAGTCACACAGAGCTGCCCTCCTAGGACCTCTTTACCCCTATTCCCCTGACTTGCCCACTATTGCCAATGTTTTAAGAGCCACTGCCTCTCTTTCCTCTCTATGTGGGTGCTCCATAATCTCCTGAGTAGGGAATGGGTCTGTTTTGAAGGAGCTCTGAAATATGGCTACGGTGACATCATTTCATTAAAAAGGTGCCAATAAGAGATGCTCAGGAAATTCAAGAACATTTATCTACTATCCTTGTTAAAAATAGATCACTTAAAATATTATGTTGTGTTGTATTCAAGAGTAGACATGTCTCAGCCATGGGCAGATAGTGCAGAAGTTTCTGAGGAAGATAATTAACCCACTGCAGACACATTGATTAAGAAAAAGCTTTTCACTTTACAAAAAAACCAGAAGAAATACAAAACACTAGGGGGTGAACATCTTAACATGAAAATCATGAATCTTATGTCAAAATTACCTAATGACATACAGCATGGGTAGGAACTATTCATTTTAAGGGTCTAATTCCCTAGTAATATGAATAAAGGAATATTGTAGAGGAAGTCTGTGTAAAACAGTGGGTATGGGCTAACACATCTAAAACTGTCAGAATGCTCTGCTTACCCTCCTCTTTGGCAATTCTTATAGTTCTGGTTACATTATAAATTAGAGCATCATAGATTGTCCCAAAAGCTCAAAATGAGTTAAGAACTTGTGTTTCAATGAGAGCTTGCTATAGGAGCCATAGACTCTAATTCAGACTCATCTTTTGGTGCAACGACCATAGAATCTATACTGTTTAAACAAATGCAGATAGTCTTTGAAAGAACCAGTTACTGGTGAGACTTTGCCTATTTGCCTCATTTTGTCTATGGAAAAGTGAAGATAGGCCTTTTACGCTGGAAGTTATAATCAGGAAAGAAAATGATGAATTAAAACAGCCCTACCGAAGGTTAACGTCTGGTGTGTTAGAAGACTAAAGAACATAATCTACTTGCCTGTGAATATACAACAGCAATAAAGATTATCAGCAAGGGAAAAGGGGAGGGATTCTTAATCTGAAATAGCTACTATTCGCAGCTTGGCTGCCTTCTGTGGGATTGTGTGTGCGTGCAGACGTGTACATGTTTGCTTAAACTTAGAAAACTCGCTGAGGTTTTATATGTGAGAGTAACGTAGTTTCCTAGTAAGTAAAAGGGGTCAGCCATGCAAGATTTTTATTTCATTTTTTTCTACTTTCTCCCTCCCTAGTTTCCTATTGGGGAGAATATTTTTATTCCTCTCTGGCTCCTACTAATCAGGGTCATATTTCTCCCTACATGTTATGGGTCCTTATCAATACCAGGGTAAATTTTGCCACTGATGTCACTGGAAATGGGATTAGGCATTTATATATAAGTATATTAGTGATCTAGAAAGATAAACCAAGGAATATAACATAAAATCTCACAATACTCATATTCTTTTATATATAGTTATAATAATAATAAATACAGTTATTTTAAAAATTCCTAAATTGAGAAAAAAAGTCCACTAAAACACTGGTTAAGCAATATGCATCATTAATTCATACATGCTAATAGAGAGAGATTATGAGGTCACATACAAATTAGGAGGCTTTGAGATTGCAAGGTTGGTCTGATGATAAAGCAACAATCCAATTAACTATTAATTGGGTTTAATGAGTACTTAGAGATCCTCCTCTACTGCAGGGCCTGATCCTCCTATGCACTGCAACATATGGATTCTTTTGTATGCAAACTAAGTAGGTGTACATTGTGACAGAAGCAGGAAAATTATAACTCTACTTATTGCTTAGCATCTTAGCAAGGAAGACACTAATGACTGTACATTGCACAGGACTGTAAAGAATTGTTTTGATGAAATAAATGTTAAAATTTAAATTCCTTGTAAATATTGTTGAAAGCATCCTTTTAAAACTGTCTGCATTGCAATATTCAATTAACTCCAGTTTACAAGATTCTTGACACAGATTTTCTTTAAAATATACTAATATTATGTGTTTTGCCTTTTCAGATCTATTATGAATAGAGTACTTTTGACTATTATGAATTCATTAGCATGATGCAATTTGTATTTAGAGTGTACAAATTATCTCTGGCCTCAGCAGAGCTGAATGAAAACACCACCATGTAGCTCTCAAGGCTATGCTGGAGAGCATTATTTTTCTGTAACTGAGATTCACAATCAAGTAGGAGGCAGGGCTTCTCTCCACAAGGAGCTACATAAGAGCAAGAGTAATTGTCTAGTCATATTTCCTTTCTCAGGATGCTGTACTTCTTGTCATTGAAGGTTCAACCCAAACCTAACCTGGGGTCTGATCTGTGGACACTCATTGCAGCTGGGCTGTCTCCAGGCATGGAGAAAACGTGCTGGAGAAAGTGGTGCGGAGAGAGATGCTGAATTTGAAATGAATGGTGAATGTAAATCTGCAAATTTACAGACCATTGCTTTCTGTAATCAATACTATCCAGAGACCCATTGTACTCTGTACCGAAGGGGTGTTACCCCCAAAATCCTAAAGAAACCTGGGTGCCCTGTGCTTCACTTTGGGACCTCTCTATGCTGTGGGGACAGTGCAAAGATGAGTGGACCTTGAGGGCAGCTGAGAGTCCCCTCAGCCTGAGGAAATGCCACCAGAGGGTGGTGTGAAGCCAGGCTAGCTCACCCTGCACGGCCTGTCCTTGCCTCTGCCCTGAGGGGTACCTGGAGGGACCCCAAGCACCTCGAGGCTGGTGCCTGGGGTGCCAGCGGCCAGCAGTGCTGAGCGAGACCCTGGCAGCCCCTTGGCTCTCCCACCAGTTAGCTACACAAGTCGCATCCTCGAGTATTTTAAGACAGCCCTAACTATGCCAGAGCTGTTCTGGCCTGTGGCCAGCCAAGAGCTGGAGTAATCAGAGTAAGAAAATGCCTCACAGTGACATTTCCCTCAGCTGCACCGTGCAAGACAGCGGCGCAGATGCAGAGAGAGGGCTGCGAAGGTGGTGGCCACTGCAAAAAAGACACTGGGCTGCTCTGGGACTGCGGTTTCAGGATAAAAAAAAGGAGTAGCAAATACTTCACTCAGGGCTGTTCAGCTGGGATTTATGAAGGTTTAGTTGTTTGTCTCACCCACCAGTTTACTTCCATGAGTGGAAAATTTTTTTTAACCTTGTGTGGTTGTTTTTGCACTGATGATTGGGTGTGAAACATGAGCACTTCCGTAAGCCTGATCCGAGAGGACTTTGTGCTAGCTGTGCTTAGGGCGGGCAGCCCCACAGGGGCAAGAAAGAAGAAAACCGAGCCCCTGATAACTCTCTTTTTTCAAAAAGAAAACTCAACAGACTCTATAAATTAAGCAGTGCCCCAATGAGAGGAAGTGGTCTTTCCTGACAGCAGAAGTCAACAGGGCAATCAAAAGGTTATTTAGATGGTGCCCTCTGGAGCCTGAGATGTAACTGCCTTGTGTTAGTGTTCATAACTAGAAAATTGTTCGTTATTGTAACATCTGTTTATCCAAACTGGGCTTGGTTGTTTGGGTTTTTTTTTTTGCTTAAAGGAAAGATGGATATTATTGGGACAGGACAATTCGGATGGTGGGTACCTCACACAGTGTATAGAGTCAATGGTCATGCTAGTTAGGATAGACTTTGAGGTCAGAAATGGGCCAGGTCTGGCCCCAGTATGTAATATAAAGGAGTTACTAAGGGAAATTTAGCTTGCACTCCCCCATTTTTTAAAAGGCAAGCTATCTCCAGGAATGACTTAGAAGCACTACAGAAAACAGTATCCCTCAGCGTTACTACCTCCTTCACTTTTTGCTGTCTGTGAAGATGCCCATCAATGCTCAGTAAAACATACTGTAAATAGGGGGAGGGAAGACAGGTAAATACTCAAAACAGACAAGGAGTGGAAAGAGGAAGAAAGTATTATTAAGGCAATATTTACTCTGGCTTTCCTGCATCAAGGAAGGGGATCTAACAGAGAGTGCAAATGTGTGCTGCAGTCTGAACCCAAGCAATCATTATGGTCTGATACATGAAATGGCTGCTCATGCTCCCAGAAATAGACCCTGTGAAATATATCTTTTGCTGATTTTTTTTTCCCAGCTTGAAAGTACAGAGCAGACTTAAACATAAAAGACTAGTTAATAAAATATACTTTTTACCAGAGGAGTGAAATGAAACAGGAGGATCTTGGGCTGAATACTTTATCTTCTGAAGTATAAAAAATAAGCTTATTAATTATGTTGATTGGCTTCTCTTCCTGCTCCAAGGAGCATGAGTCCGGACTGTTCTCTCTTGTTCTTGGTCTTGTTCTTTGACCAGCATGAAGCAGATGGTGAATCTATGCCAGTCTTCAAGTACCATTAAGGTGAAGGTTTCAGGATCACAGAATAGGCCTAAGCCATATTTAAGAGCAGAGAGGTTAGTTCAGAGCCTACTTAAACCTCTAAGTCGTGTGACCAAGGAACCAATGAAGCAACTGTGGGTGACAGGCCTGCCAAGTGAGACTTCTGGAAAGGAAGGGAGGCAAAGAGGACACTGATCTTCTCACCCAAACAGTGCTGCAAAAAGTGTTGAGTGGATGTGAAAGATGAAAGCCCTAGCAGGAGACATGCCTTTTGTGCTTTTTTGGCTATGCTTCTAACAGTGAGCCATGAAGTTGTCATTCAGCCCTTGTCAGCTGTAATATGTAAGCCACATGCAACGCAGCTCCATACAGCCAAAAGAAGTGCTGCTAGATAGTGGAGTCAGATTTGTAGCCTGCCATCAGGACAGCCAAACATGCATTGCTGAGGTGTGAATTATGAAAGTTAGTTTCCAAATGGCCAAGGGGCAATAAACATTAATATAAACTAGACATGGGCCCACGCCAAATAACCCCAGCTCTCAGGGTGTTTGGATTGCAAACATTTGATCAGGATCCAAGCTTTGCAGCTGGCCTTATCTCTGCAGTGGCCAAGCCAAGACCCCGGGGTTTGTGGCCACCTGGCACATTCTGCGATCCAAGGATGCAGTGTCTGATTACCTGCTCCTTTGCCACCTTCAGCTAACAGTCCTTTTTATCAGCTTCCCATGTGCTTCCTGTCTTGCTCTGGTATTCTTTCTCTGTCTCCATGTTTTTTCTGTCTCTTACTCATACTGAAAGTTCTCCAAACAAGGGTCATGCTTTAAATCTATTGTGAGCAACTCTGGGTGGAATTATGCAACACTGTGGAAAATCATCAACGGAAAGCATGGAGTCTGTGCATTAACTTTGTACCTTCCATGCAAGGCTGAAAAAGGGCACTAGGCTACTGTACTTGTGAAGGAGAGGTGCGCAAGAAGTACATTTAATAAATGTACCCAATTCAACTCGGAACACCTGATGTTTTAAAAGACATAGTAAGGCTGGTTAGCAGTAGGTGCCTGCGGAATCCAAGCCAGAAATCTCCAACCATTCCTGGGGTCAAAGACTGGACTCTGTAACTGTCTGTGTTTATTCTTTCCACCTCAAATCCCACTGACTAAGTTTCAAATGGAGATTGGCACTCTTATTGCATGTGTTTTTATTCACCAGGATGTAATGCACAGAGAATCACTTGGACTTGCCAAAATACACACTTGATCCCCTGTTTCACCTCCAGCAGCAATAGCTGCAAAAAGAGTTGTGTGATCACCCTGCCCTCAGTGGATTCTCCTTTTCTCCCTGGACCTTGCTAAGGAGCAGAAAGAAAGGACTGTGCCTTGCCCTAAACCTTAAAGCCAGACCAGCATTGTGATACTACAGTTTCCAGTGCTTTTCCTGTCTTCTGTAAAAGAAATAGACACGATGTAAATATCAAAGAATGATGACTTTTGCTGAATTCTAAGACGTTAATTGCATATTAATTATCAGTAATTAATATCTATATATATACAGACAGGAGAAGTGGAGATTTTATTGGTACGAAATTTGTCCATTAACTACACTTCACACTCATCAAATCCAATGTTTCTGAAGCAGTAAGACTGTTGAGCTACATTACGGATTCAACTTGGGTAATTGTGATGTGTATTTAATACCCTCACCTTAAAACAGAACAAGGGGATGCTGAGCTTGCATCTGGAGTTGTCTCGATTTCCTCTTCTCACTTAGTGGCTAAAAAACACAGAAAATGTTATGATCATTTCATCCCTCGTTATAACTGTCTCTGGTTTTAGCTGAACAGGTTTCCTGAGTCTACATTTATGGCTATGGTAATTATATTGTTGACTCATGGTCATGTGAGGAAAAACTGTGCGGATTCCACACTCATAAAATATCTCCAGGGATCTTATCTGAACTTCTAGCAGATCAAAGGTTAATAACATTGTCTGAGACAGTCATGTAAAATCTTCAGTTTCCAACTTTTTGAGAAATAGCTCTGTTCACTGATATTTAAACCTAGTGCTGTGGCAAGTCTTCATGGCTTTATATCTGATCAGCGTATATATTTTCCCTCTGTTTTTCACTGTTCCCATTGATATGGGAACATGCTAGACCAAGTTTTCTATACAGACCTTTCTATACAGACCTCCTGGATCAGGAGTATGCTTTTCTTTAGAATTTAAAATTTTTGGAAACAGTCTGGATCTAGGACAAACCTGGGTGTCTAGACTCCCAAAGATAGTCTTGAAACTAGACCTAGCTCTGCTCTGTCCAAGACCTACAAGCACCTAGGGCCTGCCAACATCATCAAAACACAGCTCCTTAAAGTGTGGGTGTAGGTGTGAAAATTACTCCATTAATACCACCAAGCTTTATGTCTCCTCTCACGTGGGAGTGCAGAATATGTCTGACAATGTCTTCAGCTGTTCAGGGATGAACAGTAACGCGCTCGTGTTTTCTGCTTGGTTATGGAATTAGAGTGGGTAGGAAGAATTCTGCTTATTTTTCAGCTCACATCTCACAAATCTGCCAATATGTTGTTGTCATCTTCTCCACCCAGACTGCTGCAGGAAACCCCAGTTTCATTGCCTGTTCTCATTGCTGACTGTTTTTTTTTTTTTTTGTATTAATTCATTTTTGCTGGAACAAGATTCAGAGGTGATGGGCTTCACAAGGGCTGTCCTGGCACACATGATCCTTGACAGTCTCACTGAGACTATGGGGCAACCCATCATTTGTATGGGGGATAGCAAACAGGCAAATTACAGTGCAAATCTACTATAACACAGCTTCAGCCAGAAACAGACAGCTCCAGGTTTTCCAGTATCACCTACTGAGACCCCAGGAAAGGTTGGAAGGTCAAACTGTGAGCTGTTCCACTTTCATCTATTTGTGAAGGCCGTGAAATTCTTTGTAGACATTTTAACAAATAATGCTTCAGAAATATATTTTCCCCTAACATCCTGCTCCTTTTTATTTCCCAAGTATAAAAGCCAACAACAACTCAGCACGCATGTTTTAAGTTGAATAAAAGGAGCTGGTAAGAATGCATGTTTCACCCTTCCAGAGGGGTCATTATAAAAGAAGTGAGGTTAAAAATAATGTTAACGTGATCTGCAAAAAAATGAACTCTTCATTTTTCTGCATCTTTTAAGACATTCTGAAATGTCTCTGCGTGAGCCCTTGTCTCATCTTCCTTCTTTTCCCTGTTACCCCACACCCAGCCTCTCCATCTCAGAAAAGGAAAGTTTTTGGTACCTCTGGCTATAACTGAACGAGGGGACCCTCAGTGCTCTACCAGCTCCATCTTAGGATGAAGTCCAGATGCGTATTTTCCGCCCTCATTTTTCACTTTTGCCTCTGGCACTAAGTCACCATGGGAAATAAATCAGGCGCTCAATTGTAACAGTTGCAGGGATGTTGCAGGATGCACCTCTCTGCTGCTCTAGTCTCCATTAACCCATATTAATGCAGATCTTCAGTGAAACCCAGAGAATACGCAGGAAGTTTGAAATGACATTGCTGGTGTCCGATCCCTAAAAAGCAAATGTTACCGCGTATTTAAAGACATCCCTTTTTTTTACCAAACTGTTGACAGATTCAAGACTATATTTGTCAAAAATGCAGAACACATCCTGAAATACTTGTAAATGTGTCCATCTTGACCTGCTACTCCTGGTGTCCTCCATTGACTGTGGAGTTCAAGATATGCTGCTGCCACAGGGAGCTGCCTGCTGAACAGCTTTGTTTTAGGAGGATGCTCAGCATCATCTTAGAAATAAGTTCCCTTCAGGTATCTCAGACAGACAGCAAAAACTACAATTATGCCCATTTAGGCACTTCTATAAGCATTTTGGAAGTCTAAAGGTGTTTTGCTGGTTGAGGTTATTAATTAAACTCAGACACCAGAGTGGAAGGCTTATTTTACTGTTAATGACCCAATAATATAGGAAATAAGCAATAAGAGAAATATAATACAGAAAATAAGCAGTAAGAGAAATACCAGGTAATGCATCTAATCATCACTACATAGGAAAGATCATAGTGATTAAGAGAGAGACATCACCAATTGCCCTAATACTTTATCATCATCCAGATCCGCAGTCGGTTGCAGCGAGGATTTGGAGAGCCTGTCCCCGCAACTGGGAAGTCCTACGCAGTGCGTCCACTCGTCGGTGAGGCGTCCAAAGTCGCTGCAAGAGGGTCCAGCTTTTGTACAGTTGAATAAACATATTTCAAAACTTCAGGTGCGGAACATCTGGTGTTATTCTCCCTATTGGATTCTGCCCAAAGCCTGGCCAGGGCCTAAGGAGGAATCCAGGGGAGTTTCCCTATCTATTCGGATCCTGCCGAATGTCTGGTTTCACATGCCTCTAAATAAAGAAAGATACAAGGCCAAATGTCTAGTTTCACATGCCTCTAAATAAAGAAAGACTATTCTGCTGGTCAGCATTACACAATAAGCATTATAACAAAGCTTTATAGATTAGCATCAAAATATATATATTTTCATACTAAAGTAGATCAGTAGTACACTATATAGAGGATTAATACTATGCATGTTAGATATATTGTTGGGTTGTGAGATTCATCTAGAGGACAGCTTTGATTTAGGGCCTACAGTCCAGGCCCCCAGCACTTCAAAAGGTCTTTCAGCATCTTATTTTAAATGCTGGATTGTAAATACCTGGAGAACTTGAAATGAAGAATTCTCCATCCTGAGATTTCAACGTGTGGTATAAATCAGTTTAGCAGCAGAGTTGTGTTTTCTGGATTCACCACACAGGCTTATTCTCAGTGATGAACTGGTACTTGCTGGCCTTGAAGGCAAGCAAAGACACACCAGTGGTTTAATGGTGATCTCCCGGACAGGACAGGAATGTCAGAGCTCAGGACGCTAGAGCATCTGTATTATCAATGAACTTATTAGCACAGGTATTAGCACTATGTCAATAATAATCTTACCATCAAAGTGATTACGATAATTATTAATATAACAATGAACATAATTAACAATGATAGTTCTTAACATTAACACAGTTATGAGCTGTTTGTATATTCTGTGAGGAGGTATGCTCTGGTATACATAGTATCTTCTTATTTTGTCCTCACAGACTTTCTCAGTCCTGTTCTGCTTTTTCCCCTCTTTGTAGCTACTATCTTTCTGTTCTCATGTTTAATGCTTCCTCTCTGTTGTCTGAAACATCTCTCTTGTCCTTGGCTCTTCTCCTACTCAAGGGAATCATCAGTCTCCAGTTCCATAGGTTTTGTTCCCAGCATGTTACAAATGTTGGAGTTGTGTAACTAGGGCTGGATTCACAGCACACGTGGGACACTGACCTTCACCCTCAGAACCAGGGTAGGAAGCCCTAGTTTGTGGTGACAGATTCATGTTCACTTTTGATATCTTTCTCTAGAAGTTTCATGTGCAGAATAAGATAAAATGGAAGAGAATAAAGCAGAATAGTACTATTGAACATAATTAAAAGATGAATGTAAGAAACATCACCTTATAACAATTAGTATTAAGAAAATTCTTCTTATGAAATCTAGGCATCTTCCTGAAGTGAAAAGTCAAGTTTGATGTGGTTACTGCCTTGGCTACTTAAATTTTTGGCTATGCTGTACTGTGCACTATCTGGACTTTGAAATTACTAATGGGATTTGCATTGGCTTCAAAGTATATTACAGCAGCTCATAAAGCTCCATGTGAGAGGGAGAAGGTTCCTGCTGTCTTAGTGTTTACTGTCTCTGTTCTGGGATGGACTGCATATAAAATGTGGGAGACGGGTATAGCATCTTCGGACTGAGGCACATCCCTTCTTTTTTAACCCCCAGACTGAAGAGTAAGAAACCTGTACCTGCAGAATGACCAGCTATTGAGCCTGGAGCTTCTTAGACCGAGGCAGGGGAAAATTGATTCCTTTTCCCATTTGTTCAAATGCAGCTCAGAAATTACAAGCACAAATTGCATTTGAAAAACCAAAGAAACTGTCCCTTGAAAATCTGAACACATGCTTTCCAAGGGTCACATTACTACTGTGGCTATTTCAGTTTATGACCACTTCCTCATCACCTTCGGGTCCAGACCTAACAGAGAAGCAAAGGCTGGCATGGGCTTCCCAACACCATTAGCACCACATGGTATCACACGTGCAGTCTCAGTAGCGCACATGCAGATGGACGCTGGTGGCTCACACGCACGCATGCATATGTGCACATCCAGATAACAGCTGCATCTGGTCCCAAGGTTACCCAAGTGCCGTCTCACTAATAGACATTCCAACAGACCACAAGGTGTATGAGGCAAGGACTGCTTTTTTAAAGTGTATGTACTTTCATAAATATACATATGCACACACACAGACATATATTTATGTATGGAGAGAGTGGAAGAGAGACACCATGATATATGTGTAAGTACACAAATGTCGCCTAATAAAATATGACCCTGATGTTGCCACTAGGCATGGGCAATTATGAAACTAGCTAAAAATAATATTAATAATGTATAAACATTCTTTTTTTCTAGGTATGGTTGTTCTTATGCATGGTCAGAAGAAAAAAAGAATAATGAATTCTAAAATGGATTTGTAACAGTGCCATCAGCAACATCTTTGCATTTCCTAGGCGTTTAGAGACCAGGGACCCTGTCAAGCCTGGCAGTTATGTGGGTAATCCCAAAAGGGGAAAGTGCAAAACTCCACCTTTCCCAGTGGAAATTTTGCAGAGGATGCTGCCACCACCGTGGTTGAGTCCTACCATCATTGAAAAGGACAGGGAAGAAATGAGACGTGTAACAGCAGTGCCTGGCTTCAGCAACTGTGGAAACCTGCCATTTATTCTGTGCATCATTTTCATGGCCCTGATCATGACATATGATAGATGCCAGAAAATAGTCTCTTATCATCATTTCACAGACAGTCTCTCTTTTAGTATGTGCCCTGGGCATGATCCTGCTAGTTTCACTGGCACAGATACGGAAGAAAGTATTTGCTCTTCTCTGTAACCTATTTACAGGGATTTCTTCTGAACTCCCAGAGTTTCCCCTGGAGTAGGACAACCCCATGCTGTTCTCAGTTAGTGTTATGAATAACATTTTCCAACAAAAAATGCGGCTGTGTTCAGCCCGAAAGATTTCTGTCACAAAACGTTTGCCAAATGTAGCCTAGGATTTCATTTAGAATTTTGACTTTTGGGGTGGCCTGCTCCTAGGTTGGGGACCTTGGAATTCCAAGGTCAGAAGTGCAGCATGAGCTAGCTCTTCCCTGCTTGGCAGGGGGAGCAGAAAAGCTCAGGAAGCCTTGGCTATAAAGTAGGCTACAAACCGTGGAGTTTCAGGCAGCTGTTCAACAGAACCGACTTTCCTTGCATCAATGAAAAAGAGGAAAATGGCAATTTTATTGAGCAGATGTAGGTTCTGGGGAAAATATTTAATCTGGGAAGTATCATATGTCTTAGGTTTGGAAAAAAAATATCCTCAGAATTTCTTGTTCATAGGAAGTTGTGAAACCTTTTAGGTTTTGGATAAATTTTGATTAAGGTGAAATTTGGAAATGATTGTTTTTCATACACCAAAAAAGCTACTTTACCACCAGTTCTCCTTCTGCTGCAAGCTAGGGCTAATTAGGCAAAGAGATGGCCAAACAAAATGAATAGCTGTGCTACTGATCTCGCTCACATCAGTGAAACTTGTGGAAATTTCACAGCATCATTGATGCTATTGTAACTAGGATTTGAAGGCAGGATAGGAAATAAATGTCATTGCCTTGGCAAAGAGATGTAAGACTTATACTAGCTGTGTATTTGCCCTCTGGACAGTAGGAAAGCAGTGGAAAGAAGGATGGAAAAAACAGAAGCACCTGAGAAATATAATGGAAAAGTAAGGCAAATAACCAAAACTGTTTTCTAGTTATACCTAAGAATATAAATTTCCATTTACCCTACCCAGTCTGGAAATACCAGGGTAAACTTTGCAGGGGTGTTTAGGAACATATCACAGGAACCTCACTATGTCTTATCTCTGTAGCTCCCAGAGAAAGGGAATGATGCAGTGTCACGTAATGTCCTCTTCATGCTACAAATGCACTTCAGGATCACAAGTGGGCAGAAGCCACCAGCAAGGCTGACCCTAACGCGGAAGGTACAGAAGACAGTGCTGCTGCCTGAGACGCTTTGATTGAGCCACTGAAGAGCAGGAGCTGAAGGGTTTCTGAGCATTAAAAAGCTGTAGCACCTGGTCCAGGGCTTCCTCTCTGTGCAGTTTTAGATAACCAGAACCTCTATCTTCGTCCTGTACAAGGGAAACAGGCTTACCTAGCCATGAAAAAGGAAGCAAATTACCCACCTGCCAGTGGACTGGCAGACTAAATACACATACCTTGGAGTGCTCACATACAGCAGTTATATGCAATCCATTTGGCTGCACAAAGCGGTCAGTAATGCTATTGCAAGCCAAATGAAAACAAAGAGTTAGACTTAAGTGAAGTTTTTAAATAAAATGAACCTGATCAGCAGGTGCTTTTAAAGAAGATCCTTTCGTATGGAAATGGAACCCAATGCTGGGGACAGAGGCACAATACTTTATGCAAAGGTAATTGAAAAAGAGACCGTTTACATGAGAATGTGCGACCTTGTGTCTTTCTTTGTGTACTGTATTTTAATGAAACAACGGTTTTCTTTTTTTACTTTGTGGAATGTGGACCAGCAGGTCAGTTGCACAAGATGTTTGCTGCTCCCATTTTCCACTGCTTGTGCCTTTGGCTTGGTTAAATTCCTCTGAAAACCAGCTTTACAGAGCACCGAGTTGGGCAAGATTACCAGAGACACTGTGTAGCCTGCCTAGTCAACAGGCTGCAGCAGTTGGCCCATGATGGTAAACTGCCTCCCCTTAAAACTGGTGTCTTGAATTACTAAGTATATTCATCACTTTCTAAAGATAGATGTGACAGAGCGACAGGTCTCAGGCTGGGCAGGCCAATTACTCTGTTATATAAAGAAACTTGGCCTTCTGGGCAATGTCAAAATTTGCCTGCAAAATGTTTGGCCAAAGATCAACAGTAAACAGGAACTGTGATCACTTCACTTTGTCTGACCTCCCCATGGTTTTCTCTAGTATGTGGCAGTCTAATCTGGTCTAGAGCTACATTTTACTTGCATTTTAGATCTTGTCATCATTTTATATTTTGCCTTTAGCATCCCTGTGAGAAGAAGGCTGGGCTAGTTTTAAAAAGAGCACTGAGCAAAGAGGAAGGAGAAAGGTACCAAAACCTATAGCCTGAAATAATGGTTTTAAGTCAGACTCCTTGTGTGAATATTGATCTTTCCTGGTGAAGAAGACAGAAGGCGGCCTTGAAAACACTTCCTGGCTCAGACCTGCACTGGTGGGATGAGCATGAGCTGCGGTTGCACACATACCATGGGGGAACGATCAGGCCCGCCAGGCTTTCAAGTTGCAAATACAAAGATCTGAACTCTAACCAAGGGGGGAGATTTTTATAAAGAGACCAACATGAACCATGCTGCTGAGAACTCTCCACTGCTTCACACTTGCAATCTGGCACATGGGCTCCTCAGAACAATAACCGATTTAGCACTTAGCCCAAAGGCTTCATCAGTTTAAAAAAATCAGTTTTCTCTGAACACTTTGTGCATTACATTACTATGGAAGACAAATTCCAGTGGAAAAAAAGAAGATAAGTATTATTGAAATGGTTAAATAAATGATTCTATTTTTTCCTCTGTAAATCTGATGGCATTTTGCAAATAGTCAGTTTCATGTTTTGCTTGTAGATTTTATAGCTCTGGTTTCTGATTTACATGGTTTTGACACATGACCAGAGAAAAACATTTTTTAAACCAAACAAAAAATTTGTCTTCTTTGTCCCCCAAAATGGCCTGGGGGACTTATGACATAATCTACTGCTATTTAAACCTCACTTTTTTGAAGTTGGTTAGAGAATTCATCCTGTATCTTTAAAAAATAGAATAGCAAAATACTTATTAACAGCAATCCCAGGATCATGAAAATGATCTTCTTCCGTTATGCTCTTAATAATGAACAAATCAACACATTTACCTTCAAAATACAACATCTAACTGCCTCAAGTGTAGAAGGCAGAAAGCTCTTCAAAATCATAAAGTAAAATCCATCTTCAAACAAAATCACAGCACAGTGACCTTGGTCTAACTCCAGCTTCCCTTCTGAATGTATTGGGAACCAAATCCTGGGCTAACAAAAAATGAACTTGTTACCTTGCAAATAGTCAGCAGAAGGCCTTTTCCTCACTTCTGTCTTACTGAAACCTTCTGGCGTGCAAGCAGGACAGACTTTGTGATTCAGCCCTATGCCTGACATGCACAGAGGTGAATGGTATTCTGAAAGAGGGGAGAAAAAAAGAGGTGATTCAGGCTGAGCCTTGCTAGACTTAAATAGCAGTTTTAAATTTTCAGAAGTAAGAGTGCAAATGATTAAATCTGCAGCTGTCTAGGTAAAAGCGATTGGTGGATCGCAGCAGATTTGGGACCAGATTCACCCATATGGTTTGAGTCATTCTGACAATAGAAAACAGCTGTAAAACTGTTTCCCTGGCCAGAAAAAGTTGGGTTTATGGTTGCTTTGTGTCTCCAAGCATCTGATGAATACAGTCCTTTGTCTCAAGAAGCATCCGAAAACCCAGATGCTTATCTGCATTTCTCAGCTAAATAAATTGCAATAGTAATTTTGTGGTGATAACCCTTCATGAGCTTTTTCAGTCATTTTTGCTATTGAGTAATTGGTAAGAGAATGTATGAATACAAATTATCTCTGTGCCAAGAGAAGGTTATATCTTTTATGGACTCCGTTTATTAAAAGGAAGACCCTGCTCCGGGAAACTTAATGTTTAGGTATAAAACTGCAGAAGGACAATTAACAATCAGTCTAGATAGACAGAACAAGACAAACAGTGTGGGAAGAAAGTTTAAAAAGGAAGAGTGACTGAGCACTTGCACTCAGCTCATTTTCATTTCTTAGTAGGTCTGCAGGGGGTTGTTTGTTTTTTATCTCTGTTTCTTTGATGGACTCAATGGGAGGACTCAATGGGAGGACTGGGGCTTAGAGGTTTTATGAGATGAATATTTTGAGAAGGGACTTTAAAGAATAAGGGGTGGAGGCATAGTGGATTGGGTCAGGAAGGAAATTTCAGGCAGCGGGGCTTCATTGAAGAAGGCACCAGAGAAAGAGCTGGTGAAGCAGATGTGTACAACTGGAGCCAAGTAAATGAGGCAAGGGTGAAAGGATGGGAGCAGAGCTCTTCCAGCAGACTTTCCATACTTCTACTCCCACTCCCACTTCAACCCTGAAATGCATGGAAAGAGAGAGTGGGGAGGTACTGATGGAGACAGGATTGCAGTGGCAAAAACTAACTCAACATCCTCAACTTTCAAAAAAGACATATTTACTGTTCTGAATTGAGAGTTTAGATTAGAAATGTTGTCTGTTTCCACTTCCTTGCCTTGGCAGATAACAGCATTTTCTAATTCTTTTTATAGATTCATTTGCAAGAAGTCTGCTGTGTTTTCATGTTTGCTCGAGACCACTTGCATGCTTGTATTCTCTGAATGCAGAGACTCTGGAGACTGAGACTGAAAGAGGTGCTTTATTGTTTGCTCTCTTGCTCAGTCTCTCTCTTTCTTCCCCTCACACACATATTCTTTCTCTTTTTCTTCTCTCCCCTGTCTCTGAAGGAAATGTTTTGAAATGTGCACTTTCTCAGACTTGTCTGAATGCTCTTTAGATTAAAGGTCAAAAATACAATTCTTGTCATTGTGTAGATACCAAAGAGAATGGTAAAAATGGAACAGTATCTGTTCTGTGGACTACATTAAAAATAACCGAAAGCAACAGCTTTAGGACTGATTTAAAAAGTTATGCAAATGTGTAAAATCTAACAGCCTTAGGACACAGTTTAACACTTTGAGACATATTGCATACTTTTATAAAGATCCTTTAAAAATTGGCAGGAGATAAATCACCTTTTCCAATTATTTTGAAATTACGCAAGCTAGGCATACTACAACTTTTGATTACAAGTACTTATTGAATTGCATGTTCTCCAAATATTCACTTTCAAGGTCACACTCAGATCTAGACCATAATGGCTTTCAGTCCACTGATGGTCTGAGGGCTCTCTGTCCTTCCACTGGCAGCAGTGAGAGTTAGACAAGTACAACGAGACAGGAAACTCTGCTTTGGGGCTAGCAAGACTTTGCACCCATTTTAAATAACTTTGCATCAGTGAAATGACAACACAATGAGAAAAGAGGCAAGATCAGTGTTTGAAGGGTTTTGAATTCAGGTATGCCTATTTCTCTATTCCTTATGACCATAAGACCGTTATAAAATTTCATCAAGTTAACTAAAGCACTAGCTATTAAACGGAATGCAGAAGGTAAAAAAAAAAATAAATCACACAATCACAAGAAAGGCCTATGTGATAAATACCAATTGCAGGATATTCTTCAGCTGTTCCTATTGACACTATAAGCAGTGTTATGCTCTTTGCAAGTATAGGGTACGTATCTATTGGCCATGGGAGCAAAAAAAAATCAGTCATTCAGTTTAAGCACTTCAATAGACAATGACATGCTAGCAGTAAAGAGAAAAACTTTCATGTCCTTTTAGAAATAAGCATTGCATATACCTACAGAGAGAGTAATGTATTCTCCTGCTGCTGAGAGTTAGTGCAAAATCAACATTCTCTAACTGATAGGGATACTTCTGAAAGGGTTATTCAGTACTTAAGAGAGTACTTGTCACTCACATAATTTTAATAGAATTAGCAGACAGTTTGATGGGATTACTTCTTCTCATGATAATCCATCTTTTCTGTAATACTGGGCATTTTTGGTGACAAATGTGGCTACTGGCTTAAACAGATTTTTTTACACCTCATTTCTAAAAGTCATTGTGTCATTGAGCATTGTTATTATTAGATATGGACACTTGCCAGAACCCAGAGCTGTGCAGTCCCAAATCGGGAGAAACTGGGGACCGCACAGCTTTCCATTTTGAAACTACCTCTCATTAATTATAATTAATGATTATTATTTCTTTTTTATTGTTAAATGTGGATTCAGGCAAGAAGAAGTATAGAGAATAAAAGTGCCCTGAAATGTTTATAAAATAGAGATGACATTGAATGTATGGATTAAGAGACAGGCAAGGAGAAAGCAGGGTAACTTCACACTAAAGAAAAACTAGGATAATAGGTTAGAAGACATTGGGAACAACTTTCACCTGGCAGTGCAGTAAAATGTTTGACTAAGCTGAGTACCCTGGAAGACTCCTGCCTTCCCAGGAGTCTTGTAAGTAAGGGCTTAAGAAGGCAGTTAGTAGGGAACAAGGAGAACCAGCCTAGACAGTTTTCTAGGATCTGTCTGAGGCTTAATTTCTAAGACTCTGTACAACCAGATGGTGGGGAAATGCCTTCTTTGCTAACCATGGAAAAAGACCACCACGGTACAAAATTAAAACCAGTGCAACTTCTCCTACAACGTATCTTCTGCTACTGATTTAGAGTCTGTATCTGAAGTAGAAAGGGGAAGGCAAGGACCCGTCTCTGCCTCCCTCTTTTCCATCTGCTATTTTGGCTCATAGGAGTTTTTGTGAGCAGGAGCAGCGTAGCCTCCAGTGTTACATGATACACAGCTGAGCCCGGACGGGGAAGGACAAAAGTGACCCTCATGCTGTGCAGTCATGACTGAGGCTCTGACAAATCATTTGGAGGGTTGGAGTGTAACAACTGGTACAGAACAAGGAGTCTTAGAGGACCATGAAGTTATAAGATAAGGGATGAAATCCCCAGTTGTATCAGTGAGGAGAAAACAGAGATTCCTGGTACCCAGAAGTAACGTTTCCATGGCGACCTCCCTATGGGAATAAGGCATACTCTTCTTCCAGGCCTAATACCACTGCCAAACTAGAGGGTATAAAGTAGTAAAGTTCCTTTTGAGGAATTCCCCATTGCTAGTTTATTTGGCAGTCCTTGTCCGTATGTCCTTTGAGGTTTAGATACAATCTTCCCTCCCAACTGAGATCATTAAGACCTTTCAGGGACCTCATTTCATTTGGAATAAAAGATTAATACCAACCTGGGGTCTCAGAGCTAATCTGAGGCAGAGGCAGGACCTACCACCAAAGAAAGAGAACATTTTAAACCATCTCAACATATGAACATATGAATCTTTCTGACATATATTCTCTGATTTACTAGAAACAGTTTCAATCACACATCTGAAATTCCAGATGTAAAAACTCTGGTGAAAATCATATTTATTACAAGAAGTTACATTAATTTGTAACTGATTTCTACATGCACTTGTATGCGTACACACAGAAATGAGATTGTTCCTAGACCTGGGGGTAATATATGTAGTCTAAGAAAGGGTAAGTAAGAAAAGTGGTGTGAAAGTATATAAGTAGTATAGTACCCCCAGGGACCAGAAACAATCTCAATTTTTGCAGTACTATTCTTGAAATGTGTAGCCACAAGAAAGTAGAAAATGTCCCTCATCATAGAGACAGAACATGTCTTGCACTTATGAGGTATTTCTTAGTATGATCTCCTTTTCTGTAGAGACAGTCAAAATGTGCAAAGAGAAAAAAAGTATAAACTGGATGCTGAAGACTATGACAGGTGAGATTCTGTTGAAAGTGTAATGAAAAATGAAGAGAGCAAGGACACTGAAGGATTCCAGTTTTTATTATCTCGCTTGGACTAATGCACATTTCAGTTGTATGTGGTGCATAGCATATAAATGAGATGTATTTGCAACAGAGCAAAATGTAAGAAAATCAAGAAGACTCTTCTAACAGAGGAAATGTGGGGCAGGCTTATCTGTACAGCATCCTCACTGCAGTGTTTCTAAAGGAAGGAGCCTGTACAATTAGAAATCAGCTTTGGTGAACTGGAACACAATTTCCCCAGGAGACCTGCTGGAAATCTGGACAGTTTTAAGGTCTATATAGCACTTGGGCTTTTTTATCCAGGGCTTTTCTCTGGATGCTCTGGAGCGTAACACCCTGGATCCCTAGGAGACACCGTGCTGGCAGACCCTGGGGGGCTAAAGAAGACTCAGCAGACAGTGCATTCCTGGTGCCATCAAAATCAGAGAAAGCTCCCTTCAGTCCTTCTCTTGATGCAGCTCTACTCACAAGCCTCTGGACAAGGTGCAGTGAGGCTCTGGGCATAGCAGTAGGAAAAATTTTGAAACCAACCAGAAGAGGAGGAATAAACCAACGAGCGATCCCATGTAAACATAATGCAGTACAGAGTAGGAGCAAATGATTCAATGAATGGGAACGGGACATGGGTGGTTTGGCGAGTTCATGCATATATCACAGAAAATACAAACAATGCTCGTGGTTCATGTCTCTTTGTAGCTCTCATTGTTTCTGAATGTGTACGGACCTCCAGTAGGATTGTGCATAGGGAAAAGGCAGCCTGCAATGAGAGTTAAGCAGCTGCAGAAATTCATGCCAACACTCTTCGTAAGAGTATCAGCTGTTTGGCATCATGACCCTGTAGACAGGAACAGAACTTCCGAGTGACATATCTGCAAGGTGAAGGGCACTTGTTTCTAAAAAGCTGATGTTTCAAATTGGGAAGAAGTTACATGATTTAAATGCAATAACTTTGATTTTCTGTTTGTCCGTATGTGTCTGAGTCAAAGAAGGGGTCTGTGGATGAGGGTCAGCATGTTCTCTCCTCTGCTTACCAGTTAATAGAATTTCATTTATTTGCAACCCTGTTTTCAATTAATTTGGGAAAGAATGCCAACCATATGGTTTTTTAGTAGGTTTGAGTTCTTGATGAATTTGGTTCACAATGTAGTATTTGTGTTAACTTTTTAGAGCACAACCATCTCCAGGGCTTCACTCTTCTTTCTGTAGCCCATGGTGTGAAAGAAGTTTGCCATGTTAACTCACTGATTCTAAGACATTCTATTTTTTTCCTTCAGCTACTTTTGAAACTTCACTTTACATCTGAATGGCTTGGTTTTTAAATGTATTCTCTCTCCAAAACTTGTGTGTTTTTGTAAATGTGACAGCAAACATCAGTAAGCACCATAGCTCTCCTTCAACAGGTGATTAAGTTTTTGAAGCAAACCATTGCCGTTTATCTTTATTCCTGTAACTTTTAAAATGCTATCTTATTTGGATTTGCATTCGTTTGAACTTAATTTGATATTGTAAAGACCCAGATATTTAACTATAATTAAATGTTTATTCATGATACCTAGTTGTTGCTTATTTTACTAGCTATTAGGTTGTAGATAACTGCAGCTGAACATTTCTTTTCTAGTTTACAATATTTAGTACATGAGTAATTATTCCAACGTACATGCATAAGAGAGTAAATGAATGTAGGAACAATCTTTCCTGTGGCTATATTTTTGTGTCATAAATATATCCTTATGTTAAGGACTTGATGGAATACATAAGGCCCAGAACATGGTATGTATTACTTGCTCTTGGGTGGTCTAGTACATAATTTCTACAGCTCAAAGCCCCTTGCCATTTAGTGAAGATACAATATAGTATTCTTCCATGACTATTTACATTCCCTTTTTTGCAGCAACTTCAAATGCATACATTAGGCATTTCTCCCCTCTTGTCTTTTTTGATCTCCTTGAAGACAAATTTTACTATGGTGTAAAAATATAATACAGTCCACTCATTCATTAGACACAGATCTTATTTACAGAAGTCTTATTTATTGTAGTGAGAAAGAGAGCATATTCCTAAAGAATGGTCATGGAAGGAGAAGAAAAAAAAACACCAATAGCAAGCTTTAAAAAAAGAAATCATTGGCTCTTTTATCTCACCAATGCCTTTGTGCAGCTGGGGAAATGATTAAGAAGATACTCTAGAAGAGAAAATCTGAGAAGTCCTGCAAAATTCAATGTTATTATTTTAGGGCTTTCTGAGCAGGCAAGTTCTGCAGTCCTTTTGAAGCTCAATTATAATTCAGCAGGAAGAGGCAAAGGAGAAAGATTTTAAATCCTCATTGGAAATAGAAGTTACAGAGGGACTGGATATAGAGTGAAGATAATGAGACCTTTTTGTCCCTGATCTAGCCAGGGAAGATGCTGCATACAATTTTTAAATGAGTACTTAGTTCAACCAAATTTTAGATAAAGTCCTCCCCAGTTTCTCATTTGTAAAACCAGTCTGGATTTTCATGGGGGAAAAAACCCCAGTTGTTCAGAACCAGATTAAAAGAACCTAAGAAACTATAGCGCTCTTTGCAGTGGTACTTACATGCTTCCACTTATAAAACGACTTTCCTTCGAGGATCTCAGAGCACTGCAGCCATGAATCAAACTTCACAATGACTATGCAAAATACTTTAGATTATTTCTGGAGCAATCAGAATTATTTGCAGTCAGAAAATACTGATTTGTCAAAATGAGAATGGGCTTTGTAAAGATTTGTCTTTATAAGGTTGAGTGTGTTGGGCTGATAAGGTTGAAGTGCATGTTTTGACTTTTGCAGCTGTCAGATCATATTATATGCCCATACAGGAATGATGGAAGTCCAACTGAGGGTCACACAATTGTTTTGACCCTAATGAAAGCAGACACTCCATTTTTTAAAAGTTTATTTTGAGATTTTGATAATGAAAATCCTCAGAAATTTAGTTTTGTAGGAACTTAGATTTATCGACCTTTTGTTACATTTCAAGACGAAAAGGAAGTGCAATTTTTTTTAACTTTCAGGTACTGAAAGATTTGAAATTTTAGCAAAGGTAATTACGGTATCAGGTTTTCAGAACTTCGACCCTGGTTCTGTAAATGCTATTGCACACATTAAAATCTAAATACATAATTACCCAATAGGCAATGGACAAATTCATGATCTTAATTATATATTTCTTTGCAGAACTGGGGTTTTACAGAAATTTAAAAAACCTGTCCATCCGAAATGAAATCACTATTTTCTGGCATGATTTTGCAATTGTATATAACCCATACATCCACCATGTCGACCATTACCCGCAAGCTTAGGCACACAGAAACCTGAACACACAGACACTGTGGATAAACACTGTGGATAAAGCAGTTAAAGCAGATACACGTACACTATTTCTCACTGAAGCTAGCTATTTTAGATACGTTGAACAGATTTAAAATATTCAGTGAAATATTTAATATGTGATTACTGAAAACTGGCCAGTATGGATAATAGTATATTTAATACCAACCAGTGTAAAGTATCATATTTAAAAATCACATTCAAAATGAAACCAAGTGAAAATATTTGTAAATAGTATACACAATTTCCAAACTATCCTGGGAATTAGCAATACTAGCAATATACTTTTTTGTATACATATCTAAAAGCAGTAGGATATGGTCTTTTACTTCAAAGAGAGCCCCTGCATATCTAAGATTGAACAAAAGTTTGTTTCATAGCTGGGTCAAGGTTTAGGGACAGAGTGGGCAAGTAACTAAAGGGCACTCACAGCACTAAAGATGGTTCCATATAAAGCAGGCAACAACTCTGATCAGACATTTGAGAATGTATTAAAAAGGGATGTTAGTGGAGCAGGTAAGGATAAGGGGGGAAGAAAAGGCATATAAAGTCAAAAAGAGAGAGGAAGCCATCATCACAATTTACACGGACTTCAAGGCAGCTTGATAGACAACACAAAGTGGAAAAAATGCTAATCTACAAGTCAGCAAGTATGGTGAAAAGGATAAGGTAGTTGCACAGATACAAAATAGGCTTAAACATCGAAGACAGAGGGTAATTTTGAACTTCAGAAAGAGGAATGCAACTAATGGACCTCAACAAGCGTAATGGTTAAGGATGAGTCTGTTCAGTTTTTGTGTCAGTGACCTAGAAGAGGTAATGCAACTGGCTGACAGAGTAGGAGCTAGAGTGAAAGACCAGTTATCAAGTGAAAATTGACTTAGACTAGAAACTATGTGGTTTAGAGTAGAGCTGAGACGATTAGTGGCAGAAATGAGATACATGCATCAAGCAGTTGTGCAACAGAAAACACTAATAAAGAGAAGGATCTCAATGTAAGTGATCTAGAATAGAAGTTTTATTAGATTCTAAAGTTAAATAACTGAGAAAATTACCATAAACATAAGTTAGAACAATATTTGCCAGAAGACAAATATTACTGAATATTCAAACAAATCTTTGATTGTGTGTTACAAATGTATTTATGTAAATATATCCACACTAGAAAAGCTCTCCAACTCTAAAGGTAACTAGCAGCCAGCCCAAAACTTAAAAGAGACTTAAGCAGCTTTCATTTCCTTGTTAATAGGATAGAGATTGGATGTGGTACTGTATACACTCAAGGCAGATGTAAGGACCCCAAAAAAAGAAATGTCAGAATTTTTTCTTGTGCAAATGCATTGGGTTATCATTATAATGCAGGAACTAATCAATTAGACGACCTCACAGTTTTTTGTTTTTTTTAATATTCCTCAATGTTTTCTTGTTCTACATTTTGTGAAACAGTCATAAATGCAAAATTTTTTACAAATATTCAAAACTGAAGGTGAAATTATACTATCCATGCTTTTACCTTTTAGATAACTTGTAAAACCAGCCTATTTTGATGCTGGTAATAAAACACCTCAAACAATTAATATAGTGTCTCTTGTTAATCTGAATTTATACACACAAATGTAACATATAATTCACATTATATAATTAGTGCATAAGATATTATAAATTTTCTTATCCTGGAAGCTTCTAAATCATGATGAAATTTTCTGTGCTGCAAACTGCTCTTGGCTAAAATCTTTTATTTTCAAATACATAAGCTGAAAATTGTTTCACTCTTTGACCTGTGAGCCAAGTTCCCCAAAGCCTGATGCAAATTAAAATGGCTGAGTTATAAATATCTCTGAAACTAGCTTTATAATGGAAACACAACCAGATCCTTCACTACAGCAGTACTCATGGGGACTGTTAGGGCAGTTTATAGAACTATCAGCACCAAACTATAAGTTAATGAGGAGGAGCAATTGACTCTAATAAAGCACCCCGAAACAAGAAGAGAGCGTTAAAAAATGCAGGAGCTGAAAATTCCTGTTGGGCTTTCCATTAGCTATGTCCCTGTACACAGCTTCTTTGTTCCTCATTCTGCTTCAGGAAAACGTTGCCTTAGCTTCCTGTATTTTCGTGTGCTGAATTCAGCAAGTACATTTTCGTAGGGCTGAGGAAGGGGTGTGTGTGAAACCTAAAGCTAGAAGCCAGTTGTCAAAAACCAATTTACTATTCTCATCTAATCTCAGCCTTCCCTCTGTTCTCCTTATTATTACATGACTGGGAATGCACCATAGGATGACAAGAAGATAAAATCAGAAATGGCTCCGTTTGACTTTTGCGCCTTTTCACGTCAATCTACTCCTGCAAGTTTTATTGTTGATGTTTGAACATGGCACAGAGTACAGGTGTCTATGGCAGACAATCAGTGCTAGAGAAAAGAGTGCATAAAGACATGGCTTAGTTAATGTTAGGGTATAGGGGCAATGTGCACAAGGGAGACAATTGCCATTATCCCAGTCATACAAATGTATCACTAAATAAATTTAGCGCATGCTATGACTGTCGTTATAAAGCCAGCATTCACTGCAGAAAAGATAACAGAAATATTCTTCTCAGTTGAGAGATGATAGCTGACAGCTCAGAGTGATCAGGTTTTTCTTTTCCAGCCAAAAGTCACTGCACTCTGCTTTAGAAAATATATTTAAAAGACTGAGATTGAGTGAAATTCATTGGTAAATAATGGTGCTGAAGGTAGATGTATGCACCTTTGAACTCACCTTGATTATTTTACACTGGGACATATATACTGCAGGAAGTGTTAAATACATCCCATGTCTTTGCTTGAGACATAGGCATCAAGAACAAAGCAAATGACAAAGTAACCCCCTCAATAATTCCCCCCTCCTTCTCGTTGGCTGTGTGCATTCTCTTTTCTGAACTACATACATACACTTCTTAGCGAGAGTAATAAAGAGATAATTTGAACAAGATGCATGCTTCATAAAAAAGATGCATATATTTTTCATATGTCTGGCTCAAATTAGTAGAGTGGTTTAAGAATTTGAAATAATTCTTTGTGTATAACTTCAACCCCTCACAAATACTATTATTTGAAATGTAGTAGCATAATGAACCCTCTTAAAATTAGACCTCCCTTTGGGATCCCCTAAGCCTGTGCTTTCTACCTGTCACCTGTGCTTGCAGCATTGCTGCCACCTTAGTTTTACATCTCCGCGT
This sequence comes from Sagittarius serpentarius, assembly GCA_034782735.1. Classification (NCBI taxonomy): domain Eukaryota; kingdom Metazoa; phylum Chordata; class Aves; order Accipitriformes; family Sagittariidae; genus Sagittarius; species Sagittarius serpentarius. Next base: position 22,991,235 of record JAVKLA010000007.1, on the reverse strand, counting down.
AGCCTTCTGTGACAGTGAACTGTGATAGGCGACAGGCAAAGCTAATATGAGGATGGCTATGCCGTTTCACAGTTTTGCTCTAGACTACAACAAAACCACAAGCCTTCAGAGTGCAGGAACTGAAATCTCCTTTGACAAAATGGAGTTGTGCTGAAATCTGTTTTCTCCAGTCTAGGCCAAGACACGGTTTGTTATGGCCTCCTTTCCTGTGCACAGAGAATGAAAAGTGAAAATACAGAAATTAAGCAGTCTACCTTTCTCAGTTTTGTTTGATCAGATCCCACTCTGGTCCTCAGCTAAGAATGTGACAACAGTTTTTAACCATAAAAATATGGACAACAAGTTAGCTTCAGCGGTGCCACCAGGTTAGGTGCCTGCTATATACCTGCACGGGACAGCATTTATGGGAAACCCACTAAACTGGTCTCTTGCCAGTGTGCCTGCTCCCATTATATGTTACGCTGGAGGACTTGCTGACACAGATGGAGATTGCTGTGCACCCATGATGCAAACGCGGACCTTTGCCTACACAGCCATCAGGCAACCCCTGCTGGCAAGGGACATGCCCAAGGACTACCTTCTTCAACTTCTTATGGTCCTTTGAGGAGAGCAGCCACAGTCTGCTGAGAGATTAAAGCACGAGTCTGGAGGAGTGTGAAGGGCTGGAAGGAGGGGACGGGGCATTCCTGCCGTCCTCAGAGGAAGGGAGACTCTCCCAGTCTGCCTCCTGTCTCACCACTGCTGTTGACGAGGATGCTCATACAGCAAGAGACAGGATACCTTGCACTCCTGCTGCGAGCTGGGAGCTGCGCGTGTTACGGCTCTAGTGGCAAAAATGGTTATATGCTACCGATACATAAAGTGCTGTATTGGATACAGCATGCAGAATTTCTTAAGATAAGGAATCTGACTTAATTCAAGCATCGTTTTTATCCTGCTGTGCCTATAGCAAGTCTAAAAGACCAAGACCCAAGACCCTTAGATGTTATTACAGATTCTTTTGATTTTTAATCCTACAGTTATTTGTATAATGGTCAGGAGAGAGAAAAATAATCCTTCAGTATGTCTGCTGGGCTCTTCAGACACAGCATGTTCATAGAGTAACTCTGTATACTTCATATGCTGAATAATTGCAGTAGAGAAAAAAAAGAGAAAATTGCACATTTAAACTGAATTAAATTCAGAACCTCTAATATGTCAGGTCACAGAAGGCGTGTACACATTTAAAAAGGAATGCTGCTTTGGAAACCAAGTAGCTCTGAAGTATATCTACATGTTGGCTTTCGACTCCATGCAGCTCCATTAGGCAGTGTTTTAAATATAAAGCCACTTAATGATGAATGTTCATAAATGAAAAATGCACATTCCCCATAAAACGCTTGTCAAACAGTGGTACTCACTTATTTTTAGCACACCAAAAAAAAAATAATCAATTGTTGTGAAACTCCTGATCTGCCCTTGAGAGTCCTTTCTAGGATTTTAAATAATCAGTCTTACAAGGCAGCCTTCTTATTTTATAAATTTCTAATTTTTTAATAAGTAGCTAAAAAGTAGAGGAGCAACAAAAGCAGAATGGCTTAGGTTTGCAGTGCCTTAATAAAAGCATAAAATTTCTTCATCTGAGGCTGTATGACTAACTGTAAAGAGTTCTTAATTCCCTTAAGGAAATGGATTGACAAAGATATGCCGATTACAGAGCCAAAATTTCTACAGTGAGAGACCAGGCAGAAGGTATTCTCAGTAAGGGACCACTGTTATTAAATACAGTGTCACAGAAAATCAGGCCAAAAGCAGATCACACTTAAAGAGACTGCACAGCAAGACACACCCTTTTAAATTAGACTGTCCTTCTGCACTCCACGGAGTTTGTTCTGTGGTGGAGTTTAATTTAATTCAACACAACTCTTGCTGTAGTCAACCTTTTGGCTTCCACCATCTTTTCTCCCATGTTTTGCATCTTATGGAGACTATTTTTAAAGTTAATTAGCTTATCCAAAATAATGCAGAGAAAGATGCAAATCCCAAACTACCATTTAAAAGCACTATCATATGAAATAAACTATACAGTGATAGCTGTTAATTTTCTTCTACAGTAACTGCTTTTCTAGGAAAAAGAAAAGGATACACAAGAAAATTATTTTGAAGTCTTTGTTTACATTAAGTCCTTTAAAATGATTTTTTTTCCCTTTTAAAATATAGTAAATACAGAAAAGAAACATTAGATAATGAGAAATGAGGCAACTAGAGGGTACTGGAAACAAGAATGCTAAGCAGAATGATTTTACAAACACCAAATCTTCACCAACAAACAAGTATCTGCTGACAGGATTTCACTTGGCCCCAATCCTGTAAGCTGCCTGCTCCACAGGAGCAACCTTTGTGGTCATTAAATATAAGGGAAATCTTCTAGACAAGAAGATCTGATTACTTAGGAAATATCTTAAGAAAAGTTACAGATACCATGACACACGGTCCACTTAATAGGACCTGGAAAAACATTAGGAAATATACAGCATGGCTGATTATTATTAATTCATCATTCAAGTAGTACTTACAGACCTTAGCCAGTGCTGGTGACCTCTGTGCTAGGCACTGCACAACCTCCCTGAAACAGCTGGTTCTTGTCCCCAGCGATTTATAATCCCAACTAACAAAATTGGGCTAGACCAGGAGAAAAAAACAGATGAAGACCTAACTAACTGCAGCTCAAAAGGAAAAGGACGCATCCCAAACCTCAGCAAAGGACCGATTTGTTGGCTATGCCCTCTTGGGAATTCTGTTTTTATGTATCTGCCTTTCCTATGGGTATAACACAAACAAACCCTTGCCAAAATACAGATTTCCTGCCATTTACATGCCAAACATGAAAGCAGTAGAGTTAGGCCAGGCATCCTGTATGTAAGTGGAAGAGAAACCTGCTAGGAGAATCTGCGGGGTCAAGAGGAACCACACAGAAAATGGTTCCAGAATACCATAATGATTGTTTATTTTCAGTTTCAGAATCTCTGCCCCATCACGTTGCCTCCTATAGTCAATGTAACTTGCCTGTGAATATGGGAAACATCTGACAACATTCTTAAGAAAGCTGGAAATGAATGGTCTAGTTGAAACTGCTGTGAAATAAAAGCAACAAGTTGAAAGCTTTAGGTCAACAAGAAGTTGTCCATGGTTTGTCATGAAGCATGTATCAGGTCAGGTTCTATGCAGACCTGTTCTGCATCTGATGCTGAAGAATGTTTTCATTTACTGCTCGTATAACAAAATATATTATTAAAATTTCAGACAACACAAAATGGAGTAAAAACTTCAGAGTATAGGGCTAGGAATCAAAGAGTTCTTGCCAAATTATATAAATGGTCTGAAATACAATAAGAAACATTTCAGTAGAGATAAGTGATATGTATTCCACTTAAACAGGCATATCAGCTGCATACAATTACAGGAGAACTGATGTGGTAGGCAGTAACTGCAAAAAAGAGCCTGATGGATTGCAAACTCAACATGAGTAAATGAACCAATACTTACAGTTGGAATAAAACAAGTTTCAGGCTGAAGCACGTAAATAGGAGTGCCACATGTACAAAATACAAAGTAATCCTTCCACTTGACTCCTCACCAAAGAAATCTATGCCCATTTAGAGACATCACTTCCTAGGAAAAATATGAAACCAACACAGAGAGCAAGGAAGAAATCTTCAGGAATCTAAACATGGTCTATATGAAAACACAGACTTGACTTTTCTAAAAGAGCACTGAGAGACACCCAATGGCTATCTTCAGGTATACGTAAGCCATGTAGGAAATAATCTGTTTTTTACATCCTTGGTCAGCAGAACAAAAAACAACAAGCTTAAAGTGGGCAATGGAATGTGTGGTTAGACATCAGGAAAAACCTCCCTTACCCTGCACCATTTATTTTATAATCAAGTAGATGTTACAGGCCTGAATCTAGGGCTCACTCTAGGCTGTTTGGGCACAGGGAAGATGCAGCTCCTTTGCAGTACATCTTGCTTCTGCTGCCAAGGGATGCATCCCTGGGGCCAACCTTGCACCCGCTGCCTGCCTGCCAGCCAGCCCAGCTCCTGCGAGCCCAGCCTAGGAAGAGGTAAAGCAAAAAATGATGCTGCACATAGGCAGGGAAGTGCCTTGAAAGCCTCCGTCTCCTGCAGGGTTGGGTAAAATTGTGCTCCATTTCATCTGTGACCTCGTGTCATGGTTTAACCCCAGCCAGCAACACAGCACCACGCAGCCGCTCACTCGCTCCCCCCCCACCCAGTGGGATGGG
>JAVKLA010000007.1:22948546-22986850 GCA_034782735.1 Sagittarius serpentarius | reverse complement strand
ACCACACTGAAAACACAGCACTGTACCAGCTACTAGGAAGACAATTAACTCTATCCCAGCCGAAACCAGGACACCTCGGTAACTACAGATTACGTTCTTTATTGCTCCTTAATGTGTAGCGTTTTTTCTTTCATGTCACCTAACAGGCTTTGTATCAGCCTTTGCGAGTCCAACTGGGCAAAATCCCTATCAGTTGCGTCACTCCACTCTGTGCAGCTTCTGTGCCTGAGACTTGCTGTACTGCAATTTTTCTGCGTGTTTGAATATGCTGGATAGTGCTGGGCTGCTTTAGATCAACGTTTTTTTAACTTAGGACTATTTCTGGAATGCTGAAAAATGTCCAGGGAATACGGTTCACTTGCATTCACAGGCAGGCTGTTTGTGTATGTTTATTAAGTAGTTTAAAAAACTACAAAAGCAACAACAAAACACTACTGTATCCCATCAACTTTACCTGGCATTTACAGCGAAAGCCCAGATGTGCTAGGAAATATCTGGCCAAGTGGCAAGCTTGTGTGTCTTACTAAGCAGCAAATATACAAGTTTCTTCAAATGCTTAAGATTTTCCATTGATTTTCTGGCAAATATCCGTACTAGTCTCATTTCAAAATACCAAATGGTTCACACCAGGAAAAGTATAGATTAGCTAAAAATGTTTTCAATTTTTGGAAAATACACTCTCTTAGATCAACATTTTGATTAGAAAAGAAACAAAATATGAAGATACGGCCTCTTCTTGTGCTTTCTGTAAATCAACACCAAGGAAAATAATTTAAGTTTTTTTGAGGTTTTTTTTTAAACAGAAAATGAAGAACACTTTCGCAGTCAGCAATTGACTTTGGGACACTGAGGACCTGACTTCTAAAAAGATTTTTTAATATATTTTTTCCTATTCATATAATTAAGAAGAGTAATTAACATCTGGCCTATGTTTGGAGAAAAGAAACAGACAGTCCAAAAAAAGAAAGTGGAGTTGTGATCTTAAGTACACACAAATCCAAATTCAGCATAGCACACCTGGAATAATTGTTCTGTATAAAATAAAGGTATGATTCAGCTCCCTTGAATTTGTACATTTGCAGGCTTAACGTCTGCATCTAAGGTGAGCTCTTTCTAGACTCTTTCTAATCAGTGGAATGAATAGACACATCTGGAGAGAAATTCATCTGTCCTATGTTAGCCACCTACCTTCTAGATGAATACTTTTTATTTCATTATGTTTGCTAGCTGTGGAAACGAACAGCGCCTGTTTCTTCCATTGGGTATAAAAAGAGTCTAGACAACCACACGGATATTGATGTCTACACTGCAGAAATCTGAAGCATTGAAGATGAAACCCAGCCAGGACAATACAAATGATCAAACTCATAGAGCACCGATGTGCACTAGATCAGAGCCTTATTATACTCCAAGCAGACAACCTGACAAATTATACTTTCCTCCCCACCAGCTTAGTTAGTTCCACAATTAAATGATGGTAACTGCATCCAAATGATGTCAGCTGAATTTTATTTACACCCACAGTTGCAAAGTTAAAATAGCCCACTGGAAAAGAAGCTGAGCACTGGACTCACTCTGAGCTGCGAGCTGCAAAATGAACACTTAGCATTAGATTGCACTCGATCGGCCCCATATGCAGGGCAAAGCAACAGAGACTGCTCAGGACAAGCGGCTTCAGAATTTTAAAGCCCACCAAGTAAATAGTCTGCTTATTCAGTGTCTGCTAACACAGAGATAATTGCCAATAGCTGCAATGAGTTGAAGAGTTACAGTAGATAATTCAATGTGCTATACAAATATATGTGTTCTTCTATTATTCATACCATGACATTTGTTGGTTGTCTCAGGAGTAACAAGTGAGGCTCCTATGGTTCATGCATTACTTGAATTATGCATGGTTATGGGTAGGCATTCACCATGTACAAACTGGTTTTGAATCATGCATTTCCTGGGGGCAATATTTCTCATGGTAACTAGCAAACTTTTTAGGTCTTTCAGAGCCTGCTGTGTATTAGTAATTACTACTGTGGCAGTGATCCTAGTGTGCGTACTTTCTGGTAAATGTGGGAGATAATGAATGTATACATGTTGATAGATGGGAATCAGCATTTGTATTTATTCACATTCAAAAAGCTATCTACCTCATTTGGAATATAAATTATGACATCAAACTGCTAAACTATCTGCAGTCCAATCGTGACTATAAATAGCAGTCCACAAGAGGGAGGTGGCAGTAGACCATATTTTTTACATTTGGAACTGTACAACCATTTCCTAGCTAACAATCCTGCTTTGGGAAGATAACTTATATTCTCAGCTTCAGGCTTTTGTTTCTATATACCTCTTTAGTATGTTTTTAGTTGCTCATTTTTATGAACAATACTGCCCATCTTTCAGGGAAATATGCATGAAAACCCATTAATACACCATTTCCTGCATAAATACAGCACAGTGGCTTTACCAAAGGACAAGCCTTTTCTAAAAACACTAATACTTTTTTTTTCCTTCTGTAAAACCCATTCATTTCCTGGAATCCATTTTTACTAAAGAAAAAGCTGAAAGGAAACTCAAAAGTTGCACAGTCTGTTGTTGTACATAGAACATTTCACATCACTGAGCTATGTAATTTCAAGTTTTCTGCAATGTTTTTAATAAAAGCGTTCATAAAATCCTGACACAAACAGACTGTTCAAGCCCCGGTGCCGTAAATGGAGATCCTGCTTCTCCCTGGCTTGGGCAGCAGAGTAGCCACACCAGGAGCCTCAACAAGCCTGAGCATGGAGCCGGCTGGTCCTGGGGCTGCCTGAGAGAGCCAGCCCACTGGCAGGCTTCACCCACGGCCTCTCTGGTGAGGCTCTGTAACCCCAATGTTAAGATTAAATATTCATGTTCAGTAGAAAAGAATAGGGCCAGCAAACTTCATTGCCCTGGTGAAGCGTAGGTTTGTATGAAATGTTTGCTCTGCTGGATAGGAAAGATCCTCTGGTTTTTTCTGCGCTGGATAATGCAAGTGCCTTGACACTGCGACTAACTAACTGCTCATGTCTGCAATGTCCAGAAGTTTCATCTAAAGCTCACTGAGTTGAAGAAATTCTGTGAACTAAGTAAATGGTATACTCTGCCCCCAACCAAAAACTTCCTGCAAGTAAACATGCTATCAGAGAAGCTGGGGATCGGTAAAATACATTAGATTTGTCTCCTTGTGAAGACAGAGTTGCTTATTACATCATATTTTCTAGTGTTTTGTCCAAGTGCAGCCTAAAATTTTGAAATATTTCTGCCTTCTGCTTTGGAAAATGACCTGAGTAAACCTTGTAGTCAGGGTATGTTTCCTGAAGTTCAGCTTTAATTTATCCTGTTTTCAGTTTCACTCCTTATTACCACACAAAATAGTATCTAGTGCACTCATGAGCTAATTTAGCCTCTGCTTACCCAACTCACAACGGATGCAGTAAAAGGATAGGAGTCCTGTTAGGAAGAAGGCACCGTTAGGATTTTTTTTATCGTGTTGGTTCTTAAGACACAGAACTGCTTTAAAAAGCCATTGTTAATTTTTCTCTGGGAAGACATTTAAGGCACATAATGATAAAGGAACATACCACTACTTGTTGGCAATAGGTACAGAAACTTGCTTTATTTGATAGTCATTGTGATAGGAGGAAAATTAATATCTGTTGTAAGACATTTCTCTAATCCATCTAAAAGCTAATAACTATTGAGGCCACCTCAGGAAAAAAAGAGGGCATTGAAGCTCGGCTTGTAGACTTTCTGCATGTTTCATTTGCAGGCTCTGAATTTTATGATCATAAACTTTGAAAACATTTTGAACACTCTGCATTTGTATTTCCGATGACTAGTATCAACAACTGCACTCTGCAAGTCTTTCCTTACTCCTGCTCTGCCAGTATGCCAACAAAAAATGTTCATACTGCCCAATGGGCCAAACGCATCTCTAGAGTGGTGGTCTCCAGTGATTCCAGTGTCCCACTGTCCTTTGTCTTAGTGTCTACCTGTTTTTCTCATTTTGTGGACCCTACATGCCTATAGTACCTTGCGGACCACAAAACTACAGAATCGCAGAATGGTTGAGGTTGGAAGGGACCTCTGGAGGTCACCTGGTCCAAGCCCCTGCTCAAGCAGGGCCACCTAGAGCTGGTTGCCCAGGACTATATCCAGATGGCTTTTGAATATCTCCAAGGATGGTGATTTCACAGCCTCTTTGGGCAACCTGTGCCAGTGCTTGGTCACCCTCGCAGTAAAAAGTTTCCTGATGTTCAGACGGCACCTCCTGTGTTTCAGTGTTTACCCACTGCCTCTTGTCCTGGCACTGGGCACTGCTGAAAAGACCCTGGCTCTTCTCTCTTCTCTCTTCTCTCTTCTGTCTTCTCTCTTCTCTCTTCTCTCTTCTCTCTTCTCTCAACAGTCCCAGCTCTCTCAACCTTTTCTTATAGGAAAGATGCTCCAGTGCCTTACTCACCTTCATGGCCCTTCACTCCACACATCCCCAGAGTTGGAAAGGCAAACTAGTAACTGAGAAATTGCAGTTCAGGGCAGCAAAGCTTCACCCCATGTACATGGCTTGCAAAGGGAAGGGGAACCAGGCTAACTGGGCACTTATGCAGGAGGTGAACACACACGTCCATCCTTTCTACCACATGCAGCAGGACACTGCTCCAGTACCACCACCCCTTGCAGTAGCTCCCTTTAAAACTGTGCAAAGACCTTTTAATTAGATACAAATCTAGGTACTAGGTGAACTAAGCCCTGAAGTGGTAAGTAGAAGGCTGATTGTCATCATGCTACTCTTCTAAGACCTGTGAAAAATTCTGACTTATTTTTATAGCTTAATTTATGGGTCTCTGTTACAGAAGAAGACTGTGAGGGCTCCTGTTTGGATGCTGTTTTGAAAGTATGGGTGTACATGACTGGCACATGTCTTCGTCAGTAGTGAGTATGTTTGTAGTGAGCAACCTACACTTATAAACCCTCTAATTAGTGGTATTCCTATCAAATTCACCAATGAATGGCAGTTATCCCTGTACAAAGTCAGCAGCCACTAATCATAAGTAAGTGGGAGCAGTTACTGAGATTAAGCACAGCCAATAATATCCCCAAGATCACCATTTTAGGATGTTTTAAGTCTGTATTTATGTTATTCATAAAAGACAAGAGTAGCTGCTCCCTCTTCTGTGGCTGTGATGGGCGTTACCGAAGCTCCAGACTGTTCAAAAGCCAACCCTCTCACCTTTCAAAAGCAAAACGCACCGGAGAAATGATCTGGTAGTATTCTGCAAAATTTTAATGTAGTAAAATAAAAAATGAGAAAACAGGAACTTGTAACATCTTCGATAATCTTCACTCCACCCTTTGCATGTTTTTCATTGCTTATGTGTATCTGGAAGGAAGACCCAATATCTCAGAGCCAATAACTTTGTACACTGAAGCTGTGTAGCCTTGTTTTCCTTAAATTCTTAAAATTTTCCTAGTTTTATGACATATCAAGAGAAGTTGTTTGTCCATTAAAAGGTATTTTAAGCAGCAAATTTATTTACAATTTCTTTTCATTTTTATTGCTTTCTCCTAAATTTTTACGGGGCTCATCTGCTTAGTTTGCAAAGGTGTCTCTGTACATTACCCAGTTGAACCAAGCTCTGTAGACACCTCCGGAATAGAAATGTTCAGCAAAAAATAACACAAGTAATTGTGCATTTTACTGGGATGTGCTTCTACTGGTTGGTTACTAGGAATTCTTTTTAATAGTTACTTGTTATTTATGACTTCAGGATTGTATGTCATTTTAATTTTTTTTAGGTTTTATAACTTTTTAATAACAGGGAAAGAAGTCATTATCACTACTTGCAAGTATATTGGAGAAGCTTTTTTCAAATTCACTACAAGCAAATGCAAACTTAATTGTAAAATATATTTCAAATTACAGAAAAAAATTGTAGATGTGAGACATGCATGTATTCACAGCAGGGCTTTAAAAAAAAGCAAGGCCTAATAACAAGTGAAAATCCAACAGCTCTACTCCTGAAAGGCCTTACTCAGCTGACTATCACTTCCATACTTTCTGCCTGCAAGTTGGAAAGACTTTGTGTAGGAAAATAAGGAAGATGTCTTCCAAAAGTAAAATATAAATGCTTCTCTGTTCTAGTTAGCAGCAAATCATGTTAATTCCTCTACTATTCATTGTGATAATGATATTAATGAAGCTGCTCCCTGGATACTAGTGTAGATGTAATATGTAATCCTATGGAAGCTCCATTGTAATTTAGCATGAATTAATGTTCACTTATTGCAAAGTGTTACGTGAAAAATATATTTGTGGACTTTACGTAGGATTACTGTGAAAGAGGCCAAGCAGATAAAGTACGTGCCAGAATAGAATTCAGGTGTAGTGAGTAAAGGCAGTTGTATGTAGAGAGCACTCAGCAATCTCACGGTGTAAAAACACAAGACACTCAGAGCTGTTACATTTTCAATGGCTTAATCAAGAAAATGTTGAGACACTGGTATTGCGGTTAGGATTAATGGAATCCCTCGATGTCCTCATTAAATTTAATAAACCTGTGTAACAGAAACAATGACACTTCACATGTACATTGCATTGCTCCTTTTATCAAGGATCTCCAAGCCCATTGTGAGCATTCGTGAATGGAGCATCACTGTCCATCTCCATGGAGTGACTCTCCTCTTCCTGCCACAGACGATACCTTCTCCTGGGAGACCCTTGGGAGAGGGTCCTTCAGGAGCACGCCTGGCTCCAAGCAGATGCGTGTGTGTCCCTGTTGCCTGCAGCTCTGCTGGCTGCATGGTGGGCTTTACATTTTTGTTTGGATTCCTTGAGATGTTTTATTCAGTCCTTTCCTAAGGTCCTAGTGCTACGAATTAGGCCTCTTTTTTACCATTCCATTTTTATTTTTAAAAATTAATGACACAGTGTTTGTCTACAGCTAGTAGGTTTCCACTCCTCCAGGTTTTCAGTAGTACCTTTATCCTGATATTTATTCTGTATTTTTGACTGTATTGCAGACAGATTTATGCTGCTTAAGCTCTGCTTTGCTTCACTGGGACAGTTTGGTGAAGAAGCCATGCAGCCTATTGTCCTGGAATGCTCATGTTAGCAAAAGGCTACTGTCCTTATTTTTGCTGGGTTTTCAGTGGCACAGAGACCTCACTGACTCATGGCCTGTCTCATCAGATCAGCCAATTAGCAACTGCTCAAGAGTTTTTGACAGTTTCTTCAGCTGTTCTGCAGCCATAGCAATTGCTACTCTTGCATAAAACCTAAATCATCCACAGCTCTAGGATTTTACTTTATCTGGTGAAAACTGGCCCCTTATTTTTCAAAGGTACTTCAGTTTCTCAACTGCTATTGTGCTACTTTTAAATTCCCTCCTCATTTATTAAGAGTGCAGCTCGCTTCTGCTTTATTCATTTTTGTCTAAAATGTGGAAGGTGTTAAGTCGTTCCTTCTTCCACTTGCTTGGTCTAGGAGAATGACTGGGCACTTCTTTTCAACAGAAGGCTTTGCATGGCCAGGGAACTGCAGATCTGCTGGGAGCTAATTAATCTTTCGTTTTCTCTCTGTGCACTGTGTATCGTCCTTTGCTTGTTGCTGGAAAAGTTATAGAAAATTAATAGTAGGGAGAGGACTTAAGGGTTTTCCTTTTTCTCCCTGAAGCTGTAGATTTTTGCTTTGCATTGGCTGGTGAGAACTAGGTAGACTTAACATCCAAACCCTTATTTAGAAGGAAGAAAGACCAGCCATATTTACTATTAAAGGGGACAGGGCTTCTTCTGAGCTGTTGTGGACAAAGAATACTACAAAACCAACCCTGACGTGCAACACTCTTCCCAGGATTCTTTCAAGGCTGCCACCTTTCCCCTTAGTTCCTTTACTAATAGGGACTCGTTCTGCTTCTTTTCTGCCTCTAGCTTTCCTTTTCTGCTTACCTGATTCTTTATTCTTGCTTGACATTTTCTGTCTTTCAGACTACCACTTAAATGCACGTGCTCCTGCACTTTTTACCTCACACAAACAAGTTTTTACTATTTGCCTCCAAGCTCTACTATTCAAAATCTAGTAAACAGAGATGAATCTAACAAAGAAGAAAGGAAGGGTGGGAAGCTGGGAGGTCCATCCCCAAGTTTTGCTCCCAGGTCAAATATCTTTCCTTACTTAATTATGCTCCGTAAAGTTCTTTGAATTCATTGGATTAAAGGAGCTGTGCAAGTATATGGTGCAGTTAATTATATTGCATTTGTAATCAGGCCATAAAAGAGAAACCCTTGAACCACAGCTATATTGTTCCAGGCACCACAGTCTGTGGATGTCTTCCTTTGAATTTTGTTCCATGCCAACCGGTGGTAATAGGTTCTCACTGTATCCAAAACTCCTGCAGTCTTTTTCAGCCTGCTCTGGCCAGCAGCCCATCAACCGTTCCACAAACAAACATATATTTCTCTCAGTTTTTATTTCTTCCTTCTTTTTCATCCCACTGTGCAAGCAATTAGCTATTGAATCCTTAATAAGCCAATCTAGTCCAGCCTACATGACTATTTTCCTCCTAATCAATTTATTCAGCTCACATAGAGGGATTTATCATATTTACAATATCACAGCTATTTGTGTAGGAGTTATAAAAGGTAAGGAGTAATTTTACGGAAAGAAAATCCAGTTGTAGGTTTTTGCTGGTTTTGTTGAGCTTCAGTATGTGGGGGTTCATTTCACTGTTTGGGAGGGGAAATTTTGGATTTCAGTCAGCAGAGTTCAGATCCACTAAGGGAGGAACAGAGATGCATAATAAAACAAGCAGCAAATCATTTGGAAAAATGTAATCTGACTTTTGCAAACTGTCTTTTTCCAGAAGTATTTTCTGCTGTTTTACCACTCTTGGCTAAGTCTTGGAGATGGACTTCACTCTGCACTGTTATCACTTTAAAGTTAATTTATTATCACAAGGGAAAAAACCACAAAAGACTCAGAGAGTCAGGTCAGAGAGCTGCCTGCGCAGCCTGGATATTTGTGCAAGGTGACTTTTAAACATCTCCACTGCTATAACCTGAAGTCCCCACAGGGTGTGCACGCAGTTGGGTCTCCACGTTTCCTGGGCCCCGTGTCCCTTGCTGTATGTGCTTGGCGAATACTTTTGGATCCAGGCAACCATCCAGCTCTACTCAAGATTTGACTGCAAATCAAACTAATAACTTCCTTGGCCTACAGTGAAAAAGGATAATAACGCTTTCCCAACCGGTTCATTTTTGCTATTATTAGGATTTATTGACATAACAGTAGTATTAAGAGGCCCAGCTAAGGCTCCTGTATTGAACCTCTCCCCCAGTTCCCCAAACCCCCACCCTTGTCCCTGATATTTCTGCTTCATAAATTATATGGCTCGGAGTTGAGCACATCGTACATGGTATTATCCCAATACATGACTGTCATATTCTCATCCTGCCATAGAAATAAGGTCTGTACACAGGCTGTGCAGAAAAAACACAGGGGTCATGGAAGCAAATAACACATGTAAGACGTTTCAGACTACCTTTTGTGTATGAATTGCAGGGTATGAAAGGGTTAATTTGAGATTGGCTTATGAGAAAGGTATAAGCTCCTAAAACTTGTACATTAAGAAGCTTGATTTCTGCCATAGCTGCCGCATGCGACCTGCAGCACAGGCTTTGTTTCATTTCAGAGGGAAAAATCCTCCTCTTGGAGATTCAAGAGCAAAATGCTTTCCTCACAAGCAAATTCCCTCTGATTCAAGCCTTTTTTCTCCAGAGATACACACATATTTCAAGTTTCCAGAAAAGCTGTCTGCACTAATGCCAGTGTTAATGCACACACACCTGGAAGTTTTTAGTTCTTTTACCAACTTCAGTATTTTTCATTCTTCATCTAAATATTGGGTTCTCCAGAAGGGTGGAATGGGTCAGTTCCAGCAAACAGCACAGATGAAAGCTGTTATCCAGTACTTGCAAGGGTTGAAAACAAATACAAATACAGTCATTATAGATTAAATCCAATCTTGCAAATGCAAAAATGACTGAACTTGCATCTTTCAAGATGAACACTGTAAAAATGCATGGCCTGTTGTTACAAAGTTCTTCATTATAACATTATGTATTTATCCCACAGTAGTTGCATTGGACAATGCCTATTGTTAGTTCCTCTTTTAGGAATAAACCTCATTCAATCCAGTTTAGTGTCTTTCTTCTGGTACTGAGAATGAAATCCTATTGGTGTAGCCATACTTGATCATGCCTTTTCATACGGGGATGCAGACCAACACTGCAGTGACCAGACTGAGCTTGTCAGCAGTGGCCAGACTCCTCCCGGGGTGGAGGTTGTTCTTGCTCTTTTGCTGGGGAACATGGGCAGAAGTTCCAAAAGAGTGGCCATCCATCTCCCTTTGCATTATACCAACTATTTGAGTTTGCAATAACATACTTTATCAATGCTGTCACTCATAAGACACGTTCTTCTGTAATTGAGTACTGCACCATCTCAGCAGGTTTCTAAGCTCTGTTTTTGATGAAGTCAGGGTCAAAGGGAGATCTAAGCTGCGTGAAGAGAGAGATGACCATAAATGGCATCTATTTCTCGGTGACTGTATATGCCTTCCCATACGGATTTAGAAAAAATCTTCTGTATGATAAAGTTTTCTTCCAAATTTTTTCCACACTCTTCCTCATACAGCTTGAGGCCACATGTTTATTTAATACAGATTGCTTCGCATAGTTAGAAAAAAATCCAAGAATAAAAGAGGGGAGCATGAAACTAAGGAAGAGAGGCTTGCAAACTGCTGGAAACAAAGAGAGAAGCAAGCTCTCAGTAGCGTTAAAGTGAGGGAGAAAGAAAGGAGGGATGGGGAGGACACCAATTTTGATAAGCTAAGTTTTCTTGGCTGAGGAGGTGCCGTTCTTCACCTTAAACTAAGCCCAGCTTGTATTTAACAACCTAATTATTCTTGCTTAACAGTTACAGTATTGTAGCCCAGCCCTGAGCCTCGTGTTGGCTGCCGGTTACTGCTCGCTCTCCAGGCTTGTTTGCTCCAGCCCCGGGCTTTACATTTCGTTGATGTGCCGATGAGCCCTTTGACCTTCCTGGCCTCATCACAGATGCTCAGACAACAGCTGTTCTGCGTCAAAGAGAGCTGGGAGGTGTACGGAGTGGAGAGGTATATGCGCTGGGGACTCTCCATAAAGCTTTCGGTAAATTGGGCCCTGCAGGGTGCAGGTACATACTGCAGTGAGGCTGAGTCACCAATAGAGGCTTCTGAAACCCGTAGTTTTAACCTGAAGAGCTGAGTATATAGAAAGAAATTATAAGTCTTAATGAATGGCTGCTTTGAGCACGGATTATACATTGCTAGCAATATGCCACTGTTTATAGCACATCATTAGCCTGTAAGAGCTGTAGCGATTGAACTTTTGTGTTCCGTTCAGAAGTGCCACAGCACAACATTTTAGTCTTTCTGCTGCAGTAACCACTGGTTGTTACAAATCCCTTCATGAATGCATTATGGAAAACTGGGGCAGAGTTCTTCACTAGCTAGCCAAGTGCATGCCTGCTGGGGCTTTGTACTAGGAAACAGTGAATAATGTTTTTAAAGCCAAAGTACAGTAGAAACCCATTTTACACACATAAGCATGTTGCACAGGACTAATATTCATTGAAGTTCCCTGCTGGTATGTGAAATTTATATCAGTTTGCAATGCAGAATTTATTCTTCAGGTGTTTCTTTAAGTGGGTTCATTCTTGTATCATTTCACCTGTTAGTGTCCTCAAAATAACTTACCTCAGTAAGTCTATTATTTTATTGAGTATTCATGTAAAAAGGTCTCATTGTACTTCCCTCTATGGTCTGGAGCACAGAAAATATATCCTCTAAGGAGAGGCAGCACACATTTAATTCTGCTCTGCTTTACTCGATGTTATTATTGCAGGCAGAATATCACTGTTTGACACGTGGCTATCAGATGTACCATCTTTTGCAACACACCACTAACACTGGGATCTTTCTAAAGGGATTAGGATCTTCGCATTTTCAGCAAAGTAGAAACAGTGAGACCTGATGGGTTTGAGGGGGCATCCCTGCAGTTGGGACCCAATCCATCTGCCGAGTCTGGACACTTCTATGGCGACACAATGGATAAGCTTTTGCTTTGTTAAAGAGACAGGAGGTATAAATGACAGCAATTATGTATTCTCAGTTAATTTAATGTATGACAATATAAGAGACCATAAGTAATTATATTATCAGAGTAGTTTGTTGATTTTATTCGGTATTTATGACTGTAAGATACAGTTTAGAAAACTGATCATATGATATGCAGTGAAATGCTCTATTGTTATATGGTAGCTCAGTGAAAACCCTTGGAAAAACTAGTTGACATAGTTATTTGTTTGGGTATTTAAGATCAAGGAGAAAACAGCAATATTTTAACACTATTGCCTATAAAACATGTGGGTAGTTGAATGACAGAAAAAGCAAGGAATTTGGTGCTTTGTTGCTCCTTTGCATTCTTGGGCCAGTCTAAAATTGAGTTGAGTGAGGATTCCTCACTAGCAACTTTCACAGAGGATGTTGCTGCTCTTCCTTTTCACCACTCCATGTACTTTCTCTCCTGCTGTCCAGCTAAAAAGAGAAAGAAAATGGCAAAAAACTTTTTTTTTTTTAAAAAGAGAAAGGAATAAATAAATAGAAGCTAAGGCAATATCTTGCAGAGAAGTAAAGGCAGCAAAGCAAAGGCAATTAAAAAGTAGTAGGAAAAAAAATGAGTAAGGAAAAAGGATTTATATTTAACAAAGAAAGGGGAAGCAGAAACGAGAAGTCTGGAAACAAGTAAACCCATAACAGCCTACCTATTAATGTTTAAATAACTAACCTAATTTTTTTATCATCTCAGTGTATGAATCTTACAAATAGTTACCAATTGACATTACACATACCTGTCCTCTTCCTTTTGTAGGAAACGATGAATGCAACCCCTGATGACTGATGCAAGTTTTATATTTTAAACCTATGTTCTTGGCAACTAAATAAACAAATTAAATAATTAAGAAGATGAGCATAGAAAAGCAACTACAGTTGGGGCTACGGGCAAGGAAGGAGCTAAGTATCACTCCATTATCTTTTAAATCATAACATAGAGTTTAGCTCTTCCCTCTTTTGTTTTTTATAAACCACCCCTCCATACCCACAGTGGTAGGCAAAATGAGTAACAAGAAGCTTAAAAACAAAACTACACTGCCCACCTGGGGTGGAAAGTTAGGGTCAGTAATGTATAATAGAAATTATTTTCTGGGTAAATGTGTAAGTTGGAGAAACACTATGTAAGGCAAAGGACCCCAAAAGAAATATAGTCTAAAAAACCAGCATAAGTTTTCCAACCACTGGAGCAGCATTCCTGTGTCAGGTTTGAGAGCATCACCCCATTAGCTGCAGATAGGGCAAGAAGCTGTTCCAGCTTTGAGATGGAGCTGATATTTTAGAGAGCATGGTTGCCCAAGACAGTAGGCTGGACTTGCTGATCCAGGAGATCCCTCTGAGCCCTAATCCATTTGGGTATCATCTTAAACATTTATCGGTGTTTTGAATCAAGCTGAAACCATCTCACTGTGCACCTAGCTGAGGTCACCATCATATTAATGCAGTATAGCAAAGAACTCTATGCTTTATTTATTTAGAGAAAAGCAACTCATTATAAAAAGTTGTATTACCATCAGTAATTAGGTCTGGAGCTGCAAATTGCATTTCAACAAAAACAACAACAAAAATATATACCAAGTCAGTGAATAATAGCCAGTAAATTATTTAGCTTAATCAAACAAACTTCCTGACATCCCACCACCACATCTTCCCACGAATCACATGGAAAATGGTCATCTACCATCTAGACAACACCTTGCTTACTTTGAATTTTCTGTTTCAGTTGCTGACACTGATGTTGCTCCTGTGGTCCATATCAAGTAGATCCCCTATAGGTGCCTGAGTCTTCTCTCTTTACCTTGACTCTATGGAGGAGACAGGGAGGACAGGGGAGTACAAGGGACAGCTTTCCTGTGCTGTACCCCGATATATTGCAAACACATCTGCCATGGTTTAACCCCAGCTGGCAACTCAGCTGCTCACTCACTTTCCACAGCTGAGGGTGAAGCACGGAGGATTAACATGCAAGTTTCCAGCATGAGTGGATTTGAGAGTATTAAGATTCATCTTTGCTATCAGTGGAGGCAAAATGTTGGTCAAGACAAATACACAGGGCTAGATGACAACACCAGATTGGAAAGACACTGTTTATAACCCTATGGCCCTCTGTGCATGCAGCCTGGGTGGTGCGTCTCTCCTGCTGCCTGGCGCTATTTCTTGCGGTCCTCCTGGCCACGCAAACATGGGAAGCATCAGACTCGAACTGGAAGGCAGCCTCCACGGACCTGCCTCCTGTGACGTTGTGGCATCAAACAGCACCAGACCTGAGCACAGCTACCAACTGCCTGCACTGGCGGCCTTTTTGGGTGACGTTGTATCATTTGAAAGGCAGGGCTGTTTTCTCCTCTACTTTTGAACTTTACAGATACAATGAGAAGAGCAAGAAGGCATGATGTCGAAGAAGTTAAATTCAAAATGCCTCCTAGCATTCAAATTACTAGTCATAGCTTTGTTTTTATAATAATAATTGTCACCAGAATCAGTATTGCTTAAACTCCTTGTGCTGGTATTATGCAGCATCTAACAGCCTGTCACCACTACTGCAAAGGCAACTGCAGAAATGTTCTGCTTCTGCCCCAGAGGCTGCCTGGGAAGTTTCACCGCCTTTTATCCCATCAGAAACTAATGCAGAAATAACCAAGCTGGCTATTGCCAGGCCACTTGGGCCCAGAAAACCTTCCAGCCATGGCTTCATGGACCTTAGCCCTGGTTGACTTGCCCCGTTGAACTGCATCCTGCTGTGGCTCCTTTCCTGGTAGTACCCCAAAATTCAGTACAGCTGGCTTGGGTACACCATCATGACACTGCAACCTGCAGCACAGGCAAACCCATCATCTTTGGCATCAAAACCAAATGTTGGGTGGTTTACCTCCAAGCTGATGTCTTCCCTAGTAACGAAACTGTGGGCAGCATTTGGGCTTGAACAGTATATGTGTTTTGGCTGGGCTACTGGGGATTTTTTTTTTTTTTAAAGAGGGCAGTTATAAATGAGAGGATGAAATACATGTACACTATTCTGTAGTAATCTTTTGAATTTTCTGTGAATGGTTTGTAAGCCAGGTTTAGTTGTGCTTGTTAGTTTTGGTTTGTTTTTTATAAAAAGATATTTTGTTGGTTGGTTGTGGAAGGTGCCACTTTTTACATTTTCTTCACAAGCTCTGGATTAGTTAAAATCACTTTTTAAGCCAAAACACTGAGTTAGCAAAATTCTTATTACTCTTTCAATACAGGTATCATGGATATATCAATATCGTATTTTACAATTAAAGATGTGGATCTTTGCTTCTGGCATTACAACAGTTGCTTTATGATTTTGAAGATTGAAGGAAATGAGGAGGAACTGGAAAAAAACACATTTTTTCTTGGGAAAGACAGGAGAAAGAGAAATGGAGACATTGCCTTGCTGACAGGAAAGGACTACTTGGCAAACCTGGGGTTTAGCTGAAAAGTCTGGATCCCCAAAGACGGTGTAACACAGTGTTTGGCCTGAGACATTTCAAACTTCTGAATAAGCCGGAAAGCTAGATGTGTTCATTCAGGGGCACACACTATAGTTCTCCACTATTTAAAGTCCGTGCTATCCAGGTGCAGTAAGACACATTAGTAACAAAGCAGTGGTAGATGCCAATAACTTTTGCAGTTTCCCACCACCCCCCCCATCTTTGCCACTGACCATAAGTAGGTATTTGAGACTCTTCTTCTATCACTCCTGCTAACGGCAAATTTGAGTCAGGATTGCCGAGAAAACTTGTTGCTGATTAACCCATTTGACTTGTCACCTAAGATACTTGTGATATAAAATATTACTTGAGCTTTTTAAACAAATAACTGTAATTTCCATTTAATTGATTTTTGACCTCGCACTGCAATTATTCAATGTTAATTTATGTCAGGATAGAAGAACAGCAACTGCATATAAACTGTTAAGAAAGATGCTGTAAAAAGAGGAGAAAGACTGTGTTTGTTACATTAGCTTACATTGGCACAGTAGCCAGATGAATACTGTTTCCTTTTCGTGCAATGTAAGTATCGAAAACAACTAAATTCACAAGGAATACTTTGAGAAACACATGGAAGTCAGTGCTATGCAAAGCATAAAAATCCTTGTTTGAAAGCAATTTTTTTGCTCTGGTTTTAGGACTGTTTTTTATTTTTTATTGCAAGACCCAGGAGCATGCTTGGGATTTTACAGACCAAAGAGGAATAGCAGGTCCCTGCCCTGAGCAGCATACAACCCAGGAGAATGAAGAAAACAATAATGCACAGGAGGCCAAATTTTGTTCTTTGCCCAGAACAACAACAGTTTAAGAACAAGGTAGTTCAAATTCTGTCCTGGATATTCAATCCGTGATTTTGGAGCTGAGAAAAACTTCCTGTTAACCATTCATCATCATCAAGGTTGTCTTACTGATCTGAATATGTCCCTATTATGTTGATTATGGTGTATATTAATCACAACTACTATCACTGTTATTGCTGTCCAGGGCATAACAATCTATATTGCAGTGTTGCATAGGGGCTCACACAGGAGAGATTTTTTTTTTTTACCATTGAACCCAAACTATTGTAAAATGTAGAGAACCACCATTTTCTTAATTAGGGTATAGAGGGAGTTTGGCTTCTGCAGAACAAATGGGAGAAGAAAGAGGAGAAGCTGGACAGTGACAGTCTTGAGTTTCTGCTCCTCCAAGTGCAGAACAGCAGTCAGTGCTACTTAAGAAGAACATTATTTACCTACTGGATAAATTGTAAATCACTCCTCCAGAGTTTGAGCCATCCTGACTTTATTCTTACATGTTAGGTCACACTTCAGGAATATCCTTCTTTTGAACATTTCTTCAGTGGAAGAACTTGAAAAACAAATAGGAAACTTCACTGCAAAAGGGTGAAAACCCCCTAAATTCAACTACATAAATCATGGCCACGACTTGAATGAAACCTTTTAAATTAACTGATAGAGGATTCAGTGATACCCTTGAAATCAGCTGTCTGTCACAAGCCCTCAGTCTCTTTGCAGTGGGATAGAATTTGGAGAATGGGAATTACAGGAGTAGTTGAGAATTGACCTTGATGCTCAGGCACTGCCAATATCCCATTTTTAGATTTACTACCACGATGACAACTATCATAGTGTGTGTACTGGTGAGGAGAAGGGCTGTATGCAAGGTCCTTCATTCAGCCTCCCCCTTTCAGCACCTCTCAGGAGATTAGCTGCACAAAAGGTGCCCACATCTTATATTGCCACTGTGAGTGGTGGCAGAATATAGCAAGAGTCCTTGCAATTTGCCCTCTATATTTAATGAAGAGGCCAGGGTCAGTTTTACCCACACTGGCCAATAATATACTGTTTAACTGCAGCTTCTCTGCCTGTATACTGGATGCGATTCCCTGATTTTGTTTTCATAATGCTCACATTTGAAGTACCTTGGTTCGGGGTTAGACAGTTCCTGGCACCATATCAAGCATGAATTGTCCCAGTAATGACAGCAAAGGAAGGCAAGAACATCCAAGCTAGTGTAAGTAGAAACATGAGCTTGTGAGAAATATTGCCACCACCTGCATTGGTTACAGTCTGCCTGAAAGAAGCTTTCCATGAGTGGTCCGTAAGCATGACAGTGGTCGAGCGCTTAATATTTACAGCTCCCACTGTTTATATCCAAGGAGATAATGATGGGAGGTTTGCGTTTGTGGTAAGGGAACTGCTGCAAGGAAATTGAAGTCTGAGCATGAAGCAAACACAAAGAACCTAGATACATCTCATTGGAAATGCTGGTTTCTGTAGAATGAAAAACTCCAGCAAAACCAGGGATAAAAGTAATACAGGTGTTCAGAGCACAGGTCCTGAGAGAAGGAGGATCAGAGAACAAAGCTGGGATGTAGTGTCTCATAAATTCTGTAACTTTCTGAAGAATCAGCTCATCTCTCTCTTCAAGTATTTAAAAAATGCATCCTGCTAACAATGATGTATAGAGCAGAAATAAAAGGTCTCTACAGAATGTTTTTTTTTTAGCACAGAGAAATATATAAGGTGTTAAATATTTCAGCGCAAGTCAGGAAGATCAATGAATGGGTTTGTAACAAACATCCATCTAGGAAATTATTCATCAGTGATACATGGAGATGTAATTGCAACTAAGTAGGACAGCTAGCTCAAAACCAGGACATGCAGTGGACAAAATTAAGTCACAGAATACCAGTCGTGGATGTAGAAGAGAAATGAAGGTTGCCAAGAGATGGCAAATGGATGTGATCACAGCATTTACCCGGACAAGATAGATGAGCAAAGTACGAGGCAGTGAAAAATGGCAGTAGCTCTTACTCCATCAGTCGGCTTGTATTAGCAGCTGCTACTACTACTATGATGCTATCTGTGTTATCCATAATCAAAGCTTTATATTTTCAGTTGATTTGCAATATCACATAGAGCTCCTGTGTTAAAGAGAAATGTGCACTCATTAGCACTGCTGAGAATACTTCGTGGCAGAGCTTTGCAAAGAGAATTGCTGCTGGGCTTCTAGTGTAGCTGCTACTGCTGGAGCAGAGCAGTGAACTAATGAATTAATTCCTGTTTTGAAATATTCTCCATGGGATCACTCATAAAACACAGATCTTGTTTGCACAAGGAACAGAAATAGATAACAGTCATCTGCCCTGAATCTCTACATACTTCACAAAACTACATGTACACTGTTCTCTCTGTGCTGTTGTTCACTAGATGAATTTACAGAGGAAAGCACAGGAAGAAGTGGTAACTTGAGGGAATGTCAAATGGGCTTCAGTGGCTCAGAAAGTGTCAGGTTTTTTCCAAATAAATCAGCTGATCAAATCAGGTGTATTATCTCCCTGGACAAAGCTTGGCTGTCTTATCTGTGTATGAGGAATAAAGGAGAAGGACAAGGTTCTTATTTGGGCACTATTAATTATGTATATATGTACATACGCATGTGTATATGCATATATAATCATATTATATCCCATCCTCAGAGTTGCAATCAGTCTAGTCGCAGTCATGCTGGCTAGGAAGCTAATGCAGATCTAGATATAGCCACTAAAAGACAAATCCTGTGGTCTCATTAACACAGAATCATAGAATCATAGAATTGCTTAGATTGGAAAAGACCTGTAAGATCATCTAGTCCAATTGTTAACCTAGCACTGACATGTCCCCCAGTAAACCATGTCCCTAGGCACTACATCTACATGACTTTTAAAAACATTCAAGGATGGGGACTCCACCACTGCCCTGGGCAACCTGTTCCAATGCCTAATGACCCTTTCAGTAAAGAAATTCTTCCTAATATCCAATCTAAATCTCCCCTGGAGCAACTTAAGGCTGTTTCCTCTTGTCCTATCGCTTGTTACTTGGGAGAAGAGCATACTCAAGTTACGAGCACAGGAGCATCCACAAAACACGATCCCTTTGCTTGTTTCCTTCAAAGAGGTAAAAGTAAAGCAACCTGTAGTTAACAGATGTCTGAGAAACATAACTATAAAAGAGAGTTTGGTGAAGTAATTCTACGAATCAAAGTTCTCTTGAGCTAATGCTGCTGCTTAGGTGTTAGCAGTAATGAATGAGTGCAAGTGAACAGATCAGGAAATATGACTGGGAATAAGTCTGTAAGTAAATATGCCTGGCTGCCCACCTGAATGTGATGTGACATGACTGAGTGACTGATTCAATATGGCTGAGCATGAGTAAAAGAGCATACTGATTCAATATGACGGCAAGGATAAAAGATCATGTGTGTAAATGATTATCTCACTGGCAGTACAAGTAGAAGATAAGGTGAAACGACAGGAGTAAATGAAGGAAAATGAGAACATCTGAAATGCAGAAAATGCAGTGACAAAGAATAGTCCCAGATGGTCCGTTTCTGATAATCAATGGAAAATCCATATTAACAATTGGCTTACATGTAGGATGGAAGCACACTACTGAGTGCATGAGTTTACCGACCCCTGCACCTGGCATATCCCCAAGATCCAACAAGTTAAATTGTAACATGAAGAGTAATTGCAAAGAGTTATGGCTATTAACTTATTTTTGAGAAGACTTTCTCAAATGGACACTCTCCTGATTTCTCTAAAGTGACTTTATGAACAGGCATGCAGGACATATGCAAAGGGCCAGCTCTTCCAGGCATCTTTGCAATATATCTTGTTAGTATAACATGAACACTTTTTGAAAGGAAGTGGGGATAGGACACCTCTTTCTGCTGGGGAATTACTAGATTTACAATCTCATTGATTCATTAATATATATCTAATTTCAAATTATCTAGCTAATGTAAGTGACCTTATTCTTTTTTGCTCTTTCTTGAACAGCCTCCTGTGCATGTGGGTAGAGGACATTAAATATGGTTATAAAATACCACTTCATTCATTTTCATCAACTATTTTGTGCTCTGTTGTCATGAGGAGAATTACAACACAAGGCATAGCAGTGGCAAATAAAATCCTCCAACACAGCTGTCTACCTGAGGAAAGAGCAAAGCATGGTTCACAAGATGACTTGTCTACCCAACAGAGGTAACAACCAGAATAGCTGAAGTACCCCAACTCTCAGCGTGCAGTTACTCAATAAAAGTAGCTTTGTGCTCCGTATGTGAATGTAATGGCATAATTACCGTCAGACTGATCTACCGTCCCTCCATAGGTTTTACAATGCTACAACTACAATACAATAAATGCACAAACATGTGTATATGTGTGTGTCTGTCCGTCCTTCCACCTCAATATAAAAACAGACTTAGTAAGCAAATAACTGAGATATTCCTGCTCTTTGCATTTTGTTACACTCTTTAAGAGACCTTATCCTCTGCAATTTCTTTAACCTGCAAGTTGATGGGAATTAGGTACTTTTCTTCCAAATTTTAAACCGTTTTATATTTATTTCAATCTAGTCTTTTCTGGCAGCAGCAACTTTCAATACTTTATAAAATATTAACTCTTTCGAGGTATTAAAATATGTGATACTCTATTCTCACATCTGAAAGACTAAAAATAAACTTTTCTTATGTGATTGCCTTTAGATGCCATTAGAATGTTTAGAAATTACAGAAATACAGAGATTCATATGCATTTGGGAAACCATCTACTTCTTTTCCATTGCCAGCTGAAAGGGTGGATGGAGCAGGCTACATCGTGCATAATTTGCTTGATACTTCTGATGGTTGCTTTGCTGAGGAACCGAACTGGAAGAAGAAAATTCTGCCTCACACAAGGCAACGGCATGCTTTCAAAATGAAAAATAGCAAGAGCAATGGAAGTTACATACAAGAAACCTGTTACTGTCTCAAACTGACAATCACGTCATTGGGGGTGGGAACATTATCCTTATTTCTGGGGTATAAACAGCGTGTTTCTACTGATGATGCGATTATGAAATTTGAAAAGATAAGCAATCATAAATTTAAAATTATAATAGCGTTTGTGATATTAGACAAGAGGCAGCTACTCTCTGAGTAGCTTTGTGGACCTGCTACAAATGTTAGAAATAGCAGCAATAACAATGACCCAGGAATACATTTTGAAATCACTTTATATCACTTTTTTCCCTTGGACTAACTTTCACACAACATAGCAGCATAAAATAATAATACAAAAAGATCTAATTCTCTCACCTTGAGACTATAGGAAAAACGGAAATCGTATTTCCAGTATTTTTGCAATGTCATCAGTGTTCCTCTGGAGGGAGACATTCCAGCGTGACCCCTTCTTCACAGGAGACATCCCATAGAAAGGGATGCCTTGCCTCCTTACCAGGGCAAGGGCTGAAAACCATGCATTCTGTTACAGGCCTGTATGCTTCTGCGAGCTGCAGATGGTCTTCACAAAACAGCAGTCAGGTTGCAGGAGAGTTTCCTTTGTATTAGGGTCTGGAAAAAGGCCTCTCTTTTGGTGGTCATATGGCAGCATAATACATACACGTTTCTCTGTCCTTCCTCCTTTTCAGGTCAAGAACGTTTTAGTGCATTGTAGTAATTGTCCCTTTTCTCAAAACTGCAGCATGAGAGTTTTCTCCCCTCCATGCCAGGCAGGGGGGTTTCATACCCTTCTGAGGGAAGCGTACGGTGGCACATTTGTTGCTGATCAAGCCTCTGCGAAACTTTGGGCACAGTCCTGGACTGCTGCATAACTAAATCCATGAGAAGAAGCAGTTTGATAGCAGTTAGGGTGCAAGGCTCCAAGTTAAACTTACACCGTTTGCATCCCAAAGATGCAGGTTCGGTAGCCAGAAGCACCAGCTGCAACTTAAGCAACCTGCACGGAGAGCCCTCCCTGGCTGCTGCAAGCAGAGTTGCCTGGTCCCGGTGAGGACCATGAAGCTGCTGTGCTTCATACTGCCTATGAGTCCAGGGGGAGCAACTGTTCACCACCCCACCAGCCTCTGGAGATGTTTATCTGAGTGTCCTCAGCCTCTCCTCGTTGCATCCTGGGCTGTGGTTCTCACCTTTTCCTGAGCCCAGACACTAAGGGGCAGGCTCCAAAGGCTCCTTTCTAAAGCTTTATACAGCTTTGTGTTTGTCCCATAGGAACTCCTCTCCCTTCTGAGAGACCTACCTCCACTTGCTTGCAACCCAAAAAATGAAGTCAATAGGGAGCTCACCATCGTCCGCTTAAAAAAGCCTGTGGCTGTCCCTAAGAGCTACTCATAAAAAAACTCAGGAAGCCATTTAGACAAAGTAAAACATATCAGTTGACTTATCTCTGTCACTAATACTAGAGGTCTCTTACTGATTTATTCTGCAGTAGGGTGCAGGTGGAGGTATTTTTCCTCCTGCCTGTTACTACTACTGTCCCTTCAGTAAGCACATTGTATCGCGGCAGTTGCAGGCTAATCCTGTGCTGGGGGGGGGGGGTTATATCTCTGTCAGAGAGCACAGGAATGCCACAGAGATAGATTGGGTTGGGGGGGGAGGGATGAGGAATAAAAATGCTATAATTCATAATTATGTCATCAGACCCAGTTTGAAAACTTACATCAACTCCATTATCAACAAGGACTGCTTTAGGAATAGAAATTATTCTGTTGTCACATTCGTGGGTCAGTGAAGGAGACAGAAATACAGGAGCAATAAAATGTCAGGGGCCTTGTGATTTCATGGTTAGGTTTTATATTATAATAGTGGCAAGTTGCTGTTTAATGGCCAGTTTTTCCTTCCACTTAAGTCAATGGGTCTTTTCTGCTGATTTCAGTGTTATAGATTCTCAACTTGCTCTTCACTTATTTGATGATTTTAAATTTTATATAATGTCTGTCAATTGGTGTTTCAGCAAGTTCTTGGCGATCCATCAAAAAGGCCAATAGGCTTTTACCATCTTGTCAGCTATTTTATTAGCTTCCTTTATTTTAGAATATTGAAGTCCACGAATAATAATTTTTTCTCTCCCTTTGTTGACAGTGGGGACTCTTATAACAAATTTTAAATAATATCTGTGACTATGCGGCTCCGTTAAAGCTCAGTCTGCAGAGAAAACAATCATGTCACCGTACCTGGGACTTTTCCCTCTGTCTATTGCTCTCCTTGATGATCTTACAAGGAAAATAATTTATGAGGCATTAAGAGTCAAAACAAGCCCTTAGAGATGCAAAGGAGGACTGGGACTAGCAATTAGACACTACATTATGTGAGTGTAACTAATCATAGAGGTAGCTTTCCTTCACTGGCAGCAAGACATGACCCGAATTGTTGAGACTGTGGGTCCCTCATCTTAAATCCTGACAAGATCAGTCCTGACTAACAGTACTAGACTTACAGTTCGTGGCCTGTCCAACAATTGTTAATTTAAGAAATAGCAGGCCTTTATACCACCACTTGGTGCGTGATGTCTCTTCTTTGGATGTTAGCAACATCTGTAAAGAGGCCATGAAATCAGCTTTTGGACATCCTTGTGTATGAGAAAAGCAAGAGAAAATTCAAGAAACATTCCAACATTTCAGGTTAAGTTTCATAAAAGTAGCTCAGTGCAAATGATGTTGAAACACCATTCAGTTTTCTCTCTGTTGGGACTTAACATTGCTTTGTCAAGTCAATGAGACTTTTTGAAGGCTTCTTATTATTTGTCGAAGTCCTGTGACAGAGATGACACTTGGTGGTGTTTTTCTGAAAAAGCATACTGCGGACTAATGCTCTGCTTGTTTGTTTGTTAATAGCTATTTCTGGACCGTAAAGTTAGAAGGAGACATAGAGTGAGGACCACGTCCAGGCTAAAATCCACCGAAGTCTAGTGACGGGGGGGGTTAGAACAAGAAGCGCAGAATTGGAGAATTCAGTCTGACGCGTTTTTCCACTATTTTAATGAAAGTTGTCAAATAACTCACTGAAATTTTTTGTTCTTTTCCATACTGGGATAAGACAAATTTTAAATTGGGCTAGTTAATGTATATGAATAATGCAGTATAAAAAAAACCCGCTTTATCTATAAGCAACACTTAAGCAAAACGTAGTGGAGGTTGCAGGACTAGTGCATATGAAATTGCACACTAGGCAAGCTAGACTTTCAGCAGAGAGAAGCTGCAGCAAAGGAGTACCCTCCCGCAGTGATGGCAGACCTTCTGGGACCTTTACTGGAAGTTGCCGTGGGACATACCCTTCACAGACTTCCCCAGGTAAAACCGGTCTGGTTTTCTCTGCTCCTTTCCACTCTATACAGAACAGTGGGAGTCACATCTAGGAGGCTCGATGCGTAGGTGAGTGAGGGGTTTCTCAAATTCTTGGAAGCTTGAAGGCATAATTTGGGTTGAAACATGTAATTTGCGTATTAATATGTACTTTTTAGTGCCATTTTTGAAGTAGGTTATTGAAACTTTTCTCCAAGCCTTCCGGGTCTTGTAGAGTAGTCACTTAGACACAGAGAAGATAGATGGTACCTGTAGCTGTACTTCACTTGGGGAATAATTAGTAACATTCAGCTCCAAAAAACTGAACTCACCACTTCCACCCCTGACAAGAGCCAGGGGCTAGACAGGGAGTCTGGAGAAATTGCCTTCCAGGGAAAATACTGCTCATAAGCAGGAAACTTCATCAAAGGGAAAGATCTCTCTCGGGAGTGTCTGCGTCCTGCAGCTCGCTGGGTTTCTCAGGGTGACCTTCAAACATTCGTATCACGCAGGGAAATCCCACTGGTGATGAAAGATTTATTCCGTAATTTTTCCACCTGCTACAAGTGGCTTCCTCAGCGAAGAGGGAGAGCCCTGCGCCTGCTCCTCTCACGCTCCTATAATACCCGTTTTCTGGTTTGGACGTACAGCTGCAGCGCGACCTTCCCCCGGCGCTGCGGCCCAAGGGAGGTGAGGCCGCCATGCTGCCCGGGTGCCGGCAGCTGCCCGGATGCGCTGCCGCCCCCCGGGCGTCACCCGGCCGGGGACCTGTCACTCTCTGTGACAGGGGAAAAATCCCGAACTGCTTGGGAGGGCAGACAGCGTCTTACATAACAGGCACGGCGGGGACGGGCGAGGTGACTCCCTCTGCGCCCTGTTGTCGCTGTGATAAAGCCTAATGCCAGCTGACACTGTTCTGCCAAGGTTAAAGCGATTCGTGGGTCTCTGTTAGGATGCTGCTCAGATGTCTTTCTAATCTGCAACTTTAAAAAAAAATTAAAAACATAACAAAACCACCTAGGATTTAATCTACTGCCAATGTATAGTTTTTCCTATCACAGTTACCTTACTGGCTACGTAAATGCATTCTTTATGTGCTTATCTCAACCATAATATTTTACCTTAAAGAGCAGAGTCATAAAAACTATGACTGGGATGCATTTTGGGAAGAAGACATTCTATTTATCTCAGCTCTATGAAATGTATAGGATACCGGGTAGTCAGAAGCAGTGATGAGCCACCCCAGGATGGGATCCTACTCTGATGCTGCTCCGCTCGAGTCCGTGGCATTTCCCCGCTGTTCTGCGGCTCTGGGGCTGGAAGCAGCTTCCCAATCCATGTTGAGCAAATCTAACTGTAAAACTAGAAGTAAATCATACGTAGCATTTCTCCCTGGGGATGTGTGCTACATACACGTAACAATACTTCCAGCTGAGAAAGCCATTCCCAGTGCGTCTCTTTAATGGAAGGAAACTAGCGCTTAATACAAATGCTGTAGTAGGGTGCACCCCCATTCTGCTTAATCTTAGCAAAGTTCCTTTTTCCTGTTTTAAATTCAGAGCTTCAGTTCCCTTGATCCAAGAGGTTAAATACTTCAAATCACATCAGTGCCCCAAGATTGTGAAGGACCAGCTCAATGATGATGACGGCAAGTCGAAACATTAAGAATGCAAATTAACAGCCAAGTGACAACTGTTAAGCTGTATTAAAAAGTACGTTGCTTCTGCTTAGCAGACACACAGATAGAAATGATGCTAGTGTGAAATTTGGGGTGGGTAACAGAGTTCAAAGTACAGCGAAAGCATTTGTTCTCTTGTCTGTTCACTTGCTGTTTTGAAAACAAGCAACCGTATCACCTCAAGAAATCTGCAGCTGAGATCTGTCACCAGGCAATGTCCTTACTAATAAATACAGGATGTTGATGAATAAAGAAAAATATTAAAAGAACCTTTTGTACAACACCAAATTCACCTTATTAGAACAGTCTAATACTTTCTGTGAGTCGTAGGTGGCATAAAATGGCGTTTAAAGGCAAAAACCTCTGGCTGCTGACTGCTTGCTAATGTCATATAAATTCCAAAAGCTGATAGAGCTTGTCCAAATAGCTCTGTATTTCACATTGATTTCATCTTTTCCTTCCATTAGGACACAATACTAAACTGTATAAAGATTCGTTTGCTTTACATGTGCAAAAGAGATTTCTTTACAAAGTCAATAGCCAACAGCCAACGTGCAAGGAACAGTATTTCACACACATCCCTTTACTTGCTTTTAAGTGGATGCACATTTGGCTTTTAAGCCTTCTGCCGCAACTATGGAAACCTGACAATGACCTCAAGTCGAAACGTGCCAACCAAAATATGTCCACTTCTTCCTCCTGCCTCTGCAATTTATTGCTGCCGGAGGTCAGACAGTTAAATATTATCTCTAGATTTTTAAAAAAATAGCTGGATGATTTTATGACACTGCTCAGATCCCACTTCGGCATCACGCAGTTCACAGGGTGAATTATAGTTTAGCTGTCACACGGCATTTCACCTTTGACTCCAATAAAAGCAGGATCAAACCTCATCTTCTAAATAATGAGGATAATACTGTGTCTCCACCGGAGTGTCCATCCTGCACTTGATGCATCACTGTGCTAATCTGCTATGGTAAATCCCACATGCCTACTGCATCGGTACGGTTTTTGTAACAGTGCAAAAACTGACAAAGGCATTAGTGCCAGCCAGTAACACTGCACCGTTGTACTGAAACCAGTAATGTTACTCTGATCATACAATGTCTGACACTCTTGTGGCCTGTGAGTATCTTATTTACTGATGGACATAGTAACAGTAGGCAGCCTGCAAACAGAAACCCAACCACATATAAATATAGTAATGATAACTGAATTTATAGAAAAGTTATTTTGAAATGCACAGATCTAAGTACCCATGTTGCAGCAAGGAAATGACACACAGCACGACTGAGCCAATCAGCAAGGTTTTGTTAACTCCCAGGGCTTTTAAGTGATTGTTTCCGAACATCATGAGAGAATACATTGCACTTTGGTATGGAAGTTAGTCATACACAACTACTGCTTATACTGCAATACTGTGTATACGGCAACTTACATTCATTCCTGGTGTAAAATTTGCATTCCTAATAGACTGATTCTTTGGTGATTTATTTTCTAATGCACAAAGCATCTTGCGACGCTTGAACGTTTTTTCTCTAGTTATCATCACTGCTGCTTATGACTGGTCTTCCAGAAAAAAATGGCTCCAAGCTCTGGTGCAGTCCATCACTTTTTGAGACACTTCCTTTGGAACTGGTCCATATAGACTGCCCCTATCCAACAAATATCTTTACTTGCTTGGCCCTTAGTACTTGGAAGACTTTTTTCCTTGGCATTTTGAACATCAGGTTCTGCAAGATAAAGCAGAATGTAGCTCTTTCTGAGAAGCATCTGGAATTCATCTGTGTAAAGAGTGAGCACAGACTTCTAGAAGATAGTGTTTGTAAAATGATTACCCACCTTCCTGATTTAATAAAGTTTTATAGAACTCCAGATTCAAGTTAATGCAGCTCTGAAACAACCAGTTGTTTTTATAACATAAAGAAACAACTAATCACAATCTCTTTTATTTGCCACTTTTCATTTGCTGCACCTCAAAGTACTTTACAAAGGAGGTAAATATCATTATCCCTAATTTATGAGTGGCACAACTGGCAGACAGGGAAGTAAGACCAACCAGCTTCCAAGCTTTTCATGAAGCTTTTACAGACTTCCCAAAACAGAGATCACAAATACCAGCTAAGCAACTGACATCGAACACAGCTCAATGAGAGGATGATGGATAACTAAAATATGCAACCATCTCAGATTTCTAAAGTGGTTAATAAGGTACCACATGTGACATGGGTGTGCTGTACTGCATTACCCACTGGGGAAGTCACCAGAAAGAGACATCTCTGCTCTTGTCGAAAATATTTCCTCATTATTGTCCAGAGCAGGACGCTGAGGCGGGTAAGCTATCCTGCCGTGAAAAATACATCTGAAACCAACTACACCTGCTGAATGCTGTAAGAGTGCAGAAGAAAAACCTTCACCTGAAGAGGCTGAAGTGCCCCTTTTGGAATTGTAAGTAGTTTGTTCAGGCAATAACCAACATAAAATTGGAAGTTCCTCTAAGGAGCGATCATCTCCCTTCTTCGTGAACTGAAGCTCTACCCAACAGCTCAAGTGTTTATAGGAATGCGTTGTTACACAGTTCCTGACATTCAGGTAATGTGACCTCAACTGTATTGAACATAGCCATAATTTGGAGGAAGTCTGACAGGATTAAGGAAATGTCTTTGCAATCCCTAGCCCAGGACTGAGCACAAAAACAATGTGATAACTGCATTTCCTGAAACAAAATAATAGATATTGGAAAGATATCACCCCTGTTCCTACTGCAAAAACATTATGAAGAGCTCGTCTAACATTTGTTATACAGAAATTCTAATGTTAATAATTGGTGTTAAATTTCAGTTGGTTAATACAGAAGTCCTTAGCATTGCTATGCAACAATTCCAATTTATGAGCATGAACAACTATTTTTATCACATCCTCCAGGTATACAATGCATGATAAGCTGTTTAAACTGCCCAAAACAGTTTTGCCAATGCACCTTCACCCTGATTGGGAATTTCCTTATTATTCCAGTCTTAGGCTTTTCTTGATGAGAAACGACAAGTTGTGCCAAATTTGCGTAGCGGTCTCTGCATCAGTAAGAGCACTGTAAGAATTAAGGCTCTGTCATTTTCCAGTTGCGGCAAATAACATAATTTCAAAAAAAATCAAGGCTGGGTTTCATTCCCAGAATAGGTTTCTGCATGGTCACAACACAGCACCACTGTCTGGTGCAAGAAAGCTGCCAGGTTGAGTCGTCGTTTGAACCTAAATTCCTTCAACGTGGTTATGAATAGAAGTGCAGCCCTAGACTAGAAAAGAAGGCCCTGAAAAATACACATATGAAAGAGTAATTGTTGTTTTTGCTGTGGAGAACATAGGCTTGGAAAAGGCATCCTGCGTCATTGTGTCCAGTCCCCTGCTGTCTTAAGCAACCACAACATATAATCCTTTTCATAAATTTATCAAGTTCCATCTTAAACCCGCTTAGGATTCTCTTGCCTCCAATGGGAAGGCTGTTCCCAAGCCTCACTGTGCTGAGGGTTAGAAATATTCTTCTAATTTCCAGCTTACATTTATTCATGGCCAATTCAGACCCATTTGTTCTTGTGCCAACATTGTTCTGTAGCTTAAATAGCTTCTCTCCCCCTCTTGTGTTTACCACCCCCAATGAACTTACAGAGAGCAGGCTGTCCCTTTGGCCTCTCACTGTCGTGCCACCCTGTTTGTACATGAGCTGCAATCCCTGCAAACAATGGATGGGCTATTGTCTTAGGAAGGTTAGCTGCAAATAAAAGCAGTGCTCTGCCTTGCTGTCCGGGATGGGTAAAATCCATCACTGGGCGTCAGGCGATCAGCGGAGCTCTCTGGAGCTCAAACTCGCAGCTAAGAGCGTCCCGGGGAAAACAGAAGCGTAAAGTCGTAATAGACCAGTCATAATAGACTCGACATAATAGGGCGAGTTTAACACATTTCCCCAATTATCCCTTACTACTTCTGAGTCTGAAAGAGCAACAACTGTTAATTACGAAACAGACCTACTGGTCCACAGCGGCTAGGCAAGGAAAAGTTATCATCAGCAACTGGGCTAAACAAATATTTTCAGCAATGTCAGTGTGCTTGTGGGAAGGGGAAAATGCATCCATGCTTTTAGGCATAACAGGAGTAACTGGCCTGACAGCCTGTGGTGTATCCGAGCCTGTGGCGCATTTCTCTTACAAAGGCTACTCCGTATGTGCCTAACTTAGCTTGGTTGCAGCTGTTAACTTCCAGGAGGCAGGTTCTGAGATTTTTTTGACAGCCCCCAATTTCAATATTGAAAGGCTAACCCTATTCCTTAACATATGCCAGAGCAATTTAAAAAGATTCTGGTCCTCTTGTGTTTTTAGTTTGTGCGGATTTTCCCGTGCTTCCATGATTAGGGTAGGAAATGTCAGACTATCACAGCGTAAATGGCATTTTCTCAGTGAGAAAGATTCACACGATGGCGTGCCTTATGAAGGATGCAGTTTTATCTAAATTCCTCTCTCCATATGTTTTTATGTATACATGTATCATACCTATACTATTCTATTCTATTCTGTCTATTCTATTCCATTCCATTCCATTCCATTATGTAGTGGTTTTGGTAAGAGAGTTAGGCATGGTAGAATCTTCTGGGATGGCATCACAGCTCGAGGACTGATGACCTTATAGTTTAATTCTTGCTAGTATGACTATGGTTGCTGTCATATTCATAAGTGTGTAGCTTGCTCTCCGCTTCACTAAAATATCAGTCTTTTAGTCGAACCACATTGTTCAGAGGACTTTCTGCTTTCCAATATACTCATAAAGGTCAGAAAATTCATCTATACTTTATTTTCAAAATTATCCTTGAGCAGATTCTTACATGCTGCTCAGGAAAAAAAAAAGAAAGAAAAAAGAAAAGAAAAAAGAAAAGCCATAGACTCCCAAAATTTCTCCAGACCCAGAGCTAAACCGAAGAAAAAAAGAAAGAGTCAAATACAGTCTCACAAAAAGTGGCATGAATTTATTAAAATGAAGTGAGTTACAGCTGCAGGGCAGTTCCTGCTCTAGCACTTGAAAAAAGCATTTTATCCTGTTACAAAAAGCTTGTTCTTGGTTCCATATGCAAAGATGAAGGGCTTCTAACATGTCATTTCCTGTAAATTCCTACTTTGCAAATCACACATAAGGATGCTAAGGCCAAAATGGAGAAATGGACTTCTTGGCATAACATCTAACCATAACGTTGTCTTTCTGTGTGTAACGCTGCCACACACGTTTGAAGAGCCGATGGGGCACACTGTTCTGCAGCACCCATTTCAGAAATGTCACGGAGAGCCGCCTCCCACAGCAGGCACCCTCACCCATTTCCAGGGCATCCAGCACCAACCCAGCCCCTGCAGACGGAGCTGGAAGGGCAGAGGTGATGTTTTCTCAAGTTGGAGCCATCACCTGCTCAGGTTTTGGAGGCAAATTGGTCTGTACGGCTCTTCTTTCCCAAGATAACTTCTGGCGTAGGCATCATGTCTGCCACAGAGGCTAACGCCAAAACGAAGGGACCTGCTGGTGGTGTGAGTGCACCAGGAAGGGTAAGATGGACCGAACTCCATTCCCAGCCAACTCCTGATATTTCACAGTTTCAGCTGAAACAGATTTGCTATTGTCCTTGACACATAATCAGACTCAACTTCAGCTCGTGTATATCTCAGCAAGACAGATTTGGCAGTGGGAGCTGGTGTTGGGCTATTCAATAAAATTAAGCAGTCTGGGTGCAATGGATGAGACTATTCCCTTGAATCATCTCACTGTGATTCTGACTTCCTCTCACAGCCGGCTGGAGGGAGGCCAGTGGTTCGTCAGGGTGCCCTGGGCCAGGAAGAACATTAGGAGAGATAGCAGGGATTTATCCATTCTGTTGGAAATTAGTCCCTCAGTGATCAATGCTGATTTGCTTCTTCTCTGGACAGTCTTTCCTGGCTTCATGGATTAGATGCTGGTAGTGTGGGGAATAACAATAAAACCATTCGCTAGCTGCATCTGGTGCAGGGAAAGCTTTCCAGAGATTATTGGTTTAAGTGTCCTAGAGAGACATAATAAAAGGGGAATCATTATTACAGTGTATGTGTTTTAGGGGGATCCATTACTGCAGTGTCTTGGCATTACTACATAATTTAAAATCATAAAAACAATTATCCTTCAGGATAAAGGAGACTTTGAAGACACTGGGTTATACGTCACTGCCTATGTATTTGTTAGGCCAGAAGCACCCTGGCTTGGCCATTAGAAGCTGAGTAAAATGCAAGCTCCAGAGGTAAATCTTGGGCAGCAACAGGAAAGCTGCAAAAGTTGGGTTCAGCATTATCCATAGCAGAAGTGACTTCCACATCTCAGAGGTCACCACCAGTGCCACCATGCTGCTATATAGCTCAGACTCAGCCTGTTCTTCCTCAGCTTTACATTTCTCTGTAGTGCAGAGAAGTACAGAAGAGCAGGGGTGGGTTTTGTCCACAAAGGATGTCATTTTCCTGCATAGCCATCCCATCAAGGCTGTATCTGCAGATGCATTGGGACACAAAGATCAAATGGAGATTCCCAAAGTTGTTACTACATCCCAAAATCTCAAGCTGGAAAATTTCTTCCGCAAAATACTTGAATGCTTTAGGACTTGGTGCTTGTGACTCTTGCAGCAGGTCTGAGATGGCAGCAGTGAAGTCCGAAATGAAACCAGTGGGATCTGTGAGGAATCCTGCTCTTGAGTTACAATTATTGTGGCACAGGGTAATTGCTTGATGGATGTGCATGTGAGCAACTTGGATCTGAGCATGAGGGCTTTTTTCTTCACACCTTTTCCTTCTGTGTCATTAACTTGTTATATGACCTGCATAATACTGTAGGTATTGGAAACTGCAGGGACTCAGAATTTTTGAATATGGGAACACTCTTTCTGAGCCTTCAGTACAGATTTAGTTGCCTAACTTCAACCCTCCAACTTTCTAAATGTCAGCTTTCAATTACTTGTCTCAAAAAAGACTCGGAAAACGCAGTCAATTCAAATCAGTAATATGCCTACCAGACACTGCATAAAACATGCTACTTACATGCAAATTATTAGTGATTATGTATTATTTTGTCTGTATTAAAATATATCAACACTGAACATATTGTCATAGCTACTGGAGGACGTGAGAGGGCTACACAGGCGAGTTGTCTTATAAAATACCATGTGTTTGGCATAAAAGTTAACTGTGGCAAACGTTTCTGTTTCAGTAGATGACATACAACCACCAGTGTGTGGAGATGACCCTCTCCCACACTAACACAGCCTTGAAGGACTGGTGTGATGGAAAGCATCCCAGTTTCAAAGCGCTGGACCACTTTCATCTCCCTTGCACGCTGCAAACTCCTCTTGAAGTCAGTGGGTGGCTGGTCCTAAAAGAAATGCTGCTCCGAGAGCTGTGTTTTTCTTAGATAAAAGTTACACAGAGAACTTGCTCTCTCTGTCCCTTCCTCTGCTTTCCCCAAGTATCAACATCAGCAACTATTTGTATTGGCCACACCATTATTTTAAACAGAAGGGGCTGACTTGCATGCAGCCCACACACAGTCAAAATCACCATGTAGCATAAAGCTGATGTCACCTCTTGCTGCTACTCATATAATGGATTTTGTTCTCAGTCTGTGCACCACTACAAATTTTGCTAGGCAAAACTGTTCCAAAGGAAAGAAATTACTGAATCAAAACAGTCTGAAGGATTAACAAAATTCAAAATGAAATGAAAAATACAAAGATGCCACATAAATGTTGCTCTTAAAAATCTCTATCAGCTTGATTTTCACAATCAATTTTTCTTTTCAACCTGTGGAACATCCCCCTCTAAGAGTTAAATGTTCACAAATCGCAGACTTCTTTTCTTTTTCCCCAAAACAATCACTTTGTCACCAAGACACATATGAGAAATTTATGCCTGTCTCTGCTTGGCATCACTGCCACCTCATGGATTAATGAATTCTGTGTCCTCTAATTCCCCCACATTATGCACCTCTGTTTTGTATGAGTAGCCAAATGTATCAAGATTCATTTTAATGAATGTGAGTCATTCCCCTTATTCAGAAGGCAGGGCTGTTATGTTGTAAGTAAGCACACCATTAGCTGTGCTAAAAATAATCAGGCATTACCTGCAGGAAAACCTATATAGTAAAAGTACTCACTGCTAAGTAAAAAAAAAGGAATGGCATGGCCTAGAATGGTGTTCATGCTGTAGGCAAAGGAAACATAATGGATTGCACAGGGTATCTACCGTACCTTTCCTTCCACGTATCTGAAAGCAGAATAGGACCTGAAGGTTACTTTACCATGAAATTTAAATTCAAAATATTCAATGTCAGCATACATTTTGTCAATGCTATACTATGTTTAAGTTAATTTAATTGTTAGTGCTGAAAGAAAAATAAATGGATGGTTCTTTTTAACACCGGTTTCCTTCTATTTCTTGGTTGGTGTAGAGCAACTATTTCCTGTGTGGTTTGCTGGAGATTTCAAGGTTTGGAGATTCATATGTTACAAGGTCAGCCTGACGTTGCTTAAACAGAAAGCATGCATGGCTTAGCCATGTGGTATTTCTGTTCCATTACTTTCATGACTCTTAGTGTGGTGCAATGGGAAAGGCTCTGGTTGAGTCTCAGAAACCAAGCTCATAAATCAGTAAGTCAATCAACAAGTCTGGGGAACAATATGTTCTTCTATTTTAATTTCTTTGTGGGA
Organism: Sagittarius serpentarius; assembly: GCA_034782735.1. Taxonomy (NCBI): domain Eukaryota; kingdom Metazoa; phylum Chordata; class Aves; order Accipitriformes; family Sagittariidae; genus Sagittarius; species Sagittarius serpentarius. Next base: position 22,951,598 of record JAVKLA010000007.1, on the reverse strand, counting down.
AATGTGTAAATAGATACTGGCAATGAAGCTGGAATATAATGGGTACTTATAAATTAAGGCATCCAATGATTTATCTTCTCTACGTGCGATGTAAAAAGAGGTTATGCTTTCTGATCCGTTAAAAGACTATTTTTAAAATAATAAAACATCTTTAGTTTTCAAGGATGAGAATTACTGTCTTCTGACCAGTTTCCAAAAATGTGGGAAGTTAACACACTAAGAAAATTTAGACTCTCAGCAGAACGTTTCTACGTGACTGTACGTTATCAGAGACCTACCAGCAGCATGTCATGCACCACACAGCAGCACGGCAGCCTGACCTGGGCAGCTATGGCACTAGTTACCACAGGCTCAACCTGTCCCTGCAGTTCCCTCAGTGTAGGATCTCTGTGTGTCTTTGTCCAGGTGTTTCCCACTGTAAAACTGGATGACGAACACCAGGCTTACCGGTTTCTCAGCAGTCTCTGGAGACTAGTTAGTTAATGTTTGTACAGAACTGATAAAGGTAGTCATAAACCATAAAATGTAAAACATTTAGCAAAAGAAAGGAAAAAGGTTTAAAATCGCTTTGTCCCTGTGCCTTTGCTAATGAGTTTTACTAGTATTTGAATGACTAAATTGCTGTCTGTATAACTGATCCCAAACAGCTAATTTAAGCCCCACTTACTGAAGTCCATTTAAACAGAATGAACAAAATCTATTATACATTGAAAATTCATTATGGAAAGAAACAAAAGTCATTTATAAAGTTACATCATCCATTCCAGGAAAATAATGCAGAACTTGTGATTTAGGAAGCCAACTGCCAACCCTACATCAAAGAGTCAACTAAATATTTACTACAAACAGCCAACAAATGGCAATTCATAACTTAAAAATGTCTACAAAACTGCTCGCCAACCTATTTTAAATAATTTTATTACTTTTTTGCCTTTGTTAAAAAGAGCCATATTTCTGGATATTTTACAAATTGGAGGAAAAAATTAGCATTTGAGAAACCAACTGTTTGCAAACAGTAGTCTGTCCTGCCCTAAGGACTTGACTTTTAAGGTGTATTTGAGCAGGCAGACCATAAATGAACTTTTCGAAAGCTTCTAAATATCTAAATGAGTTACCTATGAATTTTTAAAATCTCATTTCTGCCTGTCCAAATCTTGGCATGCTTAAACGTCTTTAAAAGCTGACCCCATGTTTTTGTAATATGAAAGGCATTATCTGAAGGCTCATCTCCCCGGCAAGAGGCAGCTACTATTACTGTACCACAGTCGTGTTCCTCAGATGAGGCCAAGGAGAGTAAGCCAACATGACAAAGCAGCACAGCAACACAGAGTGCATTGCGTTATTACAGGCTGCTCTTACCTTTACTACTAGAAGACCATTAGCCTGAGCGTCACCTCCCGTCTTCAACGTGTCTTCTCAAACTACAAGCTATCTTAAGCTTAAACACAGCCTAAATTGTGCAGGAACAAGAATCTGGAAAGGAATGACAAGGTAGTATCTCAGACTGGAGTGAGGAAGCTTCAAGTGACGTGTATTAATCAGATACATCTTCAGGCATGATTTAGTACCTGGGTTTCAATCTAAAACATGGAGTCCATCCTTCTGCTTCCATAAAGATATATGGTATTTCTAAAAATATAATTCCTGATGAAGCTAACTGAAGAGTATGCCCTCTGTTCAGTCACAGATGTAAAGACTTAATACTGGATTTCTGAAGTGGAGAAATGCCTTTTCCTTTTCAAAAATATGGAGGCCAGATGTATTGATGCTGGCTTGAAACCTAGTTATAGAAGTGCGTAATTCAATCCTACTCTAAACTGCAACAGGTAAACTTTTACCTGAAAACAGAGTTATGAAACAACAAATATACCGGCAGCTTAGAAGCTGCCCACTTGTACCTGTAAAATAAACAACTGCAAAACTAATTTGGAGTGGGATTTAAGAATTGGGCTGGGACTACTGGTGAAAGAGATGTTCCCTAGAAAACAAAATGGTTCTCAGCTTCCCTTGGGAATGCAGTGATTAATTGAAACTCAAAAGGAAGGGACATGAAGACAAAATCTAATAAAATATAAACAAATGAAAAAAACCCCACCAAAAACATAAACAGCACATTGCAGAAAAATCTGGCTGGCTCTGAACTCTGCTGCTGATAATACAAAAAAATGAAACCATTACTTTAAAACAAACATCATTCATGAGTTTCTCTATTTTTCTTAATTTGTGAGTTTTCCAGGTATTTTTCTTCAATATACCTACTACGTAAAATGCTATTAGGTTCGGAATAAACTTTATCTATGAATATATATATTTGTATATGAAGAGCTTTATATATATAAGCTTTATAAAAATACACAGCACCCACCACATTGTGGGTGTTAATATCATCTAAATAAGTGTTCTTCCTGGTCAAAACGGTCCATTCTCTGCCTTTATTGCAATGACTTAAAAACTTAGAAATAAAATCCCAGCAAAAATTAGCGCACTTGAAGTTAAAACTGAACTTCCCACCTATATTTTCAGTACTCTGGCAAACACTCCTTCCACTGGATTAATTTGCTGGAATATTCCTGTAATACAAACACAGAGTCAGATGCAAAACCAGACCACGTAAGTGTGGCGGGTTGACCCTGGCTGGATGCCAGGTACCCACCAAAGCTGCTCTATCACTCCCCCTCCTCTACTGGACAGGAGAGGGAGAATATAACGAAAGACTTGTGGGTCAAGATAAGGACAGGGAGAGATCATTTAGCCAATTACTGTCACGGGCAAAACAGACTCGATTTGGGGAAAAATGAACTTAATTTATTACCAACCAAGCTAGAATAGGTAATGAGAAATAAAAAATAAATCTTAAAAACACCTTCCCATCACCCCCCTTCTTCCCAGGCACAGCTTCACTCCCGAATTCTTTACCAACTCCCCCGAGCGGCACAGGGGGACGGGGAATGGGAATTACGGTCAGTTCATCACATGTTGTCTCTGCCGCTCCTTCCTCTTCAGGGGCAGGACAGATCACACTCTTCCCCAGCTCCAGCGTGGGGTCCCTCCC
>JAVKLA010000007.1:22794645-22948446 GCA_034782735.1 Sagittarius serpentarius | reverse complement strand
GAGCCTGCTCCGGCACGGGCTTCCCACGGGGTCACAGCCTCCTTCGGGCACCCACCTGCTCCAGCGTGGGGTCCTCCACGGGCTGCGGGTAGACATCTGCTCCAGCGTGGACCTCCATGGGCTGCAGGGGCACAGCCTGCCTCACCGGGGTCTTGCCCACGGGCCGCAGGGGAATCTCTGCTCCGGCGCCTGGAGCACCTCCTCCCCCTCCTTCTGCACTGACCTTGGTGCCTGCAGAGTTGTTTCTCTTCAATGTTCTCCCTCCTCTCCGGCTGTGGCTTCTGCGCCCCAGTACTTTTTTTCCTTCTCAAATATGTTATCAAAGAGGCACTACCACCGTTGCCAATTGGCTCGGCCTTGGCCAGCGGCAGGTCCGTCTTAAAGCCGGCTGGCATTGGCTATATCGGACACAGGGGAAGCTTCTAGCAACTTTTAAAGAAGCCGCCCCTGTAGCCCCCTTGCTACCAAAACCTTGCCACATAAACCCATTACAGTAGGATATGTTAAAAACGTAGCTGAACTATTAGCATCACAGCACTTGGTCAGCTACTCCATCATGTTTTTCAGAGCAACAAAGGCTGCCCTTAGACTTGCAAAAACAGGCAGCTGCACAAGGTGTCTCCTTGCACTGAAATAACTTTCTGGCTGCTTTGTCAACAAAGTGGCTCCCTCTAAGCAAGTCGTGCTTGCCCTTGAAAGAGTTGCGAGACTTGTTCTGCACCATAAATATGATCAACGGATAGTGGGACAGATTTACTGCTTTTCAGTCCTGTCCTAATATCTTCCTACAATATCATCAATACCCTCCGTTGCAAAAATTTCCTGGCACAACAGTGGGAGGCTGGAAATGCTTGCCTTTACTCTCCAGCAACTGAGGGGATGGCTCCTTGGTATCCTCGATGAGGTAAACTGGGGAATATGTAGAGCAGGTGTGAGTGGCATGGGGGTCTCCACACGAGCTAATCAGGAAGGATGCCCTGAGCATCCCCAGCGGCCACTGTGACTTTGTCAAGGCCTTTGAACAACACAGTGACATTGTAGATGTCTCAGCTTTAGGAGAGGGAGAGCCATGCAGCGTACAAATCAAAGTGTAGTCGTGCAATTGTGTGCTGTGGGTGGAGGACTTGGAAGACAGAGGAAAATCACAGAATTTTGATTCCTTTTCTTTGTCCTCTGCTTCCTAGATTAATTTAGCTACTGTCGCTTCCTGCTCTAAAACTCCTATTTGCCAGTGGGCTCCTCGCTTCTCTTTCACAGTAGGAGCTGTTGTGCTGTCTGGAATCAATTAGCATAAAAGCACTATTTTTATTAATGTAGTTTCCTTGTTGCAGTTTCTGCTGTGATTGAAGGTTTTCAAAGGTCAGCCTGAGCGTATCAATGGGACTGTGTATCAGGTGCTGTAGAAATGCACTGAGAAGCCCTTTAACAACTGCTCTTTAAGCTGGGCAGTGAAAGAAATCCAGTATGAAACAGCTTGCAATAGAATATGAGCAGGATGCTGAGGTCCAAATTATCCAACAAAACTCCAGCTGCCTAAACAGAAATTAAACCTCAAAGATTTCCACATAATGAATGACATTTGAAGCCATCGTGTTGGATTAAATTACAAACTTTTACAGATGAACCCTTTTCTAATTTTTTTTTTTTTCAGTTTCTTGGACTATGCCAGAGGGTCTTCAGATCCTAAATGAAAAAAAAAAAAAAAAAGGCTACTTACTAACAAAACCAAACAAGTTTTGGTGGCATTTTTCATATATTTGTTTCCTCATATCCACCTACCCATCTTCCTTCTGCAGATGTTCCCTGTTGAGGAGGACAGCTGACCACCTGGTCAGAAATCAAACCATGACCTCTGATGCTGAAAGACATCCGTTTTGGATATTCTCTGTGAGGTATGCTCTACTGCAAGCAAACTCAACAATGTCCAAAAGTTTGTGTTAAGTGCTTCTTAATATTAGAAGTCCGCCTATGTCTGCTATGTGTAGTATAAAAAGTCCATCCTAATGCCTGTACTAGAGACAGACAGGAGTCCTTAAAAGAAAACAAAAAAAGAAAAAAGGTTGGCACCTTTTCTAAACACAGGTCATGAAATGATTATAGACTTAGAATGAAACTATTCATCTTTCAGCAGTAAATCAAAACAGAGAGGTAGATATTTTCCTAGAGAAATGTACAAAAAGACTAATGAAGTCTGGCAGGATGAGTAGTAACCATAGCTCTGTGTTTGGCAGCCCTGTGTTTGAGTTTACCCAGTCAGTAGCTGAGACAGGAGCAGTTCTGAAAAGGGACAGCCAGAAACAGAGACATGTAAAACCTTGACAGACCTAAGCTAATAAACTAAAATGGAAGCTTAAGAAATCATGCAACTTCCTTCAGCACGCTCTGTCATATCTATACTGAAGTAAAATGCAATGTAAATTTAAATTTGCTTCTTTTTTTAAGTTAGATATGAAATGCCATTTACTGTGTAGGCCAATTCTATAAGATTAATAATGTACAGAAGAAAGTCTTCCAGAAGAAACTTTGAAGGCCAATCTTGAGCTGCCAGCTGCTGTGCCTATTTGTCAATGCTTAGACCCTGTTGGAAGTAAAAACTCTTTAACCTGTTTCAGACTATGTCCCCAAAACAATGATCACATCTCAGAAAGTGCCGAGCTCGTGACTGGTGACCTTACACTGTTTTCTCCCCAAGTACAAGTCTAACTCTGACTGATACACATGTAGGAAAAACAGAATAGCTGGGCTTAGTTCAGTAAGGATGCACAAGTTTTCCAATATGTTTGGGTTTATTTTATATAAAATTGTGTGTGTGTATTCAACCATCACTTTAGGATATTAGCTCTGAACCTCAGTTTTTGGTATTATTAGCAATGAATTGACCAACCTGATGATAAACTATTTCCTCATATGTCTTAGTAGCAATAATGATAATGATAACAAAAATAATACTAACACAATTATCAGATAAATGGTTAATTTGTGAATTAATCTCTTGGTAAACCTTACTCTTCTGATTGTTCATTAGTTGACAACTAATGGCCTTGAAGTTATGACTGCACATTTGTTCTTTATTATTAACATCTGATCTCACTAGTCATAATGATTTTATTGACAATATCTGAATCACAAAATCAATTTGCCTCTCTTAGGTAAAGAGTTCATTTAATTAAAGTCAGCATTTATAAGGGGGAAACATTAACACATTATGTAGCAGCTACCTGTTTCATAATTACATTAAGCAGCGTGCCTTCATCTGTATACTTCTCTGTGGTTAAAAAAAGCCCAACCAGCATTGCATTAAAAGGGTTATATTTGTGATTGCTTCACTTCATCATTTGAATAGTTGTATATATTAACAGAAAATAGCATTAGCATGAAGAACAAGCATAGACAGAAATCACCAAGAGAAGGCATCTCTGTGAATATAACAGAATGATGAGGGCCCAGCAAATGGTAGTTGTCTAGTTGCTTCATTTACATAGACATTGATGTTCACAACAAAACATTGGTTGTTGTACTCGAAATGTCTCTGTGAGTACAGCTGGAGTTAGATAAAGGTAGGCTAAAGTATATTCTGGGAGCAGTTGTCAAATGAAAATGTGCCAAGAAGTTGTTTTTAAATTGCCTCAAGGACCTGAAAGAAAGAGTAGCCCAGACAAACTAAGGAAAAGAGAGGACAGAGCCTGAATGAACCACACTCTGCAAGACTCCTATTAAAAATGAAATTCCATTGAAGATTATTGAAACTAGATTCAGTAAAAGAGCAGTTGCAGTTCCTGATAAAGCAGCCAGCAATGCCTGAGTCTGGGATCAGCCTCTGTTTTCCCACCCCACTACGGAGGATTTCCCCTCGTAGTGCTCCCTGGGCACGCTGTGCTCCCCGCCTGCCATCTCACCAGCCTCTCACCCCAGAAGTAGCTTCATCTGAAGCATGGCATGTCATGAAGGTGACTACTGGAAGGAAGGAACTAACTACCCTTCTGGGGAAAACTCATATGGACAAAAGAAGATGATTTACATTCATATTTTTTCTCTCAAAGGAAAAAGTAGAATCTGGTTAATAACAAAACTTGGCTGACTCATATCTGATGCTTTGCAATGCATGGCAATGGCAATGCAATTGCATTGGCATGGCAATTCCATTGGCATCCACAAAATTTGGTAACCACCAGAGATTTCAGTATAGGAAAGTGGTATTACAGAACATACAGTGCATTTCCAGGTTGGGATCTAGATACCATGGCCAATATCCCTGATGAGTGATGAGAAATGTGACTGGAGAAATGACAGACAGCTTAGAAATCTGAGCTCCTGCAATATCATTAACTAGACCGTCCTGGGCGGCTCATCATTGTGCGCCAGAGAGCATTGCCTAAATTTGTTCTAGGTCTGGCTGGCTTCCTATTGATCTATGCAGACAATTTGTGGACCCCTTTCTTCAGCCTCAGGTAGAAGGTACAGATGCCACCATGCCTTAAGGTTCTCAGCCTTCAAAACAGAAAGTCTGTTCCTGCCTTCAGGTGTGCGAATGCAGCTTCTTCATTCCTGCAAAGGCAGCTCATGGGGGTTTTCAGCTGGCAGGCAGTACTCTTGCTCCCTCGTTTTTAATAAAGCTGCAAGGGTTAAATACACAATGTGCAAAAGCCTGTACCAGCTCCAACACTCATCTCCGTTCCTCTGCTTTATCATACCCACGTTTGCCTCCAGTTGCTGGAGCAAGCTCTCTCAGCAGCAAGCTCCCCACACCTCCTTCTCAGGGCCTGCTTGGTTTTGGCCTCCAGGATTCCAGGGCAGGGTGGTGGTCTATGTGCAAGAGCCCTCCCCAGGCGCTGCAAGTTCAGCAGCCGCAGCCTGGGGTCCCTGGGCAGTGCTGCCAAGCACCCAGTGCCTGCCTCTGTGGGGAAAAAGAAGTCCCAGGTGAGGTAAGAGCATGTAGGCACTGAATATGGCTACATTATTGTCCTGGCTCTTGTGATCTTGTGATCCTCAGCAGGACCCCTGAACTTCCTTACCTGCTGGTAGACCAGACTGTAGCGTGAGAGCAAAACCAAACTCTGTTAAGCATGTGATGTTTTTAAATGTTGATTTTCTAGTCCTAGGAATACCCATCAGGAAAAAAAACAGTACTAAATAACGAAAGAAAGCATGAGACAGAGGATTAGGATATGAACATGTAAGTAATACAGAGGTAAATATTGCATAATGATAGAATAATGTTATATAGTGACTACCTCTGAGTAAGAACAACACAGGTATATATAAGAAATACCTTTTTCCATGAGGAATTCTGGCAGTGCAGTTCGTTGCTTGCATGTTCTACCATGAATAGAATACACACATAATTATTTTTAGTAGCTTTTGGCTTAATAATAGCGGTACACAGAGATTCGGTGCATAACATTTTATGATAAGATGCCATATAATTTAAAAGTAATGTGATGCCTTCTGCTTCTTGTGCAACGAGCCTTGCTTTGAGAACAGTTGGGAAATTTGTTTCAGCACACAATATTTTACTATATGTCTCCTACAGCTTATGAAGTCAACATGCAGTTTTGCATGCAACATCATCTTAGTTGCAGGACTGACCATAATAAAAAGTACCTTATTTAAGTGATAATCTTTTAGGCATCCCAGGCCTCAGTGGACAACAACAAAACAGAGCCTTTGTATAGAGCTTTAGGCACTGGCCCCAGAACCGCAATTAACTCGGACTGCAAAGAAAGGGAGGAAGATGAAGGCATGCCAAGGAAATAAGATGTGGATTTTGAATCCTACATTTAAATGGCAAAGTGAATTTAGATTCCATTATGTCATGACAAGAGTCTGTCTGGAGCATTGTTGTTCCCCCTGAAATCTGCTGCGAGATTCCCTCTAAATATTATGTGATCCTTGCCAGCTGAGAACAACTGCACACAGTTCCCTCCAACTATAATTATCTCGCATGCAGGTGATTAAGGGAGGCATAAGGTACTTTATTGCCTCAAAGACTAGGACAGTTCCATTTAAAGTAAAAAGAAAGGCTCCCGGTGCCTTTGGTCGCATCCAGTCTGATCCCAGGGGAGCTCTCTCTCCCACTGCTGCTTCTAGTGACTCCTGCTTGTTACTGCTACTACACCTCAAATAGGGCAGAATAAGTGAGCATTTCCCACCCCTTTGTCAGTAACAAAATGGAAAGCAACAGCAGAAACAGTGAAATACACTCTCAGGAAAACACAGAGAAAATGTGACCGTTTAAACTGTATTTATTGTCCCGGGTGACATAATGTCATACGTGTGCACTACAAGCAGCAAAGGAATGGTTTAGTGAAGAAATCTCCCCAGAACTCATTGTCAGCAAAATAGGCAGCAGTTTGAATTCAGTCCCTATTGTTTGAACTTAACACTGTAAGATCGCTAAGTAAAAAGCCCAAGCTGACCTGCTGCACTGAGGTGTGCTACACTCCTTAAATACCATTTGCCCCATAGCGTGTGTTTAAACTGTTTGACACGTGCACCAGCCCACATTGCCTGGATCCCAGTCCTTCCCTAGCCAAACTGTCATGACTTCTCCCCACTTCATGTGGCTGGTTTTCCTCCCCCAATAAACAAGGAACTGAGGAAGGGAGAAGTGTATATATCCAAATCTGACCCCCCAAAACGAGGGGGGCATCAGGATACATAACTTGATCTGTGATCTCGGAAGTACTTCCAGGTGCTGCATACTAAACATACCCAAAGAGTGCTCTGGCAGAAAGCCTAGATCTCGTGGTGTGGAAAAACTGTAATAAGCTGTTAATGATGCATATATGGAGATTGCATATAGAAAATTTTCTAAAACTTCTTTAACTCAGCTTCTTCCAGTGCATTGGACACCCCGTATGTTTTTTCTTAATTGTTCCCTCAAAACAAATCATTGTTAAATCCATACATATTTTGCAGGCATCCTCATAGGGGAGGAGTAGAACAAGCCCATACACAGCATTTTCAGGTTGAAAGCATCTAACAAGCATCAACTAATTATGCTATTTAGAATAAAAAGAAGAGGGACTCATCTGCATAGCTATAGACAAGCTAGTTACCCTTGTCTCCCTTTCAGTCAAATGGCATCTAGGCAATATAGACAAGAGAGTCTAGGGCAGTATTCTTCTCATCCTAAAGCAGCCACCTAAAGTAAATCAGATGTGCGTAACCTAAGAATACCTTTTCCTCTCTACTGACTGCGAGTCTACTCTGGCTGCCTTAACCATAGGACAATTCAGATATCCAAACCTGACTGGGAATAACTTTGTGTCCTATAGCAATTACATTCAGCTCAATTATATCCAGCTAAGAAAGCAATGATTTCAAGAATTTAAATTGCCTGAAAAATGAATAAGAAATTTCAGATGTACAACAGAATATAACCCAATAAGTATTTGTGAGCAATATGCTTCTCCTCTTAAATTCAGCAAATGGAGTGAATATTTGCTGTTCTTACCGTGATTATTAGTTTGTAAAAGACCTGTTTGCTCAACTCTGCAGGAATTTTGTTTCATGTTACATATGAGACCCCTAGTCTCTTCAGACCAAAATACTGATAACATTAGCTATTTTACTGTCCATGAAAGGCAATCTGTTTGACAGCAGTCTGGTGGTCAAAACTGATTATCCCTATACACTTGCAAATTATATCATCGTCTTTATTGTATTTTGTGCCATTCAAATATCGTGCATATCTGCTTCTTCTACAAGAAATCATGTTCATCTGTTAGGAAAAAAAAAATCCTACTTTCAAAGAGGAGTCATGAAGAAGCAGCTGACATGTAAGTTAGTCATATTTCCTTGTGGCTTGTCTCCTAAAGACATACATGGCCAATCTGCTCATAAAATCTACAGGCGCACTGTTAATAGTAAGAGACACAAAGCCTACAGTTGTTAAAGTTTTTGCCAATCTTCTCAAAGTTTCCAGGTAACATATAATAGGCTAAATATTAATGGTTCAGCAATAAAGAAGAAGAAACAACCAAGGAGACAAAGCCAGTGTCACATAACAATTTGGTAGCAGATGTGAGTCAATGAAGCCTGTTTGAGCTAAGGCTGTAGCCAATGCCACAACAAGCAGCAATATTAGCCATATGGGAGTCTGAGATTTGGAAGGATGGTTGCAAGTACAAGCCCACCCCCTCATCTCCTGGCTTCTGAGGGAAAAGGGCAGCAAAGCATCTCAATTTCAAATCTCACCCAGTTTTAAGGAATATATAATTTCTTTTTCAGTCTTTGTGTATGAGAGTACAGCATTCACACAGTGAGCCCTCTACTCCCCAGGAGCATGGAAGAAAGAATGATTCATGACTCAGGATGATGGTGCTGCTTTGGCAATGGTAGAGGCTCCCACAGCAAAGCTCAGAGGTGCTCCATGGTCCTTTAAAACAGCTTAGGGAAATCACCAGATGTCTTAAATTACACGAAGAAGGAGGCATACGAAGTAGCAATAAGCTACTTCATTGAGCAAGAGCAATGAACTCTCTATACTGAAAGCATGGAGAATTAAGTCTTCTAGTTCTAGGCTATCATGAAATCCCCCCATGAGGAGACAACTAGCTGGGCTTACCTCACTGTTTTGTTATTGTTTACATATAGCCATAGATAGATAGATAAAAAAATGTAGCAAACATTTTCTGTCACACAATATATTTGTCCTTACATGACAGTGTACTTCCATGCCTTTTCCTAATAGGATTACAAATGAGAAAAGAAGTGTGATCTTGAAGGAGAAACAAGTTTGGCAGGAAGAAAAAAAGCAGATGAGTAATACTTCTCTTTCTGCTTTTCAGAAGGTTTTATTTGAAAGCTGTGTTGTACGCAAGTGTTGACTCACCCATGACACTTTTCAGCATCTACATTTACCTTGAAGCACAGCAAACTTTTATATGGGAAAGTAAAAAAGGGTTGCATTGTGGGGAGTGAGGGGTTTATATAGTTTGTATACTGGAGTACAGTTTGAGGAGCTTTATAGCAAATCTGCTCATTTTACAAGGGGAAAAAAACATAAAACAAAACAAAAAAGCAAAAGAGAGATCAAATTTGCTTTCAACTCTCACCCTGGAAAACTCAAGTTAAAATACAAAAGTCAAACCAGATTTATTCCTTCCTACACATTATTACTGCTACCAAGGAGCCCGAGAGACAGCTTATTTTCTCAGTTGTCCTTGAGCGGCCCTACTGTCTTCAGAGTACGCCTTCACGGACCTCTGGGCACCCTGACTGCCGTCTGTGGGTACGCACAGGTGTGACCAGCTGTACTTTAGAGTGACGTGCAGGGATTTACCCTACTGATAGTGAACTGGGAGGAATGGGATGTGGCTCAGCCTCTTGGTCTGCGTTGCTCATCAGGGTTAGTAAGTTTAAAGATCAGTAAAACTATTTTTGTCACTAAGGTCGGCAGATGTAACTCTGAATGCACACAGGCAGCAAAACTGGGGAAGAACTTACCATTTTACATAGTCACTTTTCAAAGCAGAGCTACAGCTTTTAAAGTCCCTTGTTTCTTAGGCACATGAATAGGCTTCTGCCTTCTCCTACTTCCATTCTGCATAATAAATCTGGAACTTTTCTGTAGAGTGTAAGTAAAATGGCAGCTGCCACTGGGACAAAGTGATTAGAAGAGTTCAGAAAATGGACAGCTATTTCTAGGAACTGTTCTGAAAATTTACTTTCAATAATTTTAGTACACCGCATCATTTTTCTCTCACTATTATTTGTGCTCAATAATATGTTGTTGTTTGCTGCAATTAATATTTTTTGCATTTAATTCAGTGACTTAAATGTTGAGATGTTTTCAAGCGTTTCAAGTAAAATAGAAATTTATAACTCTGTGATTAGAAGGCATTCTCAGCAAGACAAATTCAGAGTCCAATCTTGCGACTAAAAGAGCATATGAGTAATTTGACAGAATAACTGGAAATGTTTTCAAAGGTCTGAATATTTTGGAAAAAAATGAATTTTTATTGAACATAAAAGACTACACTGGAAATGTAAATAAATATTGTAAAGATCAGAAATGTGATTACTTATGTATCTATTTTCCTTGTCCTATCAAGATTAAAGAACCATATGACTTCAGTGATCATTCACACAGCACAAGTAATGAATGAACAGAACCACCATATTACAACTAGCAAGTACTCTTTGACTACTTAGTAAAAAATTACTGTATCTGCAGAAAACAAAATTCCGATAACATTTTGCCAACTAAAAAATGAATTGAAATTGCAAACTATGAAGTGAGAAATGAGTACCTACATGAGATCAAATGTCAAGACAGCATATATGAAAAGAAAAAATAGGAGAACAAGAGACCCAGATTCAAGCTTCCAAGATCATGTATGTAGTAGCTACAACTACATCATGTCAGCTGGATCTGACAACAGTTCAAATGATCTAGACTGAGTTAATAATCACAAACATGAATTTGTTATCCATGTCTGAAAGTGAATATCTAACCTCCTAGACAGCAACATAGCCATATTTTATCATTCATTCTAACAGCAGAATTATAATTAATTCACTAAATGCAGATTTAAAGGTGGTGAAATACATACATAGAGAGATCTGTAGATATATGAAAGGCACTCTGAAAAGAAAATACATTCATGCAGTACAACTAACCACTAGCAATAAAAGTCTCCCAGGAGCTGTGCGTAAATCTCCTCTTTACTGGAAGTCTAAAATAAGAGGAAAGAGTGGGGGAGTCTGTTACCTCTTTTTTCACGCCCTTTCCCAGAATGCCTGACAGAGCCTGTAGGGACTCAGAGACAAAGAGGTATCTGGGCCAGAAGGTGAGACATCCACATGAGGTTCAGCCTCAACTCCGGACGGCATCGCACAGCACTGTGCAAAATACCTGCTCCGAATCCGAGGACAGCAGGGCGTAGGAAAGTCCTTAGCATCAAAGTTATTCAAGTTGTTCCTAGGGAAGTGACTGACTGCCTGGGAGGGTTGATTCTTGAGTGTATATCTACACTATAGATCGTAATGTCTCTGAACCCATACAGTGCAGCATTGCTAATCTGCACGAGATCAAGTGTGCTTTTGGGGAGCAGCTTTCACTGCACTGCAAGCTGTTTTGCATTTAGAGGTGAAACTAGTGTCAGGAAAAATACATGTTTTCTTCCAGTTTCATTTCCCATGACTACATTGGTCCTCCAATGAAGATGATGGTGAATAGCATGCAGGCATTGTCCTGTTCTGATAGACTGATACCCAGGCAAGTGAGTCTAGCCAGACAGCTGAAGACAGACTTAATAATAAAATTATTTCTATTTACCCCAGCCTCTCCCCACCCCAAATTAGATGACAAGCTTTAGTTTTGATGGGAAAAATGAATGTCACTCATGCACAAGAAATAATACTGTGTATTACAGTACCCTCTAGTGACTCCTGCCATAGCTGGATTTCAGCTGGTGTTCAGCACATCCCAGGATAGATCCCACCATGGCCAAAGCGCAACCCCCAGAGTTCTCCAGGGTTGGCCTTGAACATAGGGAAATCAGTCTCCAGCTCTTAGGTAGAGTCTCACCAAGTGTGGAGCATTCATTCATTTTTTGTTTGCTCTGGGGTTTGACTTTCTTAATTCCAAATACCCAGCTTTTAAAATCTGTGTGAGCTAGCAGCTAGACACTCACTGTTCTTTGATTTCATGGTATGAGCTTCCTACACAGCAGGAAGATGATACTTTTTCATGTCAAAATCCAGTCATATCTCGGAAGGAAACAAAAATAAGCTTTCTCTCCTCTGCCCCAGTTTTCATCACAAAACCTTTGGCCCCTGTTGCTTTCATAAGATCTTTCCTCCCTGTCTGACACATGAACTGTGGGAAATCTTTCCCAAGTGCGATTAAGCCCTTCCCATCAACCCATTCCAAAAGCCTCTTTGGATTCAGTGTCCCTCAATTCAAACACTCCCTTCCCCTCCCACGGGGTTTAACTCAGGAGCTGGCAAGAAATATTAATATCACCTGAATGGCCTGGCCTTGAAAGGTCATCTTCAAAGGTATTGTAACTCCCTTCTTGACTGATGTTCTACACAGCAGACTGGAAAGAAAGGGAAACTTCAGCTAGCTTTGTACCTGATTTCCTTACTTTTAACCACATTTCTTTGTCGTTCCAGCTTCTCGAAAATAGTCAAAGAAATTTTCTGACTTAGATCACAGGTAACACAAAGAGATTGGTATTAGCAAAGTGAAAGGGTATAATATCTGTAGGGTTCCATATGTGCTATATATTTTCAATAGTTGCAAACTCTACCGGTAACAAGATCTAACTGCTTTGCTCTTCAAAGTTACAGATCTAATACTTTGAAAAAGTTGCCTTTTAGCTAATGGACCATAAAGCCAGTTACAGTTTAGGCAAGGATGTTTTGAGGGGCGAGGGTGAAGAGGAGCTTTTGGGAAAGAGTTTCAGGTTTTCTTCAGAAACTTTGCAGCTCATGGCTGAACAGTTGTTTGTGCAGGCGTAGCTGGAAAAAAATGTGCCAAGCAGGCTGTAGGAGAAGCATAAATGCTTCTCGATTGGATTTGTGGATGGATACCTGAGGTGTCAGCAGTACACGATGTGGTATTGAGTTATTTTAATTCTTTACTCTGTCCATTTGTGCCTTTGGTGCCATTCCCCGAATGGCTGAGTCACGTTTATGAACTTATGGCAGAGAAAGACAGCGACCAGAGGGGAGCAGGATGCCGATGTTTGAACTCTGAGCTACACCTGCCGATGGTAGGTCCCCACCCTTCCCAGAACTCGTGGGGAAAACCGTGTCTGATCTGTTTTATTTAACACTGCAAGCCGCCCCACACACAGGTCCACACACCACCCTCCAAAGCACAGATCGAGCGACTCCAAATTCTCCAAGGCCCCAAATACCAGCTGCAGAAGCTGTTCTGGATTTGGGCTTATGGATGAGCAAACAGCAGCATGACAGGCAGCTATCATGACTCAACCATGATACTAGGCAAATTGAGTAGTCAAATAATTCACTGTAATTCAGCCTAGCAATTCAAAATACCGCACACTCCTGATTCTCTGGCAAGCTACTTCATGTAGGGTATGATATATTTTTTCAGCAGTTTCAAACTGCCAAAAATGTGGTATTATTTCTCAAACAGGAAACAAATTAATGAAGGATATGAGAGGTAAATGAAAACATGTCACAGAATGAAAACATAGTTCAAAAGCTCTTAATAAATTAAAAGTTACAAAAAGCAATTTACAGAGTGTTTTATGTATGTCACTACGATGAGGTTTTATTGGTGTGATATCATAATTTGGCTGTCTCTGATCCCTTTCTCTTGGCAGCTCTATCTCCAAAGACATTATGTGCTGATCATGCCAGCTCAGAAAGCTGAATGCCAGAGGTCTGCTTTATTTGGGCAGTAATCAATGGGACTTGTAGCTTTACCTAAGAACTTCCACATGAATTCTCCAAGCACTAGATCTTGGGGTCTTTCTTGTTTGACTTTAGTAATTGATTTTCTGCAGAGAAACTGAGTAAAGTCATCAGGATTTGCCGCCCAAATTGCATGGTTTTCAGTTGTTTTCCAAATATCCCATGGAATTATCTGTGTTTACAAATGTATCCAGATTTTACTTTGAACTTTCTCCCCTCCTCCTGCCCTTAAAGATAAATGAATTCCTAAACATGTTTGTACTTGCAAATTCATAGGTTTATATACTTCATGCCACTTTAATCCCTATTAAACTAATCTGAAGTCATGTCAGGCGAAGTATCCACAGTAAAATGGATTAGACAAGCCAGTTGATCAGATATAGAAATGACTCTGGGCACTCTTTCTGTCTAGCCTCCATGCATTTAGAGTACTATTTTCATACAAATAATTTTGTTCTCTTTAATTCCTTTGTGATTAAGCTAATTCACAAATAACATTGGTTCTTAGAGAATCATTAGTGTAAACCAGAGCAGACAATGCTTTTAATTAGGGCTTTTCATAACTCCTCTATCCATTTGGTAATAAAATTACTTCTGTATTAATTGATTAGTGATTTTAATTTACACAGCAATAAGTGCTGATATACAGTGGCCATAAAATGTCTTTGTTAAATAATTTTTGAAGTATAACTGACATTTATTTCCTGGAGAAGTGGAAGGTGTTTTGTTTAAAAGCTCTTTGTGATGTATGTGCTGTAGCTCCTGACAATCCTTTTCACCAGAACATAATAGAGTTTCAAGTGAATTTTAAGGAACCTAACATGTACTTCAACTTTATTTTTATTTCTACTACAGGCTTTTGTATTGCTAAAGGAATACATAGGTACATAGGTACTTTGGATGTGTGAAAATTACGTATAAGACCTTGTTGTACAAAGAGAGTCTCAGATTGCAAAAGAATGCTTATCTACTGAAAACTAAGAGAACTTCTGTGTTCTCAATTTTATTTATGCTTCTGTTAGTTTTGACACAAAGAAACAAATTAAAATACTTCAGCATACTGAAGTGGATAATCATTTAAAATGGTTTTTGGGAAACCAGTTTCTCATGCATTTTTTAAATTGAACAAATCCACATTTGGAATAATGGATTAACATTATTAGATCATACAAAAAACCTCTGTTCAGGTGGCTACGTCAACATGAATATATGATTAAAATATTTCTAAAATCTTGCTTTCCACATTTAATTTTGATAACAATGGCCTGACTTCTCAGCTACACTAAGTTCTTCTTGAAGGGTAGAAATGGAAAGGGGATTCAGATAGATTAATTATAAATTACTGCTCTCAAATGGCCCCCTGTACTTCCTGGTGGATATAACACAGTGTTGGTGCAAATATTAACCAGGATCTGCTTCCTCTGCCTTTCCTCCGGAGAAGAAAAGCTGCTGGCCACATTGCCATATTCACACCCCTTGGCAGCAAGGCAGCTGACTGATCCAGTGCACTCCATGCCTGCCCCCAACCTCCTGCCCTTGTCCTGCCAGCAGGAATGGGGCTTTCATGCTCACCTCACTCCCACCGTAATGTCACGCCATGGTTGGCAAATCAGCTGATGATACTTTGTCATTCTCCTCGTCAGCTGAATTTTTACAAGTTACAGCACTTTGACACAGAAAAATCATTAAACGAATGTCACCCATTCTGCTCTCTGAATGAAGCCAACATCCTCTGGGAAGAAAAGGGGAAAATAACATGCAATCATGTGGTCACAGGCTGCATATTTGGGGCATTTTGCAACTCTGGAATATTTGATTTTTGAAGACTTACCAATCCCTTAAGTTTTTGCGTGCTGTGTTTATAATTCTGCTTTGTTCGTCTTCCTTTCCCGCACCTTTTGCCTCTCTTAGCTGCTGCTTTACATCTGCCACAGGATTGAAATCTTTTAGGGCAAGAAATGTATTTATCTGAAAGTCTGGATGACAACCAGCATATAAACAGTATCACAACAGGTAAAATAATGACAACCTGAGCTACCATTTTAAGCCATAAAAGGGCATTATTTTAGGAAAGAGGAGAAAAGGAAGGTACACTGCTAAGGAAAATTTTATTATGGTGTTCAAAGTCTTAGCATTCATGAAAAAGAAAAACATTTCCAAAAAGCTGATCTTATGGCTGAGTACTTGCTAGCTATTTTACAGATTTTCTGTATCTGGCAAGAGAAAATTAACAATGTAATTCCTTCCATTCCACTTGGTATTGCCGGTGTAAATTGTCCTAAAGAAGTCAGCAGGGTGATGGAAGCAAATTCTCAAAAATAAGGAAGAATCAGTCTGAACTTTTCTGGAGTATATAAGTGGTAAAACTACCCAGCATCTCCAATCCATTGCATTTGGAAAGACTATATTAGGCATATACCAAGTATAGAATACATTGCAAATATGCCTAGTTACTGTCAAGGTGAGCTTTGCCCTGAGCCTTCATGAAAGTTTTAACCCAAACAATGATAATCAACAGAGATAGTGACAAATGGAAAGGAAGTGGGGAAGAATAGTGACATTTGGTGCTGAACCATATGTGCGTGGTTTGAAAGACATGACTGAATTGTTTTTGGTGCTCTATTATTCTGACATTTAGAATGAGGCAAGTTTCCATTTCCATTAATGTACTGCCAATTCAAAGGGGAACTGTCGCAAATTTGAGACTAAAGAAAGCTGTTCCTCAAACTTCTCTTGAGCATAATCAATGCCCTCGCTAAGCAACAGAATAGTGTCACAATGTAGATTTTAAATTATTATTATGCTTTCTGCTTGCTCAATACAAGAACGTGTTTTATACCTTATGATGATATGGCATAAACTGATTTGACAAAAGACCATGAATTTATATATGAATGGAGAGCAACCAATGCAAAGCAACTCTGTTGATCAAGATTTTCTGATTGCTAACCTGGCAAATATAACCACCGAGGAAGTGATCCAGCCTTAGGTGGAGGATGTTCAGGTGAAAAAAACGGAAAGCCTGAAATCTTTTCAAATTGTGGCTAAAACCAAAAACTGTTTGGAGAAAAAAAGAACAACGATCATCAGTTTCCTTTATTGCTTTTTTTAAGTCACTGCCTATCTTTACCAAAAGATTAAAAATAAAGAGGGAGAAGGAGAAGAGAGAGAGGGGGGAGAGGGTGAAGGTAGCACAAGGTGATTCAGGATCTGGCAAGGAGGCTCTAGACTCACAGATTTGTCCCTCTTTGAAACAGCTCCTGGATGCTGAAATTTCCAGCTAGAAGCAGCTCTTTACCTGCTTTACAAACAACTTGGATTCAAAGGACTCTCCTGACCTTGTGCGATGACAGATGAGCACAATGCTAGCGACATCACTCAGAGATCAAAACTGAAGGGATGATTTTTCTCAAAATCATCCATGCGAGTTTTCTTTCCTAATGAACGTTTCCCCCTTGTGACTACTCAATCTCTGAAGCTTTGGTGGTAGTAGCGCAATTTCATTCTCTCTAGGAGGCAGTGACTGTTCTTCAGTGATGGAAAAAAATCAGACCGCGTATCAGCTCATTGCCATACTGATTACATGTAAAGTTATTCTTATTTGGTTGGTTGGGCTTTGGGTTTTTTTGTTTAATCTGTCAGCAGTTTAAGAAAGTCTCCAGGTGATGAACCCCAGTTTTTACGTAGCAGACATGGAGCGCAGTGTTTGCCATTTCACCTCAGAATAGCAGAAGAGCAAACGCACCAAGCTCTGCCCTGTGCCCTGTCATCCCACTGAAGAGTGCTGAATCACGACCCTGGGCTGATCCCACTTCCCAGCTCCTCTCGCCACTCATTCCTGGAACTCTCCCCAGACCCCTCAGAAATTAATTTCCTTGAATGATTCACATATTCCCTTATGACTATACAGGGCTTTGATGCCATTATGTGCATTTTTTCTTTTTAGTTTGGACCAACTTCCTCATTTTTTATCAACTTGAATTTTGCAGCCCTTGTTCCATTCTGCTAGCATAAAAAAGATAAGGAAATGTATAAGATTAAACACATTAGGTATATACCCTGACTTTGCATAAATGAATTTTTTGCTAGAAAAGGTGCCAGGGCTGGCAGTCATGGCATCTGAAGCCCTTCATTCACCCACAAAGCAAGCGATATAAAGACGAAATGCTCTGTAATAATGAAGTGACCCTCTAAACACCTCTCCATTTGGTCTTGGTGTTGGACCATTGGTGAAGAAACATATCATACCATGAATAAGAGCTAAAAATAACCAGTAAAAATGCCAAGGGAGAGAGGCACAGTCTGAGTACAAATCACGGAATTTACCTTACAAAGAACACAAGCACAGTCCCTAGAAGAGCTGGAGATTTGTGAACTGAACATTGAATTCATATCTCTTTAAACACTGGGTAAAATACATATAGTGACTAAAACAATCTGATGTGAGATGGGGAAATAAATGAAACCTAGAAAGCAGAAAAAAAAAAAGAACAAATGCAGACAATCTACTGTCTGCAATGATCATTGACAAAAACACTACCTCAGGTAATGATGCCTTCTGTGGAAACAGGCTGAAACTCCCATGCCATTTAATATAAGGAGTGGAGAAACTATCCACTGGAGCAGTTTCTTATAGTTACCATTCTGCTCTGCATTTCACTTGCTGCCATTTGGTCCACAGAAACCACCCACTGAACATTTGCCTTTGAAGTGCATCACCTTCTCCTCTGTGTAGCATGAGTGACTTCCTGGGTCTCTCTCAATTTGCCACAGACAGCTTCTGAAATCTCCAAGTTGTGAGTTACTTCTTTTATTTTCTCTAGAATTGCTGCAACATCTTATGTTCAAACCAGCAACCTTGGAGGGAAAGGATTGCTGGCTTGGGTTACCCAAAGAAGACCAGAGCAAGAGTGAATACGGCAGTGACGGACAAATGCTCAGAGTATAGCTGACCTGCATTCAATCCATTTCACAATCAGATGAGACACTTTGTATGCTGCAGACACTCACTACCCCAGATTTTCTTTAGGTAGGCTTTTTTTTTCCCCCACATATTTGATTTACAATGTACAAAACACTGGAGAATTATGCAGGATTACAGTTTATTGCAGCTCACAGTACAATCTTTGACTATCTGGAAAGATTTCTCAGTCACCTAAGACCAGCCATTGCTTTGTATGAAGGTCAATTTATTTTATATTTAGTGTTTCTATTATTAGTCTCCCAGTCAAAGAGTCTTCTTGCATCTGACTGGCAGTTATCATTGTATTATTTGATAAATTACTCATAAATCCTTTGCATTATGTTTGTGGTCCCTTTCTAGCAAGAAAACATTTGTTGCTGAATTCAGAGGCATAAAGATCAGAAATTCCACAAGAAAAAAATTACATGCATGTATTACTGCCATTCTTAGGGACATAGCTGCTAAATATTTCTTTACTGGCTTCTAGTGGAAGTTGGGTTTTATTTTTTAAAAGAAAGTCCTTTCTGCCCATGCCTACTGTCTGGTTTATCATTTGAGATAGCTTGTGGACCATGCTAACTTCAATATAGTTTGGATGAATTCATGGCACTGAATATTCATATAGCGTATGATACAGACACTGAACCCAATTTAGTAAATGAATACTTGTAATTTCACCAAAGCCCCTCTGAGAGATTATTATGCAGATTTATGAAGGAATATTGCTGAAGCAATTCTTGGCTGTGTTTTCAGTCACTGAGGACTTAAAGTATGTAAACCTAAAATAATTTCAGACTTATTTACTGTCACTGCTTTCATCTTCTGAACTTTTCTGACATTATTTCTCTCACTGGTTTGTATCCAGCATCCCCTCCCCTGTCCTTGCCCCTAAGCAAAGAGCCAGCGTCACAACACCTACAAGTGTTGCCAAGTTACTCCCAACAATATCCTTGCTGCCATAATGCCAGCAATCTGTTCTAATCCTGCTGCTGCAAAATTGCATTACAGGCAGAGGGATGTGTGGACACGGGCATGTGGGTAGTATCACTCACCTGGAAATAGAGAGACATACACACAACCAGATTGTGAGCAGAATTTCACACCTCTTCTGTATCATGAAGATTACCTCACTATTTTGGGACCACTGACCTCATAAAAGAAGGAATAATCCGGCTAAGGAACAATGGAGATACTTGACCCAGTAGTATTCTACAGTCCTTTAAAATTCAGCAAGTGCGCTGTAAGTTGTTCTCTGCATTACTGATTTTATAGGCACTATCTTTTTTAAAGTGTCACAGACCCACGTATTTTTGCAGCAGCCTCCCATACCCACTGTATCACCTTCAACTTCCTCCCTCTGTGTGTTGGGAAGAAAACTCACTGCTGCTTGCTAAATGTCTCTTAAAATAACATGCTATTCTCTGACACTGCTACCAGAAATAATAACTGAAAAAATAGATCAGTATCGCTCATCTAGTCAATGTTACCTCTCCTGCCCCACTCATTAAGGGTATTAGTCACCACTGGACCTTCTCAGTTTGCTAATGGGCACAGCGCCAGATCCTGAATCCTTATTCATATTGCATCATTCATTCCTCAGCAATAGCAGTCCTACCTCACACGAGATGAAATGAAACATGGGTAAAGTTTTTGGGATGTGGCCCATAGGCTTCACAAGGCTACAGCAACAGTTAAATTTTAGCATACTGTAAATACCATGGTTCTTCTCGGTTACATTTCTTGGTGTACAATATAGTAACATATGCTACATGGAAGTAAATCGTAAAGGCCAACTTCTGCTCTTGGAATCAGATCTCCTTGACTTCAGTGAGACTGCAGAGCAAGGGAGCCTGGTGACACCTGCAAGCAGCAAGTAACCATGGCAAAGTCTCCATGGGGGAGCCGAGCGAAAGATCAGCAATTCCTGAAGGTTTCTTGTGCTTCACGTAAATTGTCACACTGTGGCTCATTTCAGCCATGTTTTGTGTGGTGAGCATGCATATGTACATCTTGAACTCCTTGTACAGATTAGTATGCGCTAGAGTAAGGCAAGTGAAGCCTATGGGCCAAAAAGCTAGAAAATCTGCATGTCAGAGAGACACAGCAATAAAAGAAAAGAGCTGGAGATAGGCAATGATGGGAAAGAACAAGAGAGCTGGTGCAGAGCACCTATTTTTCTTTTTTTTTTGTGGACAATAGTTTATGTATTTATTTCAAAAGTTTTTCCTGTTTCATCCTTCTCCATTTTTTCTTCGTTTTTCTTATTTTTTCCTGGATTCCTTTTCTGTCTTCATTCCCTGATCCTCTGTCTTTTGCTCTTCTTTATTCTGTGCTTGATTGACTGTCAAGTCAGACACAGGAATAGGGAACTATCTTTGAAAATGTCAAAGAGTAACTGCAAAAAGACACATATTTGCACACTTTACAGGAAACATGTTCAACTCTACACAGATAGAATCCAAGATACTGAGGTACAGAAAAATAATTAAAGAAATCCTCCTCCTTTCTACTCTGCAATCACTAAACTATAACCAGCACAAGTAAAGCACAAGATGATTGAAACTTAAGGATGGGTCCAACCACTCAGCACTGTGTGAGTGAAAATAACGAAAGCCAAGCTGCAATTTTTGGAGAGTGACTCATGGCTGTAATTGACTCGGCTAGACCAATAAATTGCACATGGCTTAAGGAAGCTTTTCTCATTGTCAGGAAATTCCCCTTCACTTGCTGTGCCCCTTCAGCAGGACCAATAAGCATGGCAAGGGTTGGAAGGTATGAGAGGAGCATTCCTCAGGTGCTGCTGGGTGTTTGTCTTTTAAAGGGAATCAGTCAAAACCCTGTGACCTGCAAATAAGAGGCACTACATTTAACATCTCAGTGCCAGGAAGTGACGATGTCATTCCACAAAACATCATCCCAATCTTCTCTCGGGAGCTCTCCACCACCCATCTCAGATAAAAATACAGGGCTTGCAGCACCTGAAGGTAGAACAGACTGTGCCTGACTCACAATCAGCTTGGCTTGAGGATCATTATTTATCGGTGCTAATAAGAAGGAGTTTGAGGTGGTTCTCTCATCTAGTCCATTGCCAGGACTCCACCTGCCAGCCGCAGTGGCCAGACACCATTTTGCGGCATTGGCAAAGCTGGGCATGGTGGGCAGAGATCGGGAAGGCAGAGGTTATTCAAAAGCATGTCAAGAATTTCAGTAGAACTTCAATGTATTTTCTCTACCTTCATAATGCAGTACTTTCATAAAGGGTGATGAAACTTTTTAAATATAGTAGTCCCAAGTAGCAATGACAAGGTTGTTATGTTATCCTTTTATTTACAGTAAAGCTCATGCTTTAGGGGTGTCAACCTTCTAACTCCCAGTACAACCTGCTTTCCTGCTGCTTGTTCAATGGACCATGGATATTTTTGTTAATTTCTTCTCCTCCTCTAGAAACGTACAGAAGAAAGTATTAAGTTATACACCGGCTGAAATTTTGGGGAGATATTAATTCTTACAGGACATGATTCTCGGCTCACATCACCATGTTGGAGTTGGGACAGTCCATACAGTCATAAGCCAGTGCTTGGCTCCATCCATCATCTTTCATCAAGTCAAATGGCTTCCCTGTATGTGGTTTCTGACGTGGGCCAGCACTGAACTAGACGAGAGGCCTAATGGCGGCTGTATTTAGCCAGCTGGCTATGCCAACCATGCTTCCCAGCTAACCTGCTCAGAATACAAGGCGTAGTCAGTTTTACTGGCTCCTAGGAAGGCTGGTATACTCCAGCTTTGGAGCTGCATCTTGCAAAGAATAAAGGAAAATTGTTGGTAATGTTCTGAGAGTGAAAGCTGTATTTTTGCTTGAATACGTACACAACAGGAGGCAGCAAAGGAGGAAATTCCAGATACAGTACATTTACAGTAAGTACAAAATACTTACCACAGAATGCCCCCAGTAATTCATCCAGCCCAATATAGCAAACCCCTTCAAGTTGTCATGTACAGGAAGCGTAGAAATTAGAGAAAAAGAAACATGAGAGCATCCAAAGTCTACTTTCCTTCCAACGTTCATTTTTATAGGGTGATCATTTTATGATCTCCTGCATTTCAGAGTTCATTTATCCACCAAAGCAGATCAAATCTCTTGCTCTTCAGTCAAGGCCAATATTCTTACTTTGTACATAAAGCTCTATTGTATGGTCTGACATTAAGCTTTTCACTAGATAGTGTATACCCAAAGCACATATTATTTCATGTAGTGTAGTAATGACAAGCCATAGAACATCAGCTGTACTTTTAATTTGAAGAGGGTGCTTCTGTAATGAAGACAGGAGCTTGAATATAACAGCAGCTTTGTGTCTAATAAGTAGCTTCTTTAAAAAAAAATTCTTTGAGATTTTAAAACTAAATCTGAGGCATCATAAGCAAAAATCTGTTACTATGGATTTTTTGGGCAGTGTTTGTAACATAAACGTATTTTTCCTTTTGTCCAAATGACCAAAAAAATTGTATGCAAGTATACTTCTAGATACAAAAGGTGCAGTCAGAGTCTCATCTGGGTCATATAATACCCACTGAGATCTGCTTTAAGTTCTAACTGAGGTTTTTAGAAACCTTTTCCTTCTGTTTGCACAAAGTGTTTCTCACACAAATAGCATGCTTTCTAGTGTAAACTCGCAAGGCTCTAGAGCATGCAAGCCTAACACTTGCTCCTCTCCATGAAAACTTTAGAGTGTAGAAAAAAATCAGCCAAGAAAGTATGAAAAGTGGAAAAAGTGATGTGAGTACAGCTGCAGGAAATTCATTTTATAATCTGAATAGCTGCTCAAGATTTTTTAATAATAACCAACTAGTTTTAATGGGGACATTTTCATATTGCTCATTCTATATTCCTGAATAACCATCTGATACTTTGTTTGTTAGAAGTACTTGCAATATCATTTAAATGAAGCAAACCCATTCATTTTCCTTCTTTTCCACCTCAACAAGATTTGCCTTTTTTGACTCTGAAAAGCCCGTACGCTTCTGCTAGTCAGTCCTCTGAAAACACTGTGTGAAGATGTTCAGTAAATCCCAAATACACCTTACTACCCCACTAACGCCATCCATCATCATTTGCTCTCCAATATCAATCTTCTCCTGTCTCTCTTTGCACTTGGTACCAGAAGGAGCTTCGAGAAGGTGACCCACATGACTCCTATCTTGTTATCTGCCATGGTCCCAGAAGTGATTCATGATCATATCAAATCTATCTCCCTGGTGCTGTTTTGTCCTTAAGGCTTCGGCAATTGCAGAGACTGACTAGAGACTCCAATCAACCATCTGGTGTCTGCCAACTGTAGTGTCTAGTCAGGTTACACTGAATGCAAAGAGAAATGTGTTTTGTATTTGGATCCTTAATACGCTCATCTCTTCCCATGGGCCAAGCGGAATATTAAGCGGTTGCAACTCTAAAAGGCTGGGATGGCAGCAGAAGAAAACATTAGATTTAAAAAGAATATTTAAAGTCAGCTTTAAAGCTTGACTGAATGGAAGTGCTAGTATAACATATGCAGCAGCTCTGTACTGGCAAAGGATGGATTTAATAAGGGACGAGACTTTTTCCATCAGTTCTTTCTACAATTTGATTTTTTGATTGTAATTTACCTATTTATATGTGATTATAATATTGTTAAGGGAGCTCGGTTTTTTTCTTTAAACTCTGCTTGTCCTCTAAATAATAAAAAGGAAATACTAAAAGTCTGAAAAACTCATTATATGCCTTTTGCCAAATATTTTTCAGAGCAGGCTGCATCAGTCTGTGCCTTGCATAGAATGATTTACTCCGTGTATTTTGAGATGAGCCTTCCCCGCTAGATCTCTCCCTTTTCCTTTCTCCCCTCCCAAGGATACCACACAACGGCAAATACAAATGCTTTTGCCAGACCCGGTCTTACCACATTACTGCCACGTGAAAAGTCCTATTAGTTATAAGCCCTTAACAATAAGCTTCTTACTCAGCTGGTTTCCTTCTACCATGACAAGTTTTATCACAGGCTTGCACAACCACAGCAGCCAAGTGCCTGAAGTGGCCATTTGGGGAATTACTTCTCAAAAGTGGCACCACTGTCTGCCTTGGTACTATGTGCTTCTGGGCAGAGGGCGCTAAGGGCGTGTCCTCCATGGCATTTTGATGCCTCAGTGTCCCACCCTTGAACACCAGAAGCAGTCATTTTGTCCTTGAACTGCAATTTTCCTAAGACCACTCACTCCTGAGTTATGTGCATCAGTTGTTCACAGGCTGATTTGATGGGTAATATCACCCACGGGCTTGAAACTGGCCAGGAAAGTGCTGTGGGATTTTCAACCTTTTCACTGCAATGTGAACCGTAAACTGGCATTACATTCACTATTTTGTTTCTACAGACGAAAAGAGCAGACACAGGGCAGCTGCCCTGCAGGAGACAGCAATTTAGCCACGGGCTCATTTGATTTAAGCCAGAGGGAAAGCCAGGCTGGCCGCGGCCATGCTGGTCA
This sequence comes from Sagittarius serpentarius, assembly GCA_034782735.1. NCBI lineage: Eukaryota > Metazoa > Chordata > Aves > Accipitriformes > Sagittariidae > Sagittarius > Sagittarius serpentarius. The sequence continues at coordinate 22,923,575 of JAVKLA010000007.1, read as the reverse complement.
GCCTGTGCGGGATGATGATGGTGTCTGTGGAGGTGCATCTTTGCCGGTGCCGCCCCCATCCACCCCCTTTCCCTGGGGACAGCGGAGCAGCAGGGGAGCTGCTGGCTCTGGAGTGATTTCCCTGCGTGCTCACCTGCTTTCCAGGCTCCCAGGGCTGGGGCCGGGTCCTGTCCTTCAACCCAGCCTGACCCTGATGACCAGAATTCGGCCCTTAAGGCAGCAGGATCTGACAAGCAGCCAAGGTTTAAATACCTGCTCGAACCGGTACAGAGCAAGGCTTTGAGCCTGCAGCTCCCAAGCCCCGGGGGAGCACCTCATTTACTTGCCTGCTCTCTGTTCTGCCTCCCTCTCTGCCCCCGACTGAGATCTGAAATTTCATCCAACACCTGACAAGCCTTCCCAATCAGACTGCTGTTGAAAGTGTGAGCGTCTGGCCTGAGATTTGGTCTGAAAAATGTGCTTTCCTCCAGAAGCTGGATTTTTATACAATTACCTGGCCAGTCGTACTCAGGTTTAAGACCACAATTGAAGCTCAGGTTCCTGCTTATATCTGTTCTTCAAAATTTATTAATCAGTTTTGTCTTTTACATCAGGGTAAATAAGGAATATCTCTGCCTGTCAGAGGAAACATAGTCCAGTGGAGGCACAAATGGAGCAAGAATAAACAATTTCTCGTCAAAATAAGGAGGGAAAACACAGAGAAGTTTGCCGTTCCATCTGATACCATATAAATTCTCCTTTAGGACATACAGGTATGGACAGAAACTGAAGTTTTAGACAGATTCGTATTTTGCTTACTCAGTTTGCCTGCCTCTTTTAAGGAAAAATGCCTGCAGAGAAGTCTAACTAAAAAACAAAAGTGAACTATGATTTTTAACCGAGCACAGAAAATCCTAAGAAATCAAGCTCTTAACTTCTGAGAGCAAGCTCCTCGACACCAGCATGTTGAGATCAGCTTATCAGACCTGTTCATTTGCTAGATTTTAACCAGGGCTGTCCACGTGTCACACTCTTCCAGAGCACAGCTTTGTCCAAAAGTAAAACCCCAAAACAACTACAACGGCAACAATAATAAATCCTAGGGAGGCAGTTCAGACTATATTTACTATATACCATCTGCACTGAGCCCTGAGAGACATTATGTTCCACATTCCCTGTCTGTACCACGGAGAGCTTTTCTGATGTGTAAACCATCATTTATCTTGTCTTTGATTCCCTTCATGTGACCTTTTTCAGAGTATGGCAGTATAACATCCTCGCTATGGCAGGCTCCGAGACCATTTGAGGACAGGCCTCATAAAGCCTGCCTTTAACATTAATCGATCACTTTATTATGGAAGTAAATCAAAGCAGTTAAACTCAGGTCTTCTGGGAGTTGAAGGTCAAACAGAGAAAAACAAACTTTATTCTGGGAAGAACATGGAAAAATTCTTTCAGCCCCATCTCTTTGTTCTTTGCCTTAGAGGCATGACAAAAACACATACTACACACCATTTAGGGAAGTACAAAAGCAAATATACATTAATATAGACAAAGTGTTTGTCTGCATCTCATCACCTCCTCATCTCTTTATTCCAAGCAGTTTTGTAAAGCTCTTCTTTCATGTCACCGAAAGCAGAGGCTGGAGAGAGGGGGTGATGGAGGAGAGAATGCAGACCCACTTGCCTTCCTGGCAGCTTGGCTGGATAGGCAGAAGAAAGGAGGAGTGAGAGGTGCAGAGGAAGGTTCTAGCAGACCTGGCCTTTGTTCATCACTGCCCCATACCGTACCTTCACTGATATATTTTGAGAAGTGCAGAAGGACCTCCACACTGTGTGCACAGAGTCTGCGGCAGCATGGGTACAGCTGTAGGTGCAGGTGAACATATAAATATTTTCAGAGAGGAAATTCAGCTTAAGGAAGCTTTACAAATAAAATCTACAGCTTCAGTGTTCCTTCACTCTGCAGGGCTGGAAAAAAACAGCAGCCAACATTGCTTCCTCCCATCTTCTAGCTAGCCCGGGGAGATACCCCTCTCCGCCACAGCCGAGCTTCTCTGTGGTGCCCCTGACGTGCGCGGCCTCACCGCTTTATTACCGTAACCCTCTGTATCTTGAATGAAAACTTTAAGGCTTGAAAAGGTGCCACAAGACTGAGTGATCGGGCTGTGTGAGAAGGGGAACCCAGCAGAAAGATGCTGCTTCGCTGTGTGCCCAGCTCGAGGCGATGCTGATGGCCAGGACTTGTTCCCCCGCCAGCTGCAGTGCCGGCGGGGCTGCCCGCATCCCCCCCCAGCCCGCAGCAAAGGCTGCCTCTGCTTGGCAAGCACATGTGAAACTTTGAAAAGCTGTCCCTTCCCACCTTGGCAATGGGACAGAAGAGCAAGAGCGGTCACACAGGTGAGGATGCCCTCTGAGTGTGACAGCGAGCTGTCTGCCAGCCAAGGGCACACAAGCAGAGACTTTAACATCACTTTGGACCAGTCTCTAATTTCTATGCCCCAGTTTTCCCTTGCTGAAACGAGCAATATCAAATATTAATTTTTCCCTGTTTTTCCTGTTTCATTTGTGTTGTTTGTTTTAAAGAAAAAAGTCCTCAGCACTGACTTTGCTTTTAGCCTTGCGTTCCTCAAGTCCTGTGATCTGAGGTTGAAGTGTTTCCTTGAACTGTTTTGCTTTTTGACTTACCTTGGATTTTTCAGGGCTTTACAAACACACAGGCACACCCAAATGACACAGGAGGGTGTGCGTCAGTGATGAGCTTTCTAGTCAGGGGAACCTGCCAGTTTAATTTGTTTCTTTGTAAGACACAGCCATTTTTTAAACACAGAAATTTGCTGACATAGTAAGTAATATGAGTGCAAGCACCGATCAGCTACTACTTACTGTATTTAGCATGCTAAAAAGTGTGCCAGTCACTTTAGAGAACACATGTGAAGACATTGTCCCTGTCCCGAAGTCTCCAAAATTTAAATGCAGACACGCGGTGACACGGGAGGGTAAAGCGTCGCTGGGAGCAGGCAGGGTTAGGAGAGGCAAAGGTTACAAAATAAGATGATGCCACTGATCAGTTGTGGAATGTTCTTATCTTGGCAGCTTCATTAGAAACATAATAAATAAGCTTATTTTAATGGGATTAGAGCGACGGTTGACTCACAGACAAGGTAACCACTCAGGAAAAATGTGCCTGTGAAGGAAGTGATTCCCAGCCCCAGGAAGCAAGACACAAGTGTTTATGGGCGAAATGACAAATAGACTATTGTAAGCAAAGCTGTGAATGGAATGGGAAACATGGGTAAATTTATGACAGATCACAGAGACAGAAAAGCAGGCAAAGAAGAGTTATATAGAATATATGTATCTATTGTACCTATTAATGGAAGGCCGAGGAAAGAAAAAGAGCACTGTCAGCTTGAAATATAATGCATTTCATGGAGTTATGTTTTCCTATTTTTAAGTGATTTCATCTTTTTCTTTTATACAGTGAATCATCTGAAAAGAACAGGGAAAGCTGACTGCACTATTAATTAGAAGAGAACTGAAATATAAAGTGTTATCAAGTACACAGCACTAAAACCCTAGAATAAGTATGTGTTATTTCCACACCTCTGTCAAATACAGTAGTATTAAAAGTATTACCAGTGGATAAGAAAAATCATAAAAAGATATGTTTTCAGTATCACAGTGACCCTTTTAGGCCTGAAGTGCTGGGAAAGGGAGTTGACTCAAAGATGGCATGATGCTGCCAGTCAGTGTGAGAAAGGTAATTTTTCTGAAGAACTGTCTGAAATTTAGCCAGGTTGATTGAACAGCACAGTGTGGGTCACCAGGTTCAAGAACAAGACTACATGAGCGGTCACAGTGTGATAACTATTACTCTAACCACAGACACAAAGGAAAACTGAGGCTGCCCTAGAAATTATGAGTTCTTAGTTGTGGTTGTTTCTGATGGGAGGCGTCCATAGCATCAGAGATGGGCTCCTATCCTAAACTGAGCATGGGAAATGCAGTGTCTGTTTGAAATAAAGCAAGGGTCCAGCTCCAAACATTACAGCTGACCCCTTTTTTGAGACAAGCACAATGGGACGCTTTGGCTCCTAATCCCCCCTTCACTTCTAACAGGAACATCTGAATCTGAATGCTGTGTCTGGGGCCCATATCTCTTAAAAGGATTTCTGGTTTGGTTTGGACAGACATCCAAATCCCAAATGATCTGAACCTCTGGGATACGCCCAATTAGTTGGAAATATTTATAGCAAGACTTCCTGAAAAATCTTGATGCTTTCTAAATCTTAGTAGGTCAAGGAAACAGAGGACTGAATATTCTAATATTCCCATCCCACTGACAACCACAAATTCAAGGGTCCAAGTAAAAGACAAAAAAATTGGAAGATTTTGTCTGAACTGTCTCAAATCTCAGCAAAAGTTTCTGCTGGGTTTTGCTTTGAGTATTTGAGTGAAAACTTGACTTACTATCTCATCCCAACAGACTCATACACTATCTTAACAGTCAGTCAGTGTTGGAGCGCTTCCCTCTGTATTCACATGTGCATGTAAATAATTCCAATAATTTCCCTGGACATAAATTCCAGCTAATGGTTTGTTTCTAACTATAATGATTGTCTCTGTGCACACGCCCTCCCCAACACGCCATTTCGGCGATATGAGATTATTTTTTTTAATCTTCTTGCAAACTGACAATGAAGAGACATTCCCAGGTTAAAAAAGAAAATGCCCAAATTTTTCCATTAGAATTCCCACTGAAACCGTCCTGTCTACCTGAAAGGTATAAATATGCATGTATCTGGCTGAGCTAAAATCTACTCAGCATTCAGTGTGTGGTTCGTTCCTGATGTGGCTGTTCTACAAAGAAAGACACAGTTATTTTGTCTAACCACTCACAGTCCTAACTCCTCAGATTTCACTGTCCCCCAGACTGCTAGAGGCCAAAGCCTGAAATTACCGGTAAATCTTTTTAAGAGATAATTTCCCCTGTATTTGCATTTGGGTGTTCAACTGGACTGGTGGCCACTACTCCTAAGAGTATTTACAATCTTTACATAGCTGCTGTGCGACAAAACACGCTCTTTTTGTGCTGCAATCTTACACTTGCTAAAATGTTTCCGATTTGATGGATGAAGCTTAATGAGCAGAATTCATTCACTTTAGGGCGTAACTTCTTATAAAAGCAGATAGACTTATTCAAATGCTAGCATGCTAGAGAGGAAAACTAAGCTTAAATGTTGGCTTTGAGATTAGCAGTCAGAAATGACAACACTTGCAAATGGACCTGCTTGTACACCTATGTGCTGTAGCTCCACTGGAATAAAATATGGCCAGGAGGGCTATTTTCATGATATACTGTGTTCATAATCAATTTTTATATAATCTGTTCCTCTACTTAAAAAATAGAACCTTTCAGAAAATGTAAAACACCATTGTTTAATGAAAAATATATAATAACTAGCTTGGCAAATGTTGTATGTGAAATTTCAACAGAAACCATAAATTATATTAAATGCCCAATAAAAATGTTCAATCAAAAGCTCATTTTAAGATACATTGTTAATGAACTGTATGAAATGATGCTTAATCAAAACCCGACACCTTGCAGGGGAGAGAGATTCCACAGGACCTCAAGAGCACTATTGTTCTGAACAAAAGATAACAATAGAACAGGGTAATTAATAGTCTGCACTCCCATGGCATTCTCCAGGGAATTCCAATTTCTAAACGAGCTCCATTGTTTTTCAAGAAAGCAGAAATTATGCTGCATGATACCGTTAATACCTTGAACTTGATCAAACATTAAGACATCATTTGTCTGGCAGGTTTTGTTTGCCCTGGAGTTTTGATCGTTCCCCCGTTTAAAGTTATTGTGTGAAAAAGAGAAGTTATTTTTCCTGTAAAACCTCATTTTGCACAAGCAGTGCAGTGTCCTTATCTTGTCTGTCTGTAATTTTACAATTCTCAAATTACATAAAACAAGTTAATGAAAACATCTAGGAAGAGTTCTTCACCATAGCAGTATTAGCAAGAGGTTCAATGTGGGTATATCGATATGCACAACAGATTTTCTTTCAGTTGGCACCCTATAATGAGCATGTCATACTCATCATATATAAATTTCTGAATTTTCCTAGCCAAAGATAGAAACCGCTACTCTTTCTAGCAGAGCAGAAGAGGGGGATAAAGTACTACAAGGACACGGTACTGAAATACTCAAGTCATCCTAATTACTGTCAGCATTTACAGTTGTAAATAGTTTCAAATTCAGTTCTGTGTATATTTTCTCCCCTCTTAAATCTTCCTTCCTTGGAGCAACTTGGAAACATTCATTTTCCAGCAATGTAATTTTTCAAAACAGTCATAAGCTGCTATTATTATTAATCACAGTATTCATGTTGGTACAAAGATGGATTTACTGAAGAGCAGAGGAAGACGTAGCCCCCTCCTCTTCTCTTCATTACCGCCTCCCACTCTGGGCTGTGTTCCTGCTCGCTCAGCCTGCAATGCTTAGGACTAGCAAAAAACGCAAACATACCATCACCAACAATGCTTGAGAAGTATTAATGTCTTGAAAGTTACATTTCCTAACAGGTAAGTCAAGTTTTCACACCGGACTTGAGCTCCCCTCAGACCACCGGCAGCTGACCAAGTTCCAGGAAGAAGCTGGGGCGCGAACTTGCAGCACGCCGGCAGTGCCGTGCCTGCTCCTCGCGCGCGCGTTCGCACCCAGCGGGCATCTTTCCCATTCCCTTGGGGTCCCAGCGCATCCACAGTTGCTGACAAGAGACTGACCGACACGCCACAAATACACACTCCTGCTTCTTTACCCCCGGCAACGTGTCTGCATCCTTAAGTGCTTTGGAGAAGTTGTCCCGCTGTCATGTAAGCAGAGCAACTCCATTTGATGGGGTGGGAAGTGAGAAAGCCCCTGTGCGACATACCTTCTTCTGGGGACTTCCAAGTCTGCCCCTGTTACGAAAACGCATGCAAAAAAATGGGTTTATATTAAAGACAGTTAGATGTGAAATGTTCGTCCTACAAAAAGCCCCTTTTAAGGCATTTTCTGCTGGACTGGAGACAGCTGTACTGAAATGAGCAAAACAGGCTGAGCTGGGAGGCTGTGAAGGGTATTGTATGGCTACACAGGACAGCTTTCTGCATGCCTGAGTACATACGTCTCGGTGCAGAGAAATAGTTCAGATTATTAAGGTTAGAAAAGCGCATTGGGATGTAGGTTGTGCTGACAGAGGCATTACTATGTCAACGGTAGGTAACGTGCAGCACGTTAGTAGTAGTGGTCTTATTTCTGTTGTTTTCAGCAATGGGAACGGCACTTTGGGCCCCCTCTCTGAAGAGCCCGGCGTCAGGCTGACACAGCCAGAGGAGCTGCTTCTTCCATCTGCTGCAGACGCAGCCAGGGTCCAGGCCCGAAGCTCCGTCCGTGCAGGGAAAGGGGCTGGCTGGCTCCTCAGCCGCTGCGCTGCCGGAAGGGCTGTTCCTACTGGTGTTCGGGGTCTTTATTCCACAGTTAAGTGCAGGGAAATGAATTAAAACCATATAGAAATTCAGGAGATACAGATTAAGCCAAGGAATCACGGCATCCATCCATCTTTGTGTATTTTCCGAAAAAATTACTTTTCTTTCTTTACTTTTGCTCCTTATAAATGAATATATGTACAAAGAGAACTGTGAAGAGCTCAGAACTACAGCTAGCACAAGATGCAGAAAAAACCCTGATGTGGCAAGGGAGAACACCAGATCTCTCATATCTCAAAGCTGTCCTTTAATCACAAGACCACCTTTCTGCTCTATCCAGTTATCGGTTCCAGCTCTTTCCCTCAAATTTCTACACAGCAAATGTGATCCCACTGCTATCTTTACTCCTTAAATATCTAATATAATTGCTCTTTATATTTTCTAGGTAATGTTCTTCCCAACTATTCATTTAAATGGATTTTCATTTTTTTTTTTCTTTCCAATACTGAGCGCCACTATAGTTGTTCTTATTTTTAATTTCAAATTTTAGATATGATGCACTTTCCTCTTCCATTTTTTAACCTTTACTTATGATTTCTTTTTCATACCTTGCAGCATCTTATAAAATATAAAATAAAAATATGTAATGAAACATTCAGAGGTTTCTTCTCCTTCTGGGTTTTAGGAGATGCAACACTGTGCTGAAGTTCCAGCCTGCATTTTATTACTTCCAAGAAGGTGCAAAGAATAATAATAAACACCTGCCTGCACTTGTAAGCTGACAAATAGAACGTGCTCAAAGGTCCTCTCACCTCAATTTTGAGTCACAACTGGATGCCTCCAAGGCACGGATGTGGACATTATGATATGTTGTAATTCTTCTTTGCATATGGAAGTTCCCCAATCATTAATTTGAATATAGAGCGCTCATACAGTCTTGACTGATTACTGAAGTGGACCAAAAGCTCTTGCATTCTCACCGCCAATGATTAGCTTCTGCCACCACAGCCCCAACTAGCCATGCTCACTTTTGTTTTTTTTTAAAGGAAAAACGTACTGTGTTTTAGTGTCTGTGGTTGTCTGGGCCTCTGTCGTGATTTCACAGCATACTTTCCCACCTGTCTTGTTCCACTCCCTTTTTCCTGCCCATCAAGACCTTCATTACAACATTCTTTCTCTTAGTCATATGCATTTCTTCTAGGTTACATGAGCTACTCAGACCAACCAGGAAATTAAATGAGATACCATCAGAAAACTCTAGTTCTAAGCAGTTCTCTCCTTCTTCCTCGATTGCTTGGGGTGGCTGCTTAGGATTAGCTGCTGCTTACAAGTATGCCTGCACAGGCAAAGCAAAACCTGACAGTGAGCACAACTGTACGTGACGCTGGAAGTACCGCCAGACTCGTCACAGTAGAGATGGCTCTTCAAATGAAGGACTCTGGGAATTAATTCTGGGAATACAGCGCTTCCCTCGGAAAAGGAGAGTTTCTGGATATTTGAAGAGTAATGCTCCAAGAGTCTCCTGGAATCAAACATGAAAAGGGGAAATGGTACTGGCTAGTCTTTGTTGAAGTATAGAAAGGTATTTAGATGTGTATATTAGCTGAAGAGGAAAAATAGTGGGTGACATACTATAAACAGGCTTTTTAGAGATGGCGTGCTATTGATAAGCTTAATATAGACCATGGCAGGGAGGTTGGAATGAGGTGATATTTAAGGTCCTTTCCAAGCCAAACCATTCTATGAATATATGATTGTATTTTCTTGTCATCCCAAAGGTAATCCTAATGTTCAAAAGCAAAAGAGTCTGTAAGAGTGTAACATTTGAATGCACCTACAAAATACTTTAGGGGAGAATTAATGTTCCTAGGTAAGGTTTGTGCTTTTACTGATATAGATGCTGGTCACAGGGGACAAGTCCCTTTAAAGTTCATGAGTCAATCATGAACTACGTTCCATTTGAAATAAATGAAGGTTTAAATGCAATGAATTTAAATATGTCACTGTTAAAACACATAGAATGGAACACAATTCCACTGAAAATCCAAGTCTAAACAGAAGACAACACTTCACTGAGTGTTTATGCACATTTAAAAAAAAAAATTTATGCCAAAAGCTAGCAGACAATGAAGCTGTAAACAAAGCGAAGAAGCAGTGGGAAGTATGTGAAACCACAAAACACAGATGAATGTCTAAAAAAAGACTGGCAAATTGGAAATGTGCAGATCTCAGAGAGTCAATGCAGTGGACTCGGGGTCACAGTACAGAAGGAATGATGCAGTGGACGCACAATGCTACATATATAGAAATAAAAGAAGGTTCAACTACAATAGCGCAGCATATTCATTAAGGTTACCAGCACAGAGAAATGACACCAGGATAAACATTATTTAATATTTAGTGCACATATTATTTTACTATCCATAAAGATATTTGAACAGGTAAAACTATTCAAGTTTACCACAGACATTGTCTAAAAACTGGCCTCATTTTGCAGATTAGTCATGAACGTGCAAGATGTGTGTATGCATTAAAGCAGATAAAATATTTACAATTCTAAATTGCAGATACAAAGTCCCACTACTGCTTGCTTTCAAACCATGCCTGAATCTTAAATTGATCGTGTAGATCAATCAATCGTGACTGGGAACCTTCTGACTTCCAGTGCTACCAGCATTAAGACAGAAGATGTAATGGAAGGATACAGAGATTCATTTCATAAAGCCCAGCAGTTTCCTGGGGAATACAAGATTAAAGTGAATCCTCCACTATGATCACCATGAAATATCCCTCTTGCACTAAGACAGATTGGCTAGCAAGACTCTAAGACTAAAAAACATACAAAAGCTCCATGCCAAAAATAGAAAAAGGTGTGCATGAGAGAGCTGTATATGTATATGAGAGAGGCATCTAAGCCTATGATCGAGAATATGACTACATGACTGTATATGATTGTATATACATTTATATATGCAGTTTGGGCTATACTAAATATTTCAGATGAAGGATGTAAATACAGCTCTAGTTTATTGTTCTGTGTATTACATATTCTTAAATCTTACTGCTTGTCTGCATCGAGTCTATAAATTTCCTTTGACTGCAGTGCACTTTCCAGAGGATACCACATCTCAGTTGTGGCAAAACCACCCCTTTCCTTCTACTCCCATGCAATGTCTCTTGGTAGCACACCTTCCCTCATCAGATGAGAGCACCCTCAGCACCCTCATTTTTCGCCAAGAGCGTACATATATGCAGTCATCATTTTCCTTTATGATAATTTAACCAGGCCGAGCTCTTTGAAGCTCTTGGATTATTTGCAAGGCCAAGCTGAGCCATACCATGTAGCACTTGTTGCCATCACTAAACGAAACTCCTGCAGCAGGATCCTACCCTTACGTAAGTGAAACCAGAAACCACAAATACAAGCTCATTCTATGATAAAAGCATGGATAAATAGTAAACTCATTTACATAAGGGCTCAGGACTAAGTGGGTCCTAGAGGGCAGTCACTAATTGATACAAACCTCTAATTCTCAGGAAAACATGCTGTGCAGCAAAGAGGTATGCCCAGGACATTTCAGCTGTTCTTCCATCAGCAAAATTATGCCTGAATTTTGACTAAAACCTCATTAAATTTGGCAAGGCAATGTCCAGTCTCCAGAGAATAATATTGTGACTACGGAAATACAGCAGCGGAGATACAGCAATGGAGAGAAACGCAGATTTGGAGATGGATATGCCAGCTGCTGGCACCTGAAACACACTGTGGCCAAGCATAATAATACAGAGAAGTCACTTGAGGCAGGTGATGCGTGCAGTGTAACTAAGGGTTTCATCTAAGCCAGATCATCAGTTATGTCTGTTTCTAGATATTTTCTTCGGGAGTTAATCAAAATAAATTCTGTGAACTCTGTATTTCCAAACAGGAATGTTTCTCAGATCTGTGCTAGTTCCAAACAAAACAGTGATGGATAACAAATTGATCTATATATGTGGAAGACTGGCTAGTCCATGATTACTGAAAGATCGTGTAGTCATTCATATTGTGTGTGCAAAATATGAGGGTAGTCCCAAAATGTACTCTTCTCTACTTGTATACAAATGCATGAATAGTTTTGCAAGTCTATATATTACCTGAAAATACCAACGCTGAACTGCCTACTGAGAATTTGCTTTGGAATGGGAATAGAAGAATACTTTATAAGCTTAAATTACAATCTTATTTTAATCCCTATACTTCAGATTACCTTTCATGAATCTTTATCTTCAGATTAGATAAGATTTGCCTCACTCAAAATTTTTCTGCTTCAGTCCATAGAGAAACTAAAAGATACAGGAAATCTCTGTTACCGTTTCATGTTGCTTGTACTCTGAAACCACCTATAGGCTTGAATATATGAATATTTGCTCTGAAGTTGACATTAAATGTTCCTGTTGAAAGGTAAAATGTAGTGCACTGAAATATTAGCAAAGCACTGTCTAAAACCCACCTTAATTGTAAATTCAAGGAGGCTCGCTCTCTGAAGTAGGCCCTGAGACCCTGAAGCAATGATAATTTGGACCCAGGATGGAAGTGGGGAGAACAGAGGTTGTGAGTGGGTAGGTAGGGGGTGCAGTATTTTGGGGAATCACTAGACGGTGTTATGGCTGACAGCAATATACCACTGTCAGTTCTGCTTAACCAAACGCAGGGTGGAAAGATTCATTCCCTGCTGTGGGACCTCTCCTTTCAGAAGCAGCGTATATTATTAGCAAAACCTTCCTATCACAGCTTTTCTGACTAGAAATGATTTCTTAGCTATAGTTATTGCCCCAGGCTAGATCTACATTTTTAAGTCTAGACTTGCAGACCTTTCTTATGGAGCGCCAGCTGATGGGGCTGGTGCCACCTGCTCCCCTTCCAGGCTTTGCATCCTCGGAGATCCCAAATTCCCCTGAGACTCTAATCCAAACAGTTTCCTCATTCCCAACCACTTGTGAGTCCAGACAGATGCGGCTCCAGAAAACAGCAGTGGACTTAAATGGTGTTACAACACATGGGCCCATCATCAGCTGCTCATCACCAGCCCCTGGCAAAGGAGCTGTGCACGTGGGAGCTGCACGGTCTGCTCCAGGAAACACCGGTTATCAGAGGCTGGTGGTTTAAACCTGGAGCAATGACAGAGGAGGAGGTGATAGCTTTGGTCAGGGAGGTGATGGGGAGATGCAGCGACAGGCAACTCCAGCAGAAGCTCTGGAGATGGCGTCCGGCTGCCGCCGCAGCGGCACGGAGACCTGAGCAGCATCTCGCTGGGGCTCCTGCAGGAGCTGCTGGTCCCACACGACCGTGAAGCCGGGGCTATGGTGTGCATCCCTTGACTTACACAAGCTTCACCTTATGCACAGTTCCTGCTGCTGCAACAATATGTTACAGATGTCCGCCCATGCCCTGCACTTTGCTGTGGGGGTTCATTCTTTTATTGTTCAATGGCACCAAAGACTTCGTTGTTCAAAGTTGGTTGTGTCTTTGTTGTTTCTGCTGGTCAGGACCGTCCTTCTGGACTGGTACAGAGAATGAAAAGAGAGGAATGAAATGTATTGATTTTTTAAAACATATTTATAATGTTTTTCAATATACTTTAATAAAAGACTCTACATCAGAAGACCACAGCTTGCTTTTCATTCCTTTCACAAGACTGAGAACTTGCTGCACTCTTTGCAATAAAGGCAGTGATCAGTCTTCCTGCTTCTGCTGCAATAGTTCCAAAGTAATTGGTTGGTTTTATTACTCGATCAACAGGCAGGGTATGAAATATGCTATGAGGAAACAAGGTTTCCGGCAATATATTTATAAATATGTTAAATACGTCTTTAGAAGGGTTTTTTTTCCAATTCTTTACCACTGTTCCAAAAATGTGTCTCCTTCATTGTTACCACAGAAATGCACGTGCTTACCTTGAATATCTCATTATGATCTTTCGTACAAAGGCCTTCAGGAGTTTAAAAGGAAAAAAAATTATCTCTCATTCCAAATAATCTCACCTCAGTAGACCATTTTCCTGTAGCCAGTCTGGGTGCAGTGCAAGTGTTTTGCAGGTGCATTCTTGCTGACCTTGGATATAGCAAATAGGTGTAAATGACATTCAGGCCCCTCTGCTGCTGTCATTATGGGTTCTTTGTTATACTGCAGGAGTCACATTAGCATTACACTGAGAGTACAGTACTGCAGGTGAAAGAGAAAACTGAACCTCATGGATATTACAGTATAACAGCTTTGGCTCAGACTCCTGAGGCATTGAGCCAAGCGATAACAAAATGTATGTTAAATTAAATACAAAAAAACCCTCCTACATTAGCATTAAGGATTTGAGTTACACTCCTAAAGAAAAAATGTTCTAAGCTAAGTCTGCTTCTGTCTGCATTTGGAATCAAAGAAATACAGGCAATTTAAACTTTCAAAAAATGGACAATTGCTTTGCTTGGTTTTGTGTTGTGGTTTTATTTTTTTAAAATTCTGCTTTTGACAGTTTGTAAACAACATATACTAAATTTTGGCTTTAAACCTTTATTTGTTTGATCATAATAATTTTTTTCAGACAGGAAAAATTAAGGGTCCAACCTATGATTGTTGTAATCAAACTCAGTGGACTTTGAAGCAGGCCCTGACGATCCATGAATGTAAGTGAAACAAAATTTTGCCAAATGCATGAAAAGAGGATATGCTGGAAGATGGTTTCCAAAAAAAACCTTTTCACAGGGTTGTTCAAGTTGCGCTAATTTCCAGGATTGCATGCATCCATTGGAGATTCATATTTCTTACAGTAAGAAATGCAATTTTCCGATTCATAGAGTCTTGCTTAACCATATAATTAATTAGTAAACTTTAAAAAATTAGTTGATGTTTTAAAAGCCAGAGAGGGCAAATTATTAAGCACATGCAAGTTCCCCTGAAAAGAATGGAAGGACTTACGTGAGCAAACCACATGGTATCTAAGCTTGTTGCAAAACCGAACTGTTTATTTGACCTGCCATTCCTTTGTAACCACAGTCACATGCATACAGCACAAGTAATCTAGATAGCAAGGTTTGACTTGCAATATAAAAAAAGGGGCTGCTAAGAAGTCCCTCCTCTCCTTCAAACAACAAGATGAAGAAAATACCAAAAGCTACATAGCAACCTATTGTGCTGGTGGCAGGGAAGGAGCAAGACTTCAAGTCCTTCTTCATCCATAGGAATGGAAAACACAAAACAGGATATGAGCAAATTATAATTCTAAATCTGTTTTTTTTTAAATATTCTTAGCTTCTTTTTTTATTAATTACCAGATCTTGTGAACCATTACATATGTCACAGAAACGAGTCAGACAAGATGTTTGCTTATAATTAAACTGATAAAGAAACACTGAAATAATGTCCCAGTTCAAAAAAAAATTAATAAAAATGAAAAATAGAATACATGTACTGACAACAAATAATGTGAACATCCTTGAAAGATATAAGGCAGGAGTCAAAAAGGACACTGAAAAACCTGCAGCTTGCTGATAGCCTGAATGGTCCTGCACATAGTGAAATGCTTACCTATCAACCGCTCTTACGGAAATTTATGCTTATGAAACTTACGGGAAATGATCTTAGCTTAAATTGAAATTGTTACATCCACCAGGAGACAGAAGTGTTCACGGGGCTTCCTTTGTTTATTTCTTATTAATTGAATTCTACGTAGAAAAGAAAAAGGCTGGCATTTATTAAAAAAAAAAAAGAATTAACATGAAGACAGATTAATTTCAAAACAAAATCAATTTCTTTTTGATACTGATTAACATAATTTGTCACAACATTGTATACATCTTCAAATTAGTGAAATATGAAAAGGAAGACTTCTCTCTCAATATTTTTATTTTTTAATTTGCTTTTGCTGACGGTCACAAACTCTCAAAGGTGATAGAAAAAAATAATTCTTCCAAACCAACACTCTGTTTCTCCAATTGATCTTTGCTCTCTTTTTTTTTAATTGGGACCAACCAGCAGACAATAAAATGAAAGTCAATAAACAGGTCAGCTTCTATCCATCCCTGCGGACATTCCTGGTTTTGTCTAAAAAACCCAAACCCCTAGTTGTACAGCAAATGTTCTGTCAAAACAAATAATGATGACAAGTTACGAAAAAAGATTGAAGAAGTGGTAAGAGAGTTTGAAAAACACTTTTTCTCCTTGCAACAGAAACTTTCAGGTTGGTCATTGTGAAATGAAACGGCAGCAGGCCTTTTTCATGTACTATGCACAATAAGAGGCAGAACCAACCGCCTAAGCTTGAAGCTGTCCTGGTGCTACCTTGGGCTCATTGTTCATGGTCACATTCTCATGCAGAGGAGAGTTCATGGGCAATCCATGGGGGTTTGTCCATTTTTATAAATGCCAATCTTTTAACCTCCAAGTGGATCAGAGGATCGCCCTGATATAAGCACCCCGCAGCAGGTGGTTCCAAATACACATTGAAGGTAAAGTTGCATTGACATTTCACAATAATCAACAAAAGCCTCTATCGCCAGGGAAGTGATGGTGTGCTTAGGTGAGCTCATGTTCCTAGAGCAGCCTGGCTCAAGGTCCTCTGACATGCCCTAGGGCATATTTTAGATGCTTTTTTGCATTTACTGTCCTTGTGCCACAGCGGCTGCTGTCCTTGTTCATGCTGGTTAGTGTGGGGGACAAGTCCATCCGCTGTGTACTGAGTCACTGCATTAATTAGGGGGTTTCTGCCTTTTCTCTTCCCAGCAAGGAGGCTGGAAACACACTTGGTATCCTTGAAACGGGGATCCAAGATGTGAACAGGATGTTGTGCTACTCATACTCTTAATACCCCAATGCATCAGTCTCTTCATAGCATCTGTTGCATATGAAGATCCCTTTTCACCCACTTGCTTACAGTGAGACGGCACTCAGTCTCACTGATGTAATTTCTCTAGAACCAGATGAGATGCACTGCTTGGCTGAAGGAAGCATCTTGGTTGCCAGCTGATTGACAGGTAGCGGTGACCTACAAAGTCCCAAGTAGGCCTTTCTTGTGCTCACGTCCTCTCCTCTCCCTCTGTGAGTCCAAGGCGATGAACTAGTTTAGGCAGACAGTTAAGGAAAGCTTCTGGTCTTGAGCAGATTCTTTTTCTAGGTTTCCAGAGTTCTTTTATACAGTGATTGTTCAATAATTTATCCAAAATAAGGAAGGGACAGACATTTCCAAAACTGAACCAAAGGCATCATTGAATTTAGAGCACAGTGTACACAGACTCTTGCTCTGAACAGGTAGACGAGGCTCCAAGCTCACTCCAGAAAGTACAGGTTTTTGGGTAGCTGCAGCCTCTGGGGAGCTGCTGGGCAGCTGGGTTTGAGGTGCCTCCCAGCCATTGCACATGAGCTGCAGCGGGGAGCTCGGGGTAGAAATATGTGTCTTTGCACAGGGAGAGCGACATCAGTGTAAAGTCTCTCATTCCTCCTCCAGCCTGCTCAGAAGGTTCCCCAACCAACACGTCTTTAATTAAAGGAGAGGCTTAGAGTAGCTTCGACTACAAGCTTTGGTCCGGCCCAGGAGGCCGTTCAGCTGAGTCACATCTCTAGGCTTTCTCACCACGCTCAGCAGTCGCTCTTGCAGAGCGCGACCTGGCAACCACAATCAAACTAGCCACAAGGTCTTGTGAGTGACAATCAGGCCCTTTCCACATTTTCTTTCAGCAGTAACGGCAGTGTGACAATCCCGCCAGGAGGTAGTGGATGAGCCACATGACTTTAAACTGCTGCTGCTGAATTATTAATTCCCCAAGAGGCTTCCGGGAGTCGAAAACTGGAGAGGAGATGTAACCTCCAAACATCTAGGGATCATTGAAGAAGGACTTGTTCCTGATAGGGACATGGGAGAGACAAGACTGGGAGAAAGGTGCTGACCTGAGGGTGAGTTGAGCACATCTTGCTTTCCTGCAAGGCTCTGGATTTGCCGGAGTTTTATGAAAACATATAAAAAAATGGACCTTACAGACTGGCCAGAAATGATGCTGAACCAATCCTAACATAATTCTCTTAAAAGACTACTGCGTTTCCTTGTTTCCTCCTTAACTTAACAGTTGCTGGGTGAACAGAGTCAGAAGCCCACTTCTGTGAAAGCTGTCCATCAAGTCAGGCTGGCCCTACTGGCTCAGATTCGACAGCCTTGTGTCCTGCATTCATTTGCAACCGGGGGGAATGAGGTTTAGCCAAACAAGGCTGACTGCAGCACCTCTAGTGATCCTGCCCTAGCCGATGTTAAAATAACAGCCCGCATGAAAATGCCAGCCCTGGCAGGCACAGGCTGGAGTGTTAAGTCTTAGTGCTTGGTGAACACTAGACTGAAAGAATTCAAATTAAAAAGGGGTGGAAAATCTCCATTATGATCATAACTGAGTGAGGGTGGGTGGGAGGTCCTAGTTGATCGCTTCCTACCTCAGCACCCCCAGGCTCAGCTTGTCTGAAGTCCTTATTAAGACAATGGGTCTGATGAACTGCAGAATGAGCCTGATGAATTAGAGAATTAGTACTGTCCAATGAAAATTTCAGGGCAACTAGGTACATTAGCAAATTAATTTGGTACATTATTAGTGCCAGATCCTGTATATTTCCATCAGTGCATCAGAAATTCAGTTCAAGCCCCACTGAAGGCAGGGCTTTCTAATACATGGTAAGTTCCTTTCATATGTTGATGTATCATTTAAAGTTGATGCAGAAGAACAGAGTACCACCTGTGCAACATGGAGGGAGACAATGGAGTTAAGGCGGAAAATCCAGATTTGCCACTAATGTAAATGATCATAGCTTCACTGGAGCCCTCTAAAACAAAGGCAGCTTTAAAAATCCAGATCACAAAGCCCCACCCAGCATTAGCTTTCATCCGCTGAACAATGAGCCACTGTCAATCTCTCATCATACCCAAAGCAGAAGAGAGGAAAGGGGAGCTCTGGTTCCAGAGCAACACACATTTTCTTAGATATCACTGATCGTAGGTTTCTATACATCAGCACATTCATTTATCTACCTTTCAAGAGACCCTGAAAACATAAATGTCCGTTTACTGGTTTGTATAAGCGCTGTCTCAATCCAAGCGTCAAGATTTCAGGGCTGGCTAAATGGTAAGTATAAAGCTTTGTGAATTTAAGATAGAGGATATAGCTTTTAAAGGAAATATTCAAAATGCATTTGAAGGGATGGTACAAACTAGTTGTACAGGCTAAGGCTGGTAAAGCATAAATAGCATTTCTCATAGGGTATTCATGGCTAATAGCTGAATCAATATTCCAGCCATAAACAATTAATTTGACCAGGCCAAGTCAAGTGGTACATACGACTTGTGGCTTGAGAACTGAGCAGCAATAAAACTAAAAGCAACAGCTACTGGGTGAGGGAACTCATGGTCCAGGTCTGTTCTGTCACTCACCCTGCGTAATGGAAATCACTCCTATGCAGAGGGTATTTTCTGCCTATGAGGATGAATTGAAAATCCTGCACACATGCAGAGCGACTGAAGACTCGTTTGCAGCAGGGGTAAGTGAAAGGCCCTAGTTTTAACCCAGCTGCAGAACAATAGCAGATCATCTCTGCAGCCTCGGGTAGGTTATCATGGGCTGCCAGTTAGGGGCAACACCCCAATTCAATCTCTTCTGCCTTACCCTCACCTGGTTGTCAGCCATGTTCAATAAAGCACGCTAGAGCATGCAGGCATATACCTCCTTCGGTCATGCCCTTACAGCTTAGTGTGCAGCTACATCCCATTACATCACCACCAAAATGTCGCAGCTTGTAAATCAGCAGCTTTTTTTAGTTACCTGTTGGCTGCACACGACTTCTCTGAGCCCCACAGCCATGTGTGGTGGGACGGGTCAGCTGGGGAGCTTCCCCCGCCGTGCCGTGTTGTACCCAGCAGAGTTTGAGAAATGTCAGCTCTGCAGAATGACCTGATAGGACAAAATCACTCGTGTTTGACGCGCACAGAGTTTGGGGTGAAGGCCTGACTGATTTGCTTTGCACAAACCCAAGCAGAGGCTAATGTCTTTATAAATCCCCTACGTGTGTTTAGATCTGATGCAAGTTAAACTGGCAAGTCAGCAAAGGTAAAATTCATCCACGGGCAGGGGAATTGTATGAGGCTGTGTGCATTACATTCAGTGAGACTCAGAGGTACGCTGGCCTTTTCCAAGCACTTTGCCCAGGGAGGAATGCCTCCCTAAATGAACAAGAGCTCTCCAGTAAGTAAAACCTTCCAGAAATAGCTTGCATGACTGATGTATCACACGGTACATCACGTACTGTATTTCCCCCCCAGGTAACCTGCCTGAACAAAGACTCACTTTTGTCCTCAAGTTCCTCTGCCTCCTTGTGTGACTTGTATCGCTCATTCTTCAGCAATGCCCTCCATGCTGAAGAGACGCCGTGAGGCCTTGCTAAATTGTGCAATGTTGTCAAAGAAATTTATGGTACAATATTTTGTTTTCAGAAGGCTGCTCCTCCCCTTTCTGCTTTAGCAAAGAATTTTACTCTGGCCAAGGTCATGTGAATTTCAGCAGTGGGGATACCTGGCTGACAGTCTACCTCAGCATGCCCCAGAGACGTATTGCCTTTCAAAATATGTGACAACAATGTATTAAACCCATACTCAGCCTACAGCTTTTTAATTCCAGGTTTGACTAGGTTTGCACGCTATACAGGCAAAACTTTGGTAGTTGTTCCAGAAAAAAAAAAACAAATGGGTAAGTTAGAATAAAAGCATGGATCCATATCAATCACTTGGACAGGTTTATACACAGATAGGTGTGTGGGAAAACTGGAAGAACTCAGCCAAAACTGATGTGGAGAAGAAAAGACGGGCTATATTGACAATGAAGGATAATCGCTGTAGAGATACAGGCCAGGAAGACTTACAAAAGGGACCCTCAGAACCAGTGACATAATTTGAATGAGAAATGTCTCAGGAAAATTTAAAACGTCACTGCTAGTCAGGTTGTCAACAGTGATTCTGTCATTTAGGTAAATGCTCCATTACTTCATTACAAGCCTTTAGTTATTGTTCTTGCATTCTAAATATGTTCTGTTCTTTGAAGCTCAACGATAAACTGACCCATTATTTATTAAAGGTACAATGGCAGCATAATGGTGTGCTAGCCCCAAAAAAGTCTTAATATTGCAGTACACTCATGGTGCTAATACTGGACAGCCATGCACAGTACTTCAGTAACATGTCAGGTCCATTGTTTGGTTTGTCTGTTTGTGTTTGTCACATCTTCAAACAAGTATGAAGTTCAGCCTTACTCCAGACATCAAGGGCATGACTCTGTATTTCTAAAGATTGTGGAAAACTGACTAAAAAACAGTGAGCATTTGCTCCAGTGATCTGCCAGGATGGACTCATGATAGGGCCCCTAGCCCTCCAGAAGATAGATTTTATGGAGGGATTGTAATCACTATGCTTTTCAAATGGAAGCTTCGTACCTTGACAAGTATGCCTTAAAGAGAGATCACATCAGGTAGCTTTCCAAGTCAGACTTCCTTAAGGACATTAATTCATGACCCTGTTTTGTAACTGACAGCTGAACTGTGAACTTCGGGCTTTTTTGCACCATATGTGAGATTGTGCTCCCAAACCCCCAGACAATGCAGTGGAAAAAAACTGGAAAATGCAGTTATACCTCAGTCCCATCACATGACTTGTCTGTTCTTGACCCCAAGTTCACATTCAACTTAACTAAGAAAATGAAACAGATATATAACAAGGGAAATGGGCCTGGGGGAGGGGAGTAATAATGGCCACACGCTGCAATACAGAGAAGAACTGGAGCAAAGTATTAACACATGAAAATCACAATTCAAGGCAGGAATAAATCAAACGGGCTGCAAAGACTGCAGTGTATCCAAGGTACTTTCTGTGAGGTAGAGAAAAAGAGGCCATCCAGGGATTTGCAGAAGGGACAGGTGTCAGCCCTGGAAAAAAAAAGTTCCTATTGAAAAAGTAACAAATATCACCCTCTGATCTAATTTTCTTACTTTGCAGGTTTTTCTTGACCTGCTATAATTTTGCAATGTGCTCTACAACTTTGTGGCTGGTCTGTTGCTTGAAACAAACTGACTCATCAAATGATGCACTTTTACTGCTCTGTTTACACTACCGTAACAGCCTTATCTACAGTACAATAGTTCACTGCAATACCTGAATATATAAAAAAAGACAGGCAAAGCTACCAAAGATAGAAGCATATTCTCATCTTAGCGGTCCATAACAGAACTTGCATAATGCACTAAGTCCTTAATAGACTTGGCGTGCATTTTCCATCCAAAGTACTAAGTACTCAGTCCTTGTCGGATTTACATATGTGCAAGATTGCATGGAAGACTGCTTCCGGCTTCAGGAAGCCTCAGTGTGAAACATAGGATTCAGACTGAAAAGAGGAAGGATGTCAGGGACAAAAGAACCTGAATTTGATCATAAAACCACATTTGCATATACCATACAGAGAGGAAGTGGTAAAGCAGTAAGAGGAACTGCATAGTAAGTACAGAAAGAGTTGAAACGAGCTGATTTAAAGAACATACTTAAGCCCCTCCAAAACTTGATCCCCATTCCTTAACTTGCCTTTTTCCTTCACCTTCAACAAGGTTCTTGATCCATGTAAATGCTTGAAACTTCTTTTAACTCGATGATTTCAAAAGGAAGAGGTTAACACCACCATCAGGAGCCAAGGAGTAGCTGTGGGTAGGTCTGTGCAAGCTTTAACTACACATTTCTCCTGCAGCACCTCTGCCTTACCTATAATACCCCTCCTGCTAAGTTTACAGGCTTGAAACTGTAAGTCAAGTAGAAGGAAGTTAAACCACAAGATGCTTTTGTGATGCAAAGAAATCTTCCTTGGAGACTGTATTTCAGTGACAACCCAAATGCTATATAAGACTACTTGAGCATAATTCCTGAGTGTAGCTCTGCCCTATATATCTCAGGCTGTTTTGTTCAGTGCTCAGTACCAGGCAGCCATTTCAAATGTGCATGAGCAGGAATAGGAACAGAATTAAGTAGTTAATGGGAAAATTTGTTATTGCCTAATTGCATTAAATATATCAGTATTTAAGAAAGCAAATTATAAATATAACTGACAGTCATGGAATTGTTCAAGGTTGAACACAGTCCTGGAGTCAAAGATTAAATAGGCTTTGCCTGCCATGATTCATCATCATGAACCTGCAGCTACAGTGGCAGCCAAGGAGTTTTTGGCCAAGGAGAGAATTCATAACATACGACAACTCAGTGGATTTCCAGTTATTATAAATGTCTTTTTTCTTTAAATATAGACCATCTATATGAGTGTCTACTCATTGTTCCATAAGGGTCAATTACTAGCCTTTTGCAATTATTCTTCCAGCTTCTGGGCTCAATGATGCCTTTTTTCTTCCACATTTTGAGCACAGTTCTCAAGTGTTCAAGTACAGAGAAACCCTCTGTAGTGAACAACTGCACGACTTAATTTCACATCCAGAGCTGACACAGCAGCATAAAGAAAGCAAGCTAACAAATGCAGGTTTTGCACATAATGATAATAATGGACCACATTAAGGGGACACAGTATTACTTGTAATTTGACCAGTAAGTTTTTTACAGAAAATCAGAATCACTATTTATATAAACAATAGACTCAAATCTATTTCTTCTTGAGAGAAGTAAGGACACTGGCTCCTGAAAGCAAGAGTGCTGTTGCTTGCTTGAAAAGCTGTTGCTTCCTGAAATGCAGCTACTCTCCATGCTATGAGTAGCTATGCTATTTGTTCATTTGCATGAAGGACTTCTCTTAGAATGGCAAGATACATAAAGAAGAATAACAAAAATTATACTGGAGATGAAAAAGAAATGAGGTTTAAACTTCTAAAATACCTCAAAGATAAAACCTAGCAGAGGTCACACAAATGACATAATACATTACACAGTAGTAAGTCATTTTCATTAGCTGGAATGCAACCCAATGTAGCACTCTTGGGTTATCAGTAAAAAACAGTGAAAAAAGGGGTACACACAAGGTATACTGGAATAAGATGTATTAGGATAAGTATTAAAAGACCAAACTTCTGAATGTATGAAAGTATTACTGCAGTCTTTAGTCTAAGCTCGGTGCTTTGTAGTTTAACATTATTGGTTGCCAAATCATTATGTCACTTCCATAAAAAAGATCACAATACAAGACCAAACTGTCAAGCCTAGAGGGTTACTTCTATGGCTGCTGCGGAAGGAGTTTCTAGTAGTCCCTTAAAACTGCAATTAGGGAACCCAAACTTAACATGACCACCACAGACAGCAGGATACAGCCAAGGCCTCTTTCCATCTCCTTCTACACGCTGAAGAATTGATGAGCCATGTGCGTTTTAAATGCCACTGAGGCTATCAGATCATACTTTTGGGGGAAAAAAAGTCAGAGCAAAGATGGCAAAAATGATGCAGGAAAGGAGGCAGGGAAATGAGCTAGAGACTTTTGCCTTGCAGTTCTCTGTCACCATCTACCACAAGCTCAGCTTTCACAAACTCTGCACAGGCATGAATATCTTCTCAGCTGTTCATGCTGACTTTTTGAGGGGGTGTTTTCCCCCTCCCCCTCCCATGGCAGCCTGAAAATATTGGTCTATATAGAACAAATAGGCCATTATGTTGTGTATTAAACAAATCCAGCACTGTTCTGGTAGACTTGATCATTGCATACTTTTGTGTCATTCAGAGAAGTTATGCCATAAGCTCTCATTTTGCTGGCACCCCAGGCAGTGTCCTCCTCCATTTATGCACTGAGTCACTTCAAAGAAAACTACTGTGTAAAAACCTAACGAAAACAGTAAAACTCATTTTGATGCTCCCCTGATGTGCAGTGGGCTCTAACATAAGTTCTCACAATCATTCCAGCATAAAAAAAAAAAATCAGTCCCATGTCTGCTTCTTTATTACATATTAAACCTCAACAACCAAAACCATAAACAGAAATAGAAGCAATGATCAATTCAGCTATGTGTCTCTGATACTAATGGAAAAACACAGGCCACAGATAAATTCATTTGGAAAGAAAAAAGAATACGGAAATGTTCTTCTCAGTCATTCAGGTAAAATCGTCTTCTGCAATATTCTAAAAAATTGATATTTAGATGCTATGATACAGACTGGAAAAATATTCACTGGGTGCTCACAGTAAAATCCTTGCTAACATTGCTGTTTAATTACTCACAGTGAATTAAAGGATCAAAGTCCTGAGGAAGTGAAAATAAGTTCTCTTTGCACTTTAAAATTATGGGTTTTACTAAGCCATGCTGAAATATTCAACTTCAATCCCTTTGCAAGTCAACAAACAAGACAGGGGCAAAAGCTCCCTCTCACAGACGTTTGTTCTGTAATACGAAATTAGTTTTCACTTACCTTAATTTGTTCTGTTTGCTAAGAATTACTGGAGCTATTGAAGCTCAGACTTGAATTTTAAGATCAAATGACTTTCTCATGAATTTATCAGTATATTAATCTCACACACCAGTGGCATCTTTCTTTACCAGCGTTTCCCTGTCTCCTGTTCATCTCTGGAGTGGCAAACTGCATATGTTGTCTGTAAATACGCACATTTCTCAGTAGTCTGCACAGTTCATATAACCTTCCTGGTGGCTGGGCTACCCCAAGCCTTGGTCTCAACTTCCAACTTCAGAAAGTAAGTGGGGAAGTAAATTATTTCTATGTATTTTCTGATTCAATCACTCCAGAGGAAGTTTCTTTATATCTTTGGACTCCTTGGCAGTGACAGACCTTGGGAGAGCAGTTTTAGTGTTCCCCATGGCTATGAGGCTGATCGCTCCCAGCTCCCTGAGGAAAGCTTTGCCCAACATTTGTCTCCTCACCTTCCAATTCATTAGGACTTCTCCAGTTACATGTAAATGCGCACACGACATACAGTCCTGAATTGCTGAGGAATAGCTACCAAAAATAACTGAGCAATTATAGACATGGTGCAGGTCGTATTTCTTGATTCATTGATGCCCCAGCGCAAAATGGAACATCTCACAAGGACCCAAAAGCGAGGAAAAGAAAAAGCCCTAAAGAAACATAAAAAGCTGCAGGATTCTTTTCTTTAGGTTAATTCATTTATATAAAATCTGCTTCCCAGATTTATTAATGATAATACCAGAAACATTTTTCAAAAGCAATAGAACGCAAGAGAGAGTCTTCTCCTGAAACAGAAATTTTAGACATCCTGAAATGAGGGGCATTTGAAAGTTATGTTAACAAAGAGTGGCTGCTAATGACCTTAGCCATTTTGTTTGCACTAAATCATTTTGCATAAACCTTTTACTGTCACAAACAAGACATTCCCTGTGCTTGCTCAAGAAGCGGACAGAGCTGGTCAAGGACTCCTTAGAAACCAAGAAATCTCACTTCTGACATCAGAGCTGGACACAGGAGCTGGTGGTGGGTTCCCACTTCTGCACAAGGTGAGCAGGGAAGCCCTAGGCAGGTTTCGATTGCAAGAGACAGACTATGGGGTAGTAACTGGGATGGAAGCCCCACAAAGAGACTCAGTCATTTAATTCATAGGATCTTTAAATGGTATGAGCTAAAACGAGTGCTGTTACCATGTATGCATCAACATCAAACCACTCTCACAGAGGGATATGACAGAAATGTGAAATTAAACTCCTGAATTCCCAGCAAAGAAAAGCTAGAGAGCATGATAAAAACATTACAGACAAGAAAGCACAAATCTGATCTCAAAATGAACATGAATAAAACTAGCATTACAAACAACTATTATGTCAAATCAAAAGATTTTATTATTGTACTATGCCACTGGAGAAAACAGATGAGTTTGCACTACCTATGGGAACAGATAAGCATTAATGACAGCATGGGAAAGATGAAAGAGATTAACTAGCTATTCTGGCAATGTGTCCTTCCTGCCTTGACCTACAGTGCAACGCAATACAACTTATTTTTTACATAAAATACTTAACAAGTCTCATAAAATGCTTTATAGGGAGAGTCAGCCAAGGTAGAGGAAGACTACAGAGAAATGCAATCCCTAGAGAAAGTCATAAGTAATTGTGATAAAAGTTTGCACAATTTCCTTGTTCTCCCTTTTCTGTCCACACCTCTTGTAAAATCTGCAGATTTTTCTTCATGTTTTCTACCCTTCTATGCCTGCTTTCATACTTTAATGTCACAAGCTAATATGACATGCCACGTATTTATTACCATAATTTAGTTACCACACAAAACTTACTCTTCTGGTTGCTGCTGAGTTGAGCTTACAAAAGAAAGAAAGTCACACGCCCTGCACCTGACAACCTCACACTTTTTGTGTGACTCCAATAAATTCAATGTTTAAAGATTCTTAAAATAAGGGGAGTTTTATCCACTATTCTGCAAGTGGCAGTCTTACAACCAATTTTCCTTGGGATCTCTTCTCAAATCAAGACCCAGCAAACAGAAATACCTAGTTACTCATGAGAAGTGTTACCTAGGTGTTTCCTGTAAACCATCCAGCACTGAAAGGCCTTGAGTAAGTCTACATTTCAAATGCATAAAGTTGCACCCAGAATCTGAAATGTTTATTCTTTCTAGGTGAGGGCAGCACTTTCTTGTAGTATGTTGTTTCATTTTTCTTGTGAAACCAAAATGAACAGAAAATCATACTGGGCATCTTTTCAGTTAGAAGAACAGTTTACTTTTACCAGAGACCATAATATGTTATGTAAAAACCAAACCAAAATAAAACCGCAGAAAACAAACACCACAAGCCCCAAGAATACCTAGGCTTTCTACTTCTGCTGGTTCCCAAGACTGGGGGGAGAAGGGGAGAAATTGGTGGGGAGAGTGGCAGGAAGAAGAGTTCAGAGTCCTTTTTTGCTGAGAGGGTGCAGATAAATAATACAGCACAGGTTAAACTGCCTCACCTTCCCAAGTCCCTGCAGTGAGCCTGTGGAGGATGGGACCCAAGGGAGGTAGACACCACTAGGAGGAGTAGAAATCTGAAGCGAGGCTGGTAGTGGAGCCACGTGGAACAAACTACAGGAAGTTTTCACTTTTGTAAGAGCTAAGCACAATTTTATGGTTGGGCTTAGAGGCAGCAGTTGTGTGTGAAACTAATAAAGGAGATAACAAAGTCATTGGTTTGTGTTGAGACGTGCAGTGCATCCACACTGCCAAGTCCATCCTGTTATTAGTGGCCCTGACTCTGATGTCAGTGGAGTCGTGCTTGCAGACGCCAAGACTGAGTTGGGCCCACTTACACTTATCAAACATGCCAAGCTACATCAGGTAAAATGGAAAAATAAGGAGGAAGCAATGACAGGAATTGCAATGAGCTACCATAAAATAAATAGCTGAGCAAGGAGCAAAAGCCACAAATCAAGCAGTGCGTTGAAATGAATAAGAGGGTAATGGGCCCGGGCAGGGTACGCATCTATTCTTCTCTCATGGCCACTGGACCCGTTCATTGACGACATATACATTGTTAAAGAACAAAGTATCGGGATGCCTAAGATAGAACTCCTGGCCTTTCTTTACAAAAGAGATTTGGATACGTTATGGCTACAGGTAATGGAAGCAATGATATCCAAAAACCAGCACAAAAATTGGTGATAGTTATTGGCAATTCTTTTGTGTGGATGGTTGATGGAAGCAAAATCTATGGAAATTCTGCTCCGTGGCACACATACTTTCTACAGACCACGTCTGCAGCATTTGAAAAATCAAACACGGAGAGCAGAAGTTGCCACAATTTGAAGCTTCTGCTCATATAATAACACATACTGTTCTTTGGTTTGTCACAGAAGAAACTCATACTGCTTGACTCACGGAGCTGTTCATGCTAACCTCTGAAGTTAGGACATACTAGCACTGGGGGATTCTTTGTCTCTCAGTACAGGTTAGATCACTGGTAATGAATGATATCCCCCGCAGCTCATCCCTAGCACTGGTCCCAAGAAGTCTGGAATTAAAAAGCAGGATTTGCAACTACCCCAACTGAATGCTTGAACTAAACCTCTAAATTTCTGCCCATGAGATCCCGAAGAAGTTCAGGCTGGTGCTTATTCAACACTAACAATTTTTTGCTTGTACAGTGAATCTTGCCTATAGTGGCTGTCGGCAGACAGCCTAGTCCTGGCTTTCCCTGTCTATGAGCTTTCACCAGTTCACCGCCCCACAAACCCCCAGTCAGGCAGCTTTTGCCCCCACTGACTGCTTCCTTCAGCAGATAGGCGAGCTTCAAGCAGATGGTGGGATGTGTCGCCAGTCCGCAGAAAGGGTGCTGGAAGAGACTCCTGTAATATGTTTATGTCCGTGTTGATTAGGACTTAAAACAAGTCTTGATACTATGCTAAACCACAGAACTGTGCCATACTAAGCACACCAAAATAAGACAACCTCTCATTCTGTGTTTAGTTCTGCATTATTCTGAGAGAGCCCATGAACTTATTTTTGTGATTGCACCATCTTGTCAATCATTTCTTGAAGCAAATTTCCCTATTGCTAAGCAAAGTTTTTAATTCATTATAACAAGGAATTTTATTCCGCTTACAGTTGAAGGGAGATCCATTGATTTTGGCACAAATTCTGCTTGTGTACAATTAAGTCCTTATTTTTCATTTAAGGCTCAGCACATCATCTAAGACAATGGAAGTAACCTTTAGTATCTACCCTTTCAAAGTTGTCACCATAGTTCTATACTAAGTGAATTTCATACACTGCAAAATTACAGTAGAATTCTTATGAAAGATACTTATTACATTCACATGAATGCCAGTGTGGTTAATAATGATAAAATTTTTTGCAGTGAAGAATAAGGAGCTATTTATGATTTACCATTAAGGATGCAATGCTGTAACTGGAGCTGACACAAATATGACTAAAAGAGAGAAAGAGAAGAATCGTTCTGTGCAGTTGACATTAAGAGCTGTGATAAGCACATGAGGAAGCTGTTACGTCATTAGAAATTAAATCATTGCTCTTTTCTCAGTTTTCTTGTATTATGTTTTACATGCTTTGTCACATATTTCGACAAGGAAATTTTAAAAAATTTTAAAATACAGTAAAATGCTCATATCTGCTTCCCCATAATTTACTTCTATGCTAGTCTTGATTTTTTTTTTCCGGAGGAGCATCATTCACTTTTTTGTGTTGACAGAAAAGAAACTCAGAACAGAGCTTGAGAAGAAAATCATTTCCCTATCCTGTATTAGGCATATGTGATGGATCCCTAGCGCATACATATTAAACCTGAATGCAGCTAGGAGCTTGTTTCCCATGATTTGAAAAGATTTCCTCTTCCACTTCAAGAAGATGAGCAGTCCATTTCATAAAGTATTCCCACCACTTCACCAGTTAGCTGTAGAGCTCGGCTCCATGCCTTATTTCATGGAGTAGACATGCCTTAAGTAGTCCTACCTATGCTTTTTAAACCAGGTAATAATCTTTTGTGACCATTTTTTGAAACTTAAAAAAAAAATCTGTATTTCTAATAACATGTCCTCTGAAAACTGGGCTCTTACATGATGTGCCTAAGTGGGGACACAAAGGCCAAGATACTTAAAATAAAAAATTAGCCTTAAAAATCTTCATCACAGTATATTAAGGTTTTAAACTTTCATGTCTCAGTTATGGTGGCACTTTCAACAGAAATATGTTTCATCATGTTCGCGTAAATTGCAAATATAAATATTTACAGAAGGACATAGCATTCTGAATAACTTGGGTATGTAACTCATTACCCTGCAAGGGGGAACTTTGCAGTAGCTATGGAAGGAAAAGGCAGAAACCTTACAAATTTAGTGAGGAGAGGTCAGAATAAACCCCTAAAGTATCTAAACTGGCTTAATATCAGCTTTCTTCTTCCTCTTAGGATGTAGAACATGTTTTCTTGCTGTTCATCTGGGGTAGGCCCATCATACCTGTTTGAAGCAGAGAAAGAACAAGCCTCCAATAAAAAATCATTTACTTTTTTGAGCCATTCTGGTGAGAAGGGTAGTGCTAATTCTGATAGCCCCTTCTGGTCCATCTCCTAGGAGAGAAGCTGTAAAGAGGAGCACGGAGAAAGAGAAACGCTTGTGGCACACGGGCCCTCTGACAGCTCTTATGAGGCGCCTGCCATGGGTCAGGGAGAAGTGGATGTGGTGGCAGAGAAATACTTTACACGTTTGCAGTGCGCTTGATCACAATAACACGCTTCAGTGTTAGGAAGTCTTCCCCTGCAAAGAGAATGGCTTTTTGCACCTGAAGTAGTTTAGCTTGGATGCAGCATCTCTGCGACCAGAACGCTCTCCAAGCAGCTGCGGATGCCAGGCTTTGCAAAAACAGGGATGCTCAGCCCACACGTGGTTCTCCAGCTCCCTCCCCTCATGTGCCGCAGCCCTGCCCAGCTCTGGTGTGCCCAGCACTGATGCACTCAGTAAGGCTCTCAAGGATCGGTGCTTGTCTTTAACCTGCTAACACACTTGCAAGTTTTCACGTTAGATTTGAAATGCACTTTTTGGTAGGAACAGCTGCAACCTACCACGGTCAAGGGGAGCTGCTCCAGTTCTGTGGATACTTCCCACTACCAAACGGTTCACCACCACCATGGTGGACAGACAGGGCCATGCAGCCTGGCAGCCTTACACCTACAGTGCCTCTAGAAGTCTGTGTAGCTGTGGGGGAGAAACACATACACGTATATGAGTGTTAAATTCCTCATCTGTAGAAGGGAAGGAAGGTCACCATAAGTCCATAAGCTCATAAACTTCTCTTTAGCTCCTATTTGTGGGGTAAATGAGGTGCTGGGACATGCACATCTCTTGAACTAGTTTGGGCTAGAATTTCTAGAAATTGAGTTTCATTAGAAAAGGCATCAAAATGGCCCACAGCATGAGCAGGAATTAACCTGAAGACAGCACGCTCCTTGTGCAGCTG
This sequence comes from Sagittarius serpentarius, assembly GCA_034782735.1. NCBI lineage: Eukaryota > Metazoa > Chordata > Aves > Accipitriformes > Sagittariidae > Sagittarius > Sagittarius serpentarius. The sequence continues at coordinate 22,892,179 of JAVKLA010000007.1, read as the reverse complement.
CCCATAACTGACCAGCAATGAGAAGGGTTTGCCTGAAACCCCAGCCTTGCCATGTACCAGCCAGGTACATCCCTCTGGAACAAGATCTCTCCAACTGCTAGTCATCCTTTTGGGATGTAGGTGGCCCGCAATCCACAGCAGTGAGCTCTTCTAAAGTAGGATGGCAGCTCCTTGTCAAATAAGCCCCAGTGGCTGGAGGCAGAGGGAGGGAAAAGATTTGTACCTTTGCACTCACTCCATCTGAACAGGACTTCGCGGCAAAACAAATGCAGAAGCCCAACCAGGAACCAAAGATACTCCTCTGCTTCAGAGGTTCATATTTTGCTAATCCTATCTGCTTACCTTCCTTGTATTGAGCGGGACAGGATAGTCTTCTGGGTGGGACAGGATGTGTCCAAGAATTACAAACTTTGGCTAGTTGTTTAATTAGTCAGGTCATCAGTCATCTAACAGCATTGACTGGGGGAACTGAGTCACAGCCGAACTTCCACACTGGTTTGCAGAGCACTGGCTATTATACTGTAAACAAGAACTGAGCACCACGTGTGTGATGAATACCAGAATATTAAATGCATTCCTCCACTTACGGCTCAGAGTTCTTTCAAGGATTGTTTTCTGAAAAAAAAAAAACCACTTTGCAATGTCTACTAGAGATAAGAACACTGCATAATTTTGAGATTTCACGACTTCTGAGTTGTTTTATTGGAAAATAAAACCTTCCTTCAGCCACTAATGAGAATGAAGTATTTATATTTAATAGAGTTTAAGTGGTAGTGGAGAAAAACTGTGTCTTAAATTGAGACTTCAGCTCCTAATTGGCCTTCTCAAACTGTAAGAGACCATTTATATGCTGAAGAAAGTTGCTGCAGTACCTAGCCATCTGTATAACCCTCCATCTCTATTTTGTTTGTGTGAATTATAATGGAGATTTACAGGAATCTGTGGTCTGCAGAATATCTTTGTTTAAAATATAATTGCCATGTATCAGCGGGAGTTCTCCCCTGAAGAGGCCTGAACAGCCAGTACAGATAAATATTCTGGATGGCACTTTCTTTTCCACCTGACAAATTATTGTCCTGCTTGGGTGCATGAAATGGGACAGAGCAAGGCAGACCGGGAGGTCTTTTGTGAGGCAGCAGAAATTAGCCAGACAACTTAGTTCTCTGTCATATAGCTATTTTAAAACACAAGTGTTAAACCTTTTATGACTTAATCTTTTTGGTGATGAGATATATGTAAAACAAGTTTTATACTGACAATGGTATAACATTTTATAAGACTGCTGGGAAAATAAATGGAAAGGAAAGATGGAAAAGAAGGAGGTTTGATATAGATGATTTACCGCAGCAGTCACTTTTACTTCTGACTTCATGTAGCCTCTGAGGACTTGTTTAATCAATAACAGTATCCCATTTGATCACAACATTCCATCCTTTTTAATACAGGAATAATAACAAATAGCTCCCCAAAAGGTGTCTGAAAGGGAAGAAGTTTGTTGAACAGGTCAGCCTTGAGTTCCGCTGCGCTTTCTGAATATAGGTCTCCTTCCTAGTGCTTCTCAAATGGTAGTCATCTGATAAGGGATATGTGCTGTGTATGCAACTGCAAGAAACAAATATGTTCTTATATGGCATGTATATTTGTATATATATGTATATGTGTATGTATATATATGTGTATACATACATATAAGTAGTAAAATAACGCTTTCTCCTTTACTTTCTGAATCCTGACATATTCATTTTTTGTGGTGGGCTAGTGCAGAGCTTCGGATAACCTTGTTTTCAAGAAGCTTTCTTGTTTTCACACAAAAAGAGGTCTGTTTGAAGTATCTCATTTTACTAAGAAATTGATTCAGGAATGGAAGGTCACATTAGTTTTTCTTTCTTACTTGCTAGTCACATGTTACTTAATCGTAGTAACAAGGTTAAGGCACTGGAATCAAATATAAGGGCAGAATGTTCTCTATTTTAGGAAAAATAAAGATTCTTTCAGATTTGCTATACTGACTGTCAGGGCTTGCACACCAATATTTTTGCCATGACATCTGATCCTAGACTATAAATTCATATATTTGTCAGTGCTGCTTTGCAAAAGACGTGTTCAGCTTGAACACTAAAGCGCAGTGGAGACTGCTGAAGAGCAGATTGATTTAGAGTCCCAAGGCAGCCTTCATATGATGCATAACTCCTACAAAACAAGAAGGTTATAGGTCTTTTAAGCCCACACTAAATCACATACAAATACAAGATGATGAACACACTAAGGAGGTTAGATTTTCACTTTTTAGATACCCTTGAGCACATGGTAGCAAAGCGTTTCACTACACTAAAAAAAACCTGGTCAAGCTATAATTTACAAAGAGAGTAACTTGAAATTTTCACTCACTGATTTGGAGTGAAAAATCATGAAGATGAGACCAAAGAACAGTTCAGACGTATTTAAAAAATTTACAACAAAATTATATTTATTTTTGCCTTGAGTTTTGTGACTGCCTTCATAATTTTGCCAGTGGTTGCTAATATTTTGTGATCTTAATAATTAAGGATGCTAAATATTTTGTCCAATTGAACATTATCTCCATTACAAAAATGTTCTAGGGAGATAAAACAGAGATCTGGGGTTGAATGCAAATGCCTAAGCACATCTGTTTATTGCTATTTTAAACGCCCAGCAAGATGCTTTATTGAATGGGTCACCTATAGGTCTTTTCTCACATCTGCCAGCTCTACATAAATACATCAGACACAGAGGATGTAGAAAACAACAATAGGTGACCATATCAGGCTCCTCAATAATCCTCTGGATCACCTGGAAGTTCATTTCCAGAAGTACGATTTTGTGGTTTTTTTTAAAGCGCCTATGCACATATTTCCTGGAAAGAAATGTAGCAGAAGTAATGAACGGACTAAAACTAAAAAGAAGTTGCAAAGTTTTGACACTCAAAATTTTAGTGCATGGCAATCTTGTCCCATGCCAATCCCACCTCTCCAATGCAGAAAATATGATGATGTAATTTGGATGAAAATTACCACGCCTTTTCATTTCAGATAAATTCTTAAATAGAATAGTATTGTGAAAGCAAATATCTGGCTAAACAAAGTGCTTGGGTACATAACTAATCCCACTACAGAGAAATAGGACTGCTTGTGTGCTCCAAGATAAGCATATTCTTAAATGCTACATTAAGCTGAAGCCAAAGAAAATAGGTATAGAACAGAGACACGAAAGACATGTTAATGGAAATGTAGAGTAAGAGGGGAAAACAGTGCAAGAAGCTGAAAGCAAGAAACCAGCAGGGGTAAGGGCAGGGGAAAGAACCTGAAACTATTTTCTGGGAAAGAAAAATTGAGACCTTTTTAGTTAATCCTCAGTGTTTATTGTTGTGGGTGAATGTTCAGGTGGAGAAATTTTAAGCAAACAGAAGGTAGGATTTGCTGAACGTGAATTTTGCACTAAGCATCATCAGGTTTTCTTTGAGGTATTTCGTCATATGGGTTACGTTTTACCCCATCAATGAGCTGCAATACTATAGGATCTGCGGAGTCCAAATAAAACAAGATATCTCAAAGCAACTAGGAAACTGAGATGCCCTGCCAGGGGGAGGAAAAAAAGCATAGACAAAGCATAAGTACCGAGGAAAATTATAAATTTTATAGCAAATACACTTGTGAATTGCAAGCTGCTACGTTCACTTCACAAAAAGAAAATGGCATGGATTTGTCAAGTAACATTTCACAGCAAACACTTCCTTCAGCTTATAGTTACTGCTACTGAGGTAGTTTGTTCTGAGTATTACAGCTGAACCTACCTGCTCCTCTGAGCCTGATGCAAAGGTAAACCCCACTGTCTTGGTCCTTGTTTTTAGTCAGGGAGCTGAATCATGCAAAGGCAGGGTGTACTCACATGTGCTTTAGTGGCAAAGCTGTGTTCAGAAATTCCTGCCTCCTTTTCCAGCTGACTTCCCCTCCACCCCTGCTGTTAGCCACCAATCAACTGTTACTTACAAGCAAACTCCTTGTAAGGCTGCTTTCTAAACCAGACATACTAAATGATGCTTTTAGCATTCATAAACTACTTAGAGGACAGGTAGCAAAGCAAGAGATGGAATACTGTATGGAGAAGAAAATTCAGATTAAAATGCACCATGTAGTCATGGTATATCATTCAACCAGCTGGGCTAAATGTCAAAGTGACTGACACTTAACTCATGCAAAACTCCCACGGATTGGAATAAGAGTGATGCATAAATAGTGACTTCAGGATCAAGTCTGTTCCTGGGAGCTACTGAACACTCTTCACTTCTACTGCAGTCCTGGAATACACTCATCAGTATCCAAGAATCTGCCCCAAATCCTAGCTGTGTTTTGCACAGCACCAAAGAACTGTAAAATTCTCATTTTATCCCATTACTGAACAAAATCTTTGGTTTGTTTTTCTATAAAAATGTATGTATGTTTTTAATGGTTTTAAGGATAATTTAAGCAATAGGGAACAACAAATACAAATCCCTTGTGGTTTTGCATAATGCAGAAGGAAAATATGCCAAGGATATGGTCACCAAGAGGCTGAAATACTGTTGGCCAGAGATTGATTGCACTGTTTGTAGCCATTTAATGTCCCTAAATGTTTCTTTTCTGACTAACAAACGGTTAGATAAATAACAGAGAAAGTCTACACAGGTTTTCATCCTTGACTACTCTCACCACAATTCATTCAAAATCAAAGTCTTCTGGACTGACAAAAAGCCTCTGTTATTAAAGTGAATTAACTTTAGTAATTAGACACATTAAGCACATTAAAGATGATTAAATATTTGGGTACTACAGCTGTGCGGTCCATATGAAAGCCATACTTAGCTGTTTGTCTCAAGTAACTCTCTTTAACCTAATGCAACTCAAGAATTCAAAACCTTTCCATGCTGTTTCTAGGTGGACCTTCATATAATGTTTTTCATTCCTGCAAAAGTGGAAGAGAGTTCTGCACAATTTTTGACATTGTCAGAGTTGCTTTTCTAATTTTTAGAAACAGAAACATCAATAAAATTAGTAAAAATTACTATTCTATTTGAAGCTGAAGCTAAAGCAGCTTCTTGTATTTTGGGGATAGGCGCCTACGTATTTCAATTCTTTCGGAAGTTGATTCCATCGCCTGCAATGCAAATCATCATATTGTGCCATGGAAAGTGAGGAAATATGAAGATAGAAAAGGGAAATTTTGCTTTCCACCATTATCCTTGCTCAGTGTGACATGTACCTCTGCCACTTTATTTAGACAGGGCCTGTATCTACCCCAGAATAAACTGAGCTACTACATATGATTCAGAACAGAAGGCAATAGTTTTAGTAAAACCCTTTCTCCTTAGCTTCCGAGAGTGATAGAGAGAGGCAAGTTTCTCTTGTAAAATGCAGAGTTACACAGTTTTAGAATCTTGCCAGTGCAACAGCATGTTCATCACTGCTAGCTTCAGTGGAGCGCACAGCCTCACTGGAGCAAAGCGCGGGGCTGTGTTTAACAGGTAGTTATAATTCTCTGGTCCGTTGGTTCAACAAATGAAGGCATGTTCATTGGTAGAAAAGTAATATAGTTTTGTCAGAAATATCTATAGTCTGTCTTCTGCAAAACCTGCACCATTATCACATAACCCAGAGCTTTTCTCTTTTCATAGATTCATCTTTTTCTGTAACTTTTTTGGATAACACTTCCCTGCATATGTAGTGTCAGCCAACTGTACATTTTTTTAGAATGCCAAAGTATAAGCAAATGCTTCAGTTTTCAGATGAACCTGGGTTCTTCCTTTCTTCACTTTAGGTGCAGCCTACAAAGGATTTTCTGCTGGTTTTCATAATTGCTCCTTATCGTAGGTGCTTTTTGTAAACACTTTGACAGCAGCTCTCGCTTCGCACCTGGACGTTTCAGGAGCAGCAACCTGCCAGCTCACTCTGTCTTCAGCAGCATGAAAATGTATAGTCAGTTTTCATGACCTCGCACAGAATTTCATGCAGAACTACCCAAAAACAATCCATCGGCTTTTGGGTTTTACCCCAGCTTGCACTGCTTCAAAGTAATTTCACCTCGGATGCCCCTTGCAGGTTTCAGCCATATTCACAAACTGCAACTTGCCCCAGTCTCGGTCTCCTCACCCCCCGAAGAGTGCTGGCAGGCAGGACAGCAGGCAGTGAGCGCTGATGGTGCCTCAAATCCTTCACCTTTCTCATCTCTTGCGTCTGCCACCTTTTCGCTAAGATTTTCAAGACTTTCTAGCATGCCGGCACTGTCAGCAGACATCTTGTGCGCTTCAAGGTTTTTGTCTGTTGTCGCTGTTGCTCAGCGTGCCCACCCTCGTTCTGCTAATTATGGGGTACTGTGAGGGTTTTTTGCCTCTGTGTTGCCCTTTTCTACATGACGGGCATGATTTCTAGAGAAGGCTGTGGACACCAAAAGGTTGGTGGGCTGTGGTGTCTGCCTGTCCGTCGAGCAGTTTCGGGAGGGACCGCAGCTGGCTGTGCACTCGCTCCCTGCAGCAGAGCCAGCCCTGGGCACGGGCTCTGCTTTGGCTGCGGCACCCTGCTACATAGGAACCTTTGTTTCTTGTGAGGATGTTTTATGACTAACTTAAAATCAAAGAGACAGTAAATTCACATGTAAAAATGTATACTGAAACCAGGAAAAAAATATTTCTTTCCGTATTAGCATCTGTTTGCTTCAAAAACAAAGAAATGGAACTTCATGTAAGGAAGCAAATATTTTGTTTTAATTTGAATAAATATTTTCTTTTATGTATCTTTAAGAAAATAATCATGCTTGTAATCAACATATGCAGCCCTCCATTCGATTTTCAGAGATTTGCTGAACATTTGTGGAGAAATATTTGATTTCCAGTCTGCAACAGCAGCCGTTTAGCATAGTGCAACACTTTCTCTGCTAGCCCCTATAGCAGTGACATTATTCGTTACATTAATTGTGAGGAAGAAAGAAATGGTCTTGTGGTTGAGATGCAGAAGCCGAGCACCTCAGTCCTATTCTTGGCCCCACCACAGATTTCCTGCACAGTCTGGGGTGAGTGACATAACCTCTCTCTGCCTCCATTTCTTCCTCTCTGAAGTCTGTCTAGGTTTTTGTAGACACCTTTATCACTGCAGTGGGGGAGGACCTGCTCAGGGCAAGGCAAACAAATGCTCAGCTGCTTCAAGTTTGAAGTCTCCCTTTTATTTCAGCAGAGACGCTTGGAGGCATAGCGCAAAATGTTCTGCAAACCTCCCAGCAAGTGGAAGCTGAAGGCTTGATCAGCAGCCCAGCTTCTTCTGTTAGGCAGAGGATATGCAATTCCACCCAGATGATGACAGAAACCGTGGTGTCAGGAAGATAAGGACGGTCAATATTTCACAACTGATTATTTTCTCAAATAGAGATGAAAAGCTGAAGCCTCAAAAAGGTCACTGAGGTGCAAATCTGACCAATTAAATCAATTTATAGGTTGCTATAAAATATGTACATATTTGAAATGTATCATTTTTAAGTGGAAAAAAAAAAAATTCTCAGCATGTTCTGGAACAGCCCGAAACCTGAGACTATGGTATGTGCAGAAGTACAGTGCAATCCAGGGTCTGAAATTTTAACTCACATGTCACAAGTTACCAAAAGCCTAGAAATTTTCCTTTCCCCTTTCCTACTCTTCTGAATATAAATAAAAGAACACATATAGAAGAAAACAAGCTGAAATATTAAAATGAAACTTTGTTTTTAGAAAAAATCTAATTTGAAATAAGTGTGAAGTCCAGAGAATCACAGGAGTAACCTGTTCTGATCTTTTCTGTTGTTATCAGGCTGATTTTCAAATCGAAGGGATTCTGATATTGTACATAATCTTTAAGTAAATATCCAGAGTTTTGGATCTATAGCTGAATTAAATTCCAAGTGTTTTTTGGTGATGAGTATCATTACTTCCCGGATACTCAGTTATCCTGAAATGACCTGGAAAAGCAGCATCACAAAAATACATTGTAGATTTTATGAGGTCAGTTTCAATTATATCCAGTCCGTTACTTCTAACACACTTTCCTCTGAGTGCTGTATCTATTATTTGAAAATGTTATTTTATGTTTGCTGTGATATTCTCCAGTTTTTTAATAAAATTCCTTTGAAAATGCCTATTTATCAGTAGCAGGCATAAGCCTGGCTTTTGCCTTGGGAAACAGTGATCCTTCTGGAAGAATTACTTTAGGTTGCTGGAAAGATTAAAAACATAATTTAGTCTTATACAAACATGAAGCATGACTTTAAAAAGCTGCCCTTCTAGATATATGGTTTGTTCTTTGGTCAAAATTAAAACAAAGAATGAAAATACTTAGCTAAAAGGCATACTTTTCATCTTCTAGTTGCTCTTTATAGCAAAAATCCACTTATCTTGGCTTTCTATATAAGGTATTTTACATCATGTAGAATTATGGCCGGGTGTGTATAAAGGTTGTGTCAGCATTTCCATTATAAAACCATATTTTAGGGGGTTTCTAACTCAGCCATAAAAACTCACTCCACGCTGAAACTTGGCATACGAAATCCCAACCTGGAACACTTTTTATCACCACCATTTTATAAAAAAATCTACCTTTGGCTGTTTTTCAGTTTTCTGAATGACACATAAAATGAGCAGGATTTCGGGTGGGGGTGAGGGGCAGTGGCTGCCTGGTGAAGATGCTGCTCGCCGGTGCCGAACGAATGGGAAATGGCACAACTTCAGCCCAAGCCATGCTGCCTTGTCACTGATGAACCTTCACTGTAGGCCGGGGTCAGCCCCACGTGCGCAGGAGGCACAAACCGTCCCTGTGCCAGGCTGGCAAGGCACCCCAGGTGTTTAGCCTGCACAAAGCAGTGAGGTGACCACTAGTTCCCCCAGACCCAAAGCTGCACGCGGGGGTAGGAAGGTCAGGAGAAGCCACCTCCAGAGATGCCACCTCGTTCGGCAGGACGGCCAGTCATCCCAGGTAGCAGCCGAATCACGTACACCATTTTGTGCAGAAGCGAACAAAGGCAGATAACCAGTGTCCGTGCAACTCTCAGACACCCCATGTTGTTGCTTTTTAGAGATACTTGTGAGGTACCTCATGACAGGAGCCGCCTTTCGTTATTTATGCCTCAAGTAGTGCACAGAATCATGTTGAAGGTGTGACTGCCAATAAGCTACACTCCCATATATGTAATAATGACTGCACTGTATTCAAATTCAGCACTGTCACGGGAGGCGAGAAACACCCCCAAATCCAGTATTTGGACATTACATAAAATGAGGGAGGTAGATAAAAGGCCAGTGAAAGGAGGAGCAAAAAAAGACTAAAATGTTTGCAATCGGGAGACGTGTCTAACGACGCCAGACAAAACGCTCAGAAGTTATACCCGTTGTCAACGTCTACTGCCAGCGAGAAGGCTCAGAAGAGAGCTCAGGAAGCAGAGGAAAGGTGGCTATAGGTAAAAACGATACCCTTCAGAAATGACAAATCACATCCAAAAAAGGAGAAGCACATAAATCCTGGCAAGTTAAATGTTAAACCTCAGGAAGGCATGCCAATTTATTGAGGAGCAACTTATTAAAGGAACTCATTAAAGGAATAAAAGTTAATAATAAAACCTTTTTCAAATGTTTCAGGAGCAGGAATTCTGTCAGAAAGTCAGTGGGGTGAATCCCAGATCTGAGAGAAGTTCTTGGTGACAGTAAAACTCTCAGAAATGTTACATGAATTATTCGCAACTTGTCTTTGCAGTGGCAGTCGCACAGGCTCCCAAACCGAAGCTGAACTCTGGGAGAAATGAATTGAAGGACCTATCTCAAACTGGGTCTGTAGAAGAAGTTTTTTAAAAATCTTGAAAAACAGAAAAGTGCTCTATTAAGGAAAATGGTACTCATCCAAAAAAGCTGAAGGGACCAGTTCAACCAAATTGCAAACCACAGTGTAGAAATTATCACTTAAACCAGCTTCTGTGTGCACCAGCATCCCTACAAGACTGGGTGTTAGATTGGCCTTTGCTTTGAGCCAGTATGGAAGACCTCATGGTTTGCATACTTATAAGTAATTTTTTTTGTAAAATTATATACTTATATCTAATGCTTTGTTCCTTTTATGGAAGCTCAGCTTCTGGAGATCAGCCTGACAGTTTCCTGCTCCCTAGGCATCACTGAGCCTTGTGGCCTGGAGAGTGTGGCCACCATGCTGAGAGTCGTGTTACTGGGAGGAGAAAGTTTATGAATGTTACATCAAAAATCCACCACTGAGCAAAGAGACCACTTTCACAACAACCTTTCTGGCTCATAGTATTCTGGATACAAGACCGTCCATGTTAAAAGGGATAATTCCATGAATTAACATCCTTAATCCTTTTGAAACAAATTCATCTCTGAAGCTGCCTGGGAATGGAGCCCTGAAGAGTGGGTTTACACCGAGATCAGCCAGGGCTGCAGAGCTGTCTCAACCACCATAGATGCTTTTGAAGAGGACGCCGCTAGTAGCAGGGGAGAAGTGCTACATCATGGCCTCCCCCAGCTACTGATCTGCGGGCAGCACCATTGACTTCCAGGACCACTCCACCAGCGAGGAGCTCTCCCGCCCTGCTTACCACGTCTTTCTCCTAATAGATTTTCACCTTGGAAAAGGTCGTTAGTCACAGAAGCAAACAGTTCAAAGTCCTGATGCTAGGTCACTAGTTATAAAAACTTACTTTCTTTTGGACAAAACAACAAGCTTGTTGTCCTTGATCTTGTCATTTAGCTTTCTTCAGTGTTAGACACTTAATTGCCTTCCATTCCTATAAGCAACTGTTTGAAAGGTGGGAGCGTCCTCCTCCATAGCGCTACCATGCAGTGTCACCTACACAGACAGGGTCCTGCCCATTAATTGCAGTTATTGTCACTTTGTAAGAGTACTGGAAGATCATGCAGCTCTGCCGTTTCTGGCACATCCTGCAGAGGAGAGCAAACCTTGCCTGTTTTCTAATAGCGTCCCAGATTACTTCTGTTTCAGAGCAATTTATTATGAGCTTTGGTATTACCTTTGTATGTTGTAGTTTCTTAGTTGTATTACCTTTGTATCTTGTAGTTTCTTAGTTACACATCTACTAAAGCTTACCTCTATAGAGGGAACAGGCATGGATTTCATGTATGGAGGCTGCGTTCCAGCGCAAGACTGGGCCTCTCATCATTAATGCTTCAAGTTAGGAACCTTTACAGGTTTTTTCCTTCTTCCCTTTCCTTACTTTTCCTCTGTGAAAGACCTCATATAACTCAGTGGTACTGAGAACAACCCATATGACTTCTTCATGAAACAGAAGTTTGGTGGTTTTTCTCCCCGACATCAAAACTGTGAACAGTGTGCAAGACGACAGGATGATAGGCTCTCCCTCCCGGATGGTCTTGGCTGTGGCCGTAACAAGAATGCGCTGACGATCCTATGTGTACGATGCACCCACATTTCCATCCTGTGGGGATGGAGGCAGAAACAGGGATCACCAGCTCTTAGGCCCATATGAGCAAGTCCTGCCAGGGATATTTACTGGTAGTAATCTCAGTTCCTTTTTCAGTGTCTCCCAAGAGAGAGCATATTTTTTAATTAAGGTTTTGCATCTTCCTGTAAGAATGTTTTTGACATTTATGATGTAGCATTTCTGCACAGAATTACTTTCCCAGAGCTGTCCAATTGTTCTCCCAAGTTTTCATGGCAGTATCTGTTGTGCATTTAGGCATGAGAAAATATATATTCCGCTCTGGTAGTGAGCAGATAAAGTGTTAATTTCTCTACTACTGTCTGAGGTGCAGTGCATCCCTGCTTTCCAGCCTTCAGGCCAGATCAGTAAGATCCCAGTGCAAAACATGTGTGTCAGGGAAGACAAGAAGTTAAAGAAAGAGAAGTCTAAAATGCTGCAAACTTCTGAAACCTTTAGTGATGCCTTTGATGCTCTCTCTTACAATACTGCGTGTCATACTGCTGGTTTAGTGCTAGTTGTGTCTTCTCTTGTCCTTCACAAGTATGTTATGATGACAGCATTAGACAGTGTTTTAGCAAATACTGACACTGCACAGGTATCACTGGTGTCTACTCTAACCTGTGCTTATCCCATCGCTGATACTTCTTTCTTAGTGACAATACAGTGAATTGGTGCTCAGGCGTATTGAGAGATTCCTCTTACACAGGCAGGTAGGGTTCCCTTGCCTGTGAGAGGGTACTGTCCTAAGAAAACTCTATCCCTCCTTTCCCCTGTACTCCCAGAGTACTTGGTGACGGCTAACAGGATTGGATTGGTTTTGGGGGTATATTTGGTGTTCCTCCCACACATGCACAAAAAATCACTCCTGTCGATAGCCATGCAGAGACCCTGTTACCATCGCTGCTCAGCTGGTAGGCATTAAAGCGTGAGAGCACTCTGTGTAGTTGCGCCGCAGCTTCTGGGCTTCCTCCAAAACTCAAACTAAACTGGATGATCTTACCGCTGTCATAGCACTCGAGCTTCCCACAGGCTTTGAGGAAAGCTCCCTACCCCTTTCCCTACGACCTGTTGGAGGTACATGGCAACACTTTCACGGGCAGCATGGGGGACTTACTAGACCCCAAGTCCTTCCCTGAAGTGATCCTGGAAGCAGCGCGCACCTCGATGATGAATCTTAAGAACGACAGAGGAATTTGTGGTTGCCCTGGAAACTGCGACCAGAGTCCAGACTGTGTGTTAGAGATGGGGCTGGAGTTGGACAGGTGAAGACTAGAGAGCTGTCACGAGCCAGGCATTGCCTCTGCGTGACCCACAGCACATAAAACAAGACGCGTACGGACGGCAAAATAGTAATACTAATATGTCACCACAGTTGCTTAATGCAGCCTGTGAAGCTTTTCACCTGACAACGAACAAGGTGAGGAGAGGATGACTACACTCTCAAAAAGCGGTCAAGGACCGTCTGTAAGCAGATGGGAGAGGGCTTCCCACCTTGACGCAGTGCAGAGCCCAGGGCTCGTGGCCTACAGCAAGAGCTCCTGAGCACCGCAACCCTGCACCTGAGAAGGCAAATCTCTTTAAAGGCTCATATATTTAGGGAATATCTTACAGACAATCTCTATTCAAGTGAGTTTCTCTTGGTTTATGCTACTTGAAATGTAGTCCTCACTATAGCATAGGGAATGAAAACATTCCGTTTTCTCATGACATTCAATACTGAAATGTATAAAAGGAGTCCCCTTTGGTTTGAAGGAGGAAAGAATTAACCAATATTGTAAATTCTGTTGATTCCTGCTAACACTGGATTTGTTTTCATGGACAGATCCCTATAATACAGTACCATTTGGGGCATAACGTCAGAAGAAAGTCTGCATTTGCTTTTTTTCCGCCCAGTTTGTTGTTTTCTATATTTTGGCAGGGAACAATCTGCACAGCTTCCAGATCATAAAGCAGAAGTAGCACTTCAACAAAAGAAGAAAAGTTGGACTGCTTATAGTGTTAAGTAGTTTTAAGTCATAGATTAAATTTGGAGAAAAATGTGAAATAAGGATTACTTCAAATAGCTATTCACTTTATTTTTTCCACTGTGTCACAAAACCTACTTTTTAACTTCTCATCTGCTTTCTATGTTTCCATAAGGCCAGGTCTAGAACAGGATAATTTAGGTTCATATTACTGTATGATACAAGGTGGACACCGCTTGTGTTAGTAAAACTAATTTTTGCAGGAACAGTTTCTTACTACCCACCCTGAACAACATAATTGAGAGCAGCAGCAGCGCAGCTTTTCTATAACAAACCCAGCAGTGGTAGGGCTTTTACAGACACAGGTACACTGGTTAACCCCTCCTGGCATAGGCTGTTACAGCTATGCCAGAAAATATTGGTACTGTAGACCTGGTTACGTTATTTGTCAGTAATTTCTTTCCTATCAATCACAACAGTGTTAAGCCGGAAAGCCTTACAAAACTGGATGAAAAAAAGCCAAAGAGCTTCACTTTAATTATAGAAAGGAAAGAAGAGTTTTAATCCTCCTGTAATATGTGGTAGAAATACAGTGGATTAAAGGCCAAAAGCAAGAATGCTGATGTGTTTGTTAAATCGCAGCTCCCAATGTGGGTGAAAAGAGGATTTCCACAGGAAGAGAGCAGTCCCCCAAGTACTGTCAATCTTAGTTATTCTAGGGAACTCAGCTATGGAAATCCAAGTCAGATAGGAATATCCATGTCAGATAGCCACATGTGCAGCAAGTAATTGATTAATCTGTATCACAACTTCCACTGTATAGCAAATTATTAAACAGATTGATCTGCCCGTTGAAGGAACAGCTAGTCTTCTGCTTTCTTGTGATAAACGCTTTCTCCATTGTGCTATCCAAGGCATTTCCCTGTATATTTCCTTCATGCTAGAAAATCAAGAAAGTGATTTTAATTATTGCTTTTGCTATCTGGAGAGTATTAGCAATGTCATTAATGATCAGAACAAGAGATGTAAAAGTCACACTGATTTGAGTTGAACATTTATAGAAATTTGTTCAATGAGATCAATAACTCAGTATTTCATTATGGTGTTATTGGGGTTTTTTTGAAGGCCATTGTCTTTCTTGTAAAATAGGTGGTGACATTAATTAAAAGTTAAAGCTGAAGCAAAAAATTAATCAAAAATGATTTATGTGCTAGAATGTTTGTCCAAAGCCTGAATTAGATAACAATAGCAGATGTTTGCTTTGCAAATAGAAACCAGTACAGCTCAATTGACTGTAAAACTGAATGCCAATCAAATCATACACTGAATGCTGTGGCAAGTTAAAGGAATATTTAACTCATTTTAACTACGATCTTACTGCATTATTTCATTACATGTATGTGCACATGTACAGTACATGCTGCATTGCATTAACTCAAAAGGGGAGGACTAAAAGGAAAGAAAGTAATGACGAAGTTAAGGGACTATGGTGGAGGATACCATGGATTGTTAGAAAAGCAACAAGGAAGCACAGTAATGTTAGTGCACACCCCTGTCTGGTTCCACGTGTCCTGGAGTCATTTACTTTTCCTTGATTGCACCTAGCACAGAAGCATAACTACAAGCTTCGAGGTACTGGTAATAAAACAAGGGAGGAAGCTGGCACCAGCCAGAGAAAGTGTAGAAAGAGGTTCTTCCTCCATCTCCAAGATGGAGGTGTCCCAACAGTGGAACTCACCACTGGCTGGAAGGAAAGACTGAAGTTTTATTAAGAGGGGGACAGGTTGCCTTGGTTTTAACTTTCTAATTTGCCTTTCAGTAAGCAAATCTCTTTGTTCTCAAGGAAGGTCTTCCTTTACCCTTAATCACCGCTATAAAAAATTCCAACGAAAAGCTGTTTACTGATGTCACACCTCATGTGACCTGTGACGCTACCTCTGTTGAGATAACAGGGATAACAAGCTCCTGGAGCTCTGGGACTTTAGAGTTCAGATGAGAAATAGGTGTAGGAGGCCAGGCCTCTTGTCTGGTGCCCTTACGATGGACAAAAGGATTTAAAACTTATTGGCTTTTTGTTCATGATAGGTAACCTGGAAAAATGTTCTAGGACTTTCACTAAATACCTAACATACTACTTCTGCATTCGTTTATACTGCACATTAAAGTATCTGCAGCTGTTGCACACTGAACTGGAACATATACCAGTTTTCTCTTATTGGGCCTTACATCAGACTACCAAATGCAAATTATTGGAGTAACTACTTAAAATGCAGTCTTCCAGGTCAGCATTTCTATGTAAATATATCAAATAATAGGCATATTTCACAAAGATATGATCTAACTTTGACGGCCTTGGTATGTTGAGTGCAGTCCTCACAGTGGTGGGCTTCTTAGAAGGTGCCACTTCTGGTCCTGCCCCAGGAGCAAGTCCACAGCCTTGCTCTGCGGCCAAGGGTGGTGTGAGAATGTGTGCGTGCCAGATTTTAACCAAGTCCAGCCAACACCGACATACGCTACAGAAGATAATTGCCTTTAACACCATTACGCTGGAAACTAAAACCTAATCACTAGAAGACAGGGAAACAAGACACTTAGTGTTCCAAACTCCAATGCGATGTTCATCACTCACACAACTGCTACTGCCCATCTAACCTTAGCTTTACCCCCTCAGATTTGCAGAAGTACACGTAAAGGTCAAAATAAACAACCAGGCGATATAAAATCCCATTTCCTTTTCAGCTGAACTATCTCCAAAGTACTAAAACATGAACATATGCTACAGTATTACTCACTACATAAAAATACATATGTTAGTAGATATACAGTGTAGTTAAAACACAAAATTATACAATCTACATATACTTATATAAACCTGCAACAACATCATCTATCAACACACCCAGTCAATCAAATCCTATATATAAAAATATTTTCTTATTCTCTACCAGACACTAGACAAAAGTTACAGAACTTTCAAATGTAGGCATTCCTCTTGAAAATTTCATTACATTCATAAGTGACAGGATTTTTTTTAAATCAAAGTATACAGTGTTGCCACTTCGCATGATTTCAACGAATCCTCATTAGTTGACAGTTTCTAAAGTCTCAGCTCCTGAAACTCCAACTTCAGCTTTTTAAAAACAGGACTTTTTGTCCTCATACGAGGGAGAAACAGTTAATGTCAGTTTTAATACCTAAAAATTCAATTACCAGAAACAAATAAAAAGAACTCAACTCAGTATTTTGAAAATATTGCTCCTTACTCTAACAGGAAAGGTTATCATTAATCCACCCAAATCTGCTGATTCTTTTTTCAGACACATTTCCTTCCAAATTACTGTGGTTTAAAATAAAACCTAAAAAACATCAGGGTATTTTGGGTTCTTTTTTTTTAATTATTTATTAGAAAGGAAAGTCAGTTTTCTAAGCCTACCTTTTCCTAGCTGAAAGTTCCTTTAATTTTTAAAAAGCAAAGGAGACTTGAAGGCTAACGTTTGGTAGATCTTATTGATTTTAAACCCTGAAAATAAAAAAAAATATTTTGTCATTGCCTCAGCCACAGGTAAAATGTTTTCTTTGTGTCTACAAGTCTTGAAACTTCCTCACTGATGTCTGAGGTCAGACCTTTCGGTGAAAGCAAAGCACTTGCAGAAGACCGCCATCTTTTATGCATTGCTATAAGAAGATATAACAATTAAAATGACAGACGTTTATGTGTCTCAAATCTCATAGTGGTCTGCAGCCTAAAAACTGGTTCCTCAAAAGCCCTCTAATGTGCCTTATGCCTTAACTAGCTGTTGATTGTACTTATTTATGCAGAACACAGTGACTGAATACTATGGATTCCTGCAACCGAAGTGCCTCACCTGGCAAACCCTTGGCACTGGCAAGGCAAAAGATTGCTTTGAGTATTGTGGTGTTTAGTCAAAACATTTTCCTCCATTTCACCAGCTAGAACCTTTCCATTCTTCATCTCTTCAGTGAAACATCTCCTAGTAAGAAGCCCCAAGCAGCATCTGCATATAAAAATCAGGTCTTAAGGTCCCTACAAAAATGGTAGATACTGACTGTTAGTCAGTGGAGCAAAACTGATATTCAGTTCATGGTTTTGAGCTGGCTCCGTACAGAGCCATGAATTTCAGCCAAAGTTAGATGAATCTTTTTTGGCAACTGATTGCATGGCAGCCCTGCCACTGACCCCCAAGACATAGAAGTTGGTTGAAGAATGTAGAAATTATGGCATGCAGAAGTTCTTTTTGTATTATTGGTGACTTACCTGAGGGTTTCTTAGACTGGCTGACTTACCAGTAGCTAAGAGTAGCAGTAATTATAATTCCTGAAAAAAGACTGTAATCAGCAGGGATGTGCAATCAGTAGGGGAAGCTCTAGGGGAGCCTCAAACTTTCAAATGGATACAGGAATCCAAATGATTTTTAATACTCCAGGTTAAGTTTACACTTAATATAAGCATATAGGAAAATGCCTGCTTTCTAACAGCATTTAGCTAAATAATGTTATAACCAAAACCCCCAAATCTGTGTGTCTAAGGTTAAAGCCCTACATTCATGGTCAATGGGTAAGTAGCCTAACCACTTGCAAATCTCATCTTCACTGTACTGAGGGATGTTTGGCACTTCTCTGAAATAAGATGCTTATATTTTTGTTACTCAGTTTCTATTACTGCAGAAACCTAAGAGAGGCAGTCAGTTTGTAAATGCTGCCAGTTTCTATCTTTCAGACTCCTCATTCATTTATTATTTGGTTGCCATTGACTTTCTTGGGCAATTTTTAGTCACTTGACAGATTTTCAGAAAACTTCAAAAAGAAACTTCAGAAGTCTTCTATAATTCTTTTCCTAGGTGTTTTAAAATAATGTGTCAATAAAATGAATACAGAAAAATAAGAAGAGGGAGAGTGCAATATACACAAAACCTTCTTCCTGCAGAGAAGTGTTCCACTAGGCATAGTGATTATTTTTTTTTCAACTAGCTTAGGCAGGATTATTACTTAGTTAATTCTTGATTACTTTTTTTACACTGGAACATGATTTAATAACTTACCTTTTTCTGACCCTCTAAACCCTACAGTTTACTATTCATAATGATAAGAAATAGCTTGGGTATTTGTTGCTGCACAGATCTGTATGTTCTTGGACACCACAAACAATATAAATCTTTTCCATTTTTATGCCTGATCATTTTCCCAATGTACTGAAATGTTTGAATTTCCAAGGTCAGAAAATGATTGATCTTATTAAATGTTTGACACAATGAACTAAGCAAAACATCTTTTGATATTATAAAGAGAAGATAAAAGAATGAATTCTTATCTTTGTAATGCTTTAGCTGCATGACTTCGGGGTTCTTAGGCTATCATAATATAATGTTTATTAGAAGCCAAAACAAAGATTTCTCTCTTAAAGAAATATCAGAATGTAATACAGAAGGCAATCTGATAGACACATCCTATTCAAAAAGAAAGTACTGTGTTTGCAAAATGCTAGGAATATTAAGCAAAAAAAAAAGTATTTAAAACCAGTCAAATGAGAAACTCCTTTCTGGGCAGGACACTCACGGTGTCTAACATGCTAACAGTAAAGATTTTCAGCGGAATGTATAACAAATCTGGGGGACTTTTATTGAAAAATGGCCATGGGCAGCCATATTTTGGTTTTGGCTAAACCTCAGTCATCATGTTTTGATTTAGAAGGAGAAAACCCAAACCACCTGTGGTTTTCATTTTTTATTCATGGCCCATAGGAATACAGACTTTACACCTTCCAATTTTTCCTACCCATGTGCAGCCTGTTAATCAGAAAAATAATATTTTAAAGCTATTCCTATCCACGTGCAGAATTTTAAAGAGACTAAAGTGAAAATATACAGAACCCATCACCAGTATTGCCGATGAACACACAGGAGGGATCTTGCAAACTCCAAACTTCCAACCTGGGTGTCACAGGTTGCCCTTTCTAGATAGAGCACATCTGCTGCAGTGCCAGCACTCACCAACTTAAGGTTATATGTTATTTTCTTTTCTTGATGAATAATAATGGAGATAAGTGAAGTAACAGCAGATCTAATGTGACCAGGAGACAGACTTCTCCTAGGTAATGCTCATTTTCCACAAGTACATTGAGTGGTTTTGAAGAGGTTATGGACAACAAATTTCCTTAGTCAGCGAGGATCCATATAGCAAGCTGCAGGACACTACCCTGGAAAAGTAAAAGGAGAGTACAAAAAAGAAAAGTATGCACACAATCTCCAGAGGTGGCGGTGGTGAGATTTCAAGTGAAATGAGAACACGAACAGTCTGAAACCTGGTAGCTCAGGTGAGGGGTGAGGGACACTCACTTCATAGCTGTGCCTTATGTGGTTATGCCTACAAAGATGCACCAAAACAGAAATATCAGTCGAGTCCTCCCCCTATTTTATTTTAAAGGAAAAAGTGCATTTTATGTGCTAATCTACCACTGCAGACTTTCAAAGCCTCCACCCTTTGTCATGCAAAGAAATGCTGACATGCATTTCTTTTGTCTTAACCCACATCTAACTGGATCTCCAGCTGGCAGATGTTACTGGCAGCTCTCTTTGAGAAAATACACCGGGTGAAATCCAGATCCCTTCGAAGACAGTGAAAGCTTTGCCATGGACTTCAGTAGGGCCATATTTTGCACACTTCCGTTTAATAAGGGTAGAAAACTAACAGAAATAATTTGTTTTTAAAATCTCTATCAAAATATAGGTATTTCCTTTCTTAGCTAAACTAAGCTTCACTTTCTTTGTTATAGCACTCCCATTGCAAGCAATTGGGTTTATATATTCAAATGTATGTATATACACACACACATGAATATAAAATATGCATAAATACAGTTTGTATGAAACATGAAAATACTAAATATATTTAAAAGAAATCTAGTTATGTAGGCCATTACCTTTCCTTTTACAGTTAAACTATTTCTACAACAAATGGTCATTTTTCCCACAGAAGTTAAGAATATGATAGTTAAAAAAGACAGTACATGAATGTATATATAACCATTACATATATATAAGTGAAAGACCCTGAATCTCCTTCACTCTTTCTCATACACATATCAACATATACATACAATAGTAAAATACCAAAAAAGCCCTGAATAAGACAACTTCTCTGAAGAAGTTTTAATGAAGCAGAGGGAGACCACAATGGCAATCAATGGCTTTATGAACAATTCTGTGGTCAGCGGCTTGATCATACAAACTAGTCATGATAAAATTATAGCTTAGGGCCCTGGTAAAAGCACCATAAATTGCAGAGAGACTCATCACATTAGTAGAATGACTAATATTCACGTTTGTAGGTGCAGATCTTTTGTTATAATGAATTACAACAACCTTCTGTAAAGTCTCCATGATCTACTTCTCAACAGTAGTTTTCTAAAAAGCTTCCAGAAGCAAATGAGAGAACCAAACCCATACTTAATATTCACACATTTTGCTACTCTCTCTGGATTATTCCTTCAGTCTTTAAGCAGATATACATTCATTTGATTTTTATAGTGATTTTATTCTATGTAGCAGGATGGGGTTCCTTGCACACACATTTTCCCATTTTTTTCAATTGTCTTACCGATTTGTCAGCTTCAAAATAGTGAATAATGTGATCCACTGACATAGCAACATAACAACTGTTTCTCCAAAAGTGCCTGATAAATAAGAGATGACTGAGCCCAGCAATTTTGTGAGATGGATAAATATTATCCAGGTCTCGTAAATGAGGAAGTCAAAGCACAAAATGCTTGACAAGTGAAGCACTTGTCAACAATACCCAGCAATGCCATGACAGAACTGAAACTAGGTCCAAAATCCCCATTTTTCAGGGAGGACACGGCTTAGCGTAAAAGTTAGTCTCAGGTTTTACTGAACCTGAAGCATCGTGGATATCCCGCCAGCTCCCTGCAGACACCATTCAGCTGCTGACGCATTTGACATTAAAGCATATGTTCTGGTTAAAGAGAATGTATTTAAATGCCATGTAGGGTCACCTTCCATAGTAAACCAGGTCTACCAAAATCTGAGTTTCCATCACCTGTATGCTTTCCATTTCTTATTTGCATCTGGAGAAAAGAAAACACAGAGGAAGTGAAAGTCAAACCAATTTTTGACTCATGAATAGCTCACCTCCTACATTTCAGGTGCCTTCCTAGCTGAATGCTGCCAAAAAGACCTGGGGTAGGGAGGGAAAATAGACAGTGCAGGTTGTTGAGGGAGAAGAGTTTTGAAGCCGGTTTGATCCAATGCAAGAAAATAATATTTAAAAGCTCTTTGTACAGACAAGAAGAATGTAACACATATACAGAGATAAATTTGTAAAACTGAAAAAATGTTACAAGCATGCCTGTACAATATAACTGAAATTCTCCATCATTTTTATCATGATGACTTGCTTACATTCCTATGGTTTTAGTCTCACAGATGTTCTGGAGGATAGGACATGTAATATGGCTCCATAGTTTTCTAACCACAGAATATCCAAAATATATAACCAGGAAATCACTTGCAGTCTGTGTGGGGTTTGGCAGATGGTATTTCTAAAAATGCAAATATCCAATATGGAGGTAGTGGAGAAGACGGATTTCACAAGGGAACAGTGTAACTCTTTATATGGAGTGTAAACTTTACACAGTATTCCAATATAGAACTGGTGAGTACTGTTAAAAAAGTTTCAAATGAATATTCATTTCAGTTTATAAACATATTCTCTTCAACTGTTTCAATGCCCTCTTTGTGTTTGCTTACTGTGCATGTTCTAGCTGTTGCGTTTATTGGCAAGAATGCTTGTAGAAACAGCAAATTTTAAGCAAGTATTAGAGAATCTATATGGGAAACGAATTTTTAATTTGGAAATATAGGAGCCGGCACTAGAAATTTATTCCAAACAGGTATCCTCATCCATTCAAGAGAGGAATGTGAGTGATCCGCAAGATCAAAACTAGCTTCGATTGAATTTGGGTTGCTGAATGCTTGCAACCACATACACTAGCAGTGCACGATTTTAAATTTTGGTCAGATGAGGCAAAACCAGAAAGTAGTGCATTCTCCTGCTAAGGAGCTTGTGTGTAATGGAGGGAAATCAGGAGCAGAATGGTATGAGATACTGGCTGAGCTGTATTCTGATTTCTGTTTAGATACCAGTCAGCCTGTTACCGTTATGAAAGGGGTACAGAGAAGAAGGGATGTCTCAGCTGAGGGGCAGCCTCCCAGCCAGCCTGCTTAGGCTATGACCAAGTTTTTTCAGCTATGAGAGCTGCACCGAGCATCCCTTCCTTCGCTCTGGAGCACGCTTTCAGGATAGAGCAGGAAGAAAGCACATTTCCGACTGCTGAGGCAATGTGCTATGTCCCTGACAGAGCAAAAGCCACCGCCTGGGAGGCATCATGGGTCACGCTGTCCACCATTAGCAGCAGAAAGGATCTCCTTCTAGTTTTCTGCAATTGGTTAGAAAAGTCCTGAGAGGAGCAGCACGACTCTCAGTTTCTTGTAGCAGAAGGAATCTCTACCACTGATGTTCCTTGCCTGACAAGCCATGTGCTCCTAGTTCTGAGGGCTTTCAAAGGTAAATGGAAAAGACGAACTATGAATGCATGAAATATATGAAATATGAAAATTATTTGAGCCAAGATTTGCTCACATGGGACCTGAATGACGTGAAATCCTTGGTAATGATGGTTTAGGTTTGGATAACAGTAAGCACAGAAAAGACCAGGCAGATTTCATATGATAGAAGATTTCATTTTGAGTTGTACAGCTGCAGTCACCATCTTAATATACCATAAAAAATAGAAATCCAGGTTCCTACCTGATGCAAGCAATTACTGCTCCATCAAACCGATTTGCAGTGGAACTGAAACATGTCATTCTCCTGGCAATTCTACCATAAACAGGCTGGATTCTCTGTTAGTATAGACTAGTAGTTTTATAACGTATAAATACATTTACTAGAAAAAAATTAGAACGCAGAGCAGACAGAAATGCATGTCCTCACATAAAATTGTTGTAAAGTTTAATAGAAATAGAAGTTTTTTTATAAGCTTTTTTTACACACATGTCCCGGCTTAGCTTTATGTACTTGTATACACATCTCAAGCACACTAGTCTGTAAAATGTTTTAATCACCTGGTAGTGAGAATGTCAAACTTAATCAAGTTCTGCAGCATTTTAAGGTTGGGGTTAAGTTTAATGTCTATTTATTCTTTTTCTTTTTAGCTCTAACTTTTGCATGGCTTTTCAATTCATATTTCGTCAAAGAAAAAGCATAGAACAGAGAAAAATTTATCTTTGTCTGAATTGCTGACTTTACTAAAGGGTCAGTTTCTTTCCAAGCTGCATCAAGCTCAGACAGCTTTCTGGCAATTTCAGTTCAGCTACGAACAGCCAAGATCATGTGAGATGATCCAAAAGATTCCTAAAATATTAGATACGCCTGTATATATATTTCAGACTAAATATTTTCATGAATGTAATCACATGAAAGAAAAAAAACCCTAACATATGAAAACCTAGCTTTACATACTTTAGACTCTACTTATGAACCAATAAGCTATATAAATTGGGTTGCCTCTTCCTTAGTGGCTTACATGGGCTTTCTCCACAAAAGTAAGTTCCAGCTGCAGTGAGCTACCATCCCACATTGCACCAGTAATGTTTCACCACTTTGAAAGCGCCACACTGTTATAATGAGAATCCATCTTCTCTGGTAAGAGCGCCTGATCCATGGCCACTCAGGTTTCTTAAGCTGAGGTCATTATGCTAATTCCTTTGCAATGTGTAGATTGTCAGTTTGTACAGAAGTTGTTGCCTTCTTCAGAAAGTGTAACAAAATAGCAATACAAATTTCTGTGTATCTGTAATTAAACATTTCCTTTCTAAAATCTTGTCACCAAAACTTGTGTGAATTTTTTCTTTATTTTGCATTCTAATAATTAGTATGTGATTGAACAAAAGACTTAGCCTGTATTTGTGTATATCAGTAGTGCAATTTTGGTGCAAAACATCATATTTAATTGTCATTCACTTCATTCATTGTCATAAAACAGTGGATATTTTTATTTATACAAAGAAAATAATTAATTCTTGAACCGATGATTCCAAGTTACGATATTTCCAAGTGTTAATTCCCAGCGATGTGCTATTCAGTTTTGCAACAGCAACACCTGAAGAAATTTCTAACTCGATGTGCTGTGTGGCCCAGGTTCCGGGATTTCACACTTACACCCTATTTCTGGCCCCAGTTAAGTCAGCGAGGCTTGTGAGCTTTCGTGGCAATGGGCCGCTGTTGTAGCTGTGTAACAGCTCCTGACTCCTAAGCACTCTTTCTCCTCTACAGCAGTCAGAATATAGGCTACTTGACTGAGACACAAAGCCTTAATACCAAATCACTGACCTGAAACACACTCAGATAATGTAGGAGTATTATTATTCTTGTTTTTGAAATGCATTATCTAAAGGAAGAACAGGTACAAAACCAAAATAATTGGGGATCATTAGAGTTCTTCTCTGTGACACAGAATAAATTATCATTAGCTTTTCAGTGGCAGATATGAATATCTGTGACACCGAGCACAGTTTAAAATTTTCAGCTGTGCCTCACATCATAGTATTGGAATTGGAACTAAGCTTGTAGTGCTTTTTTCCAAGAAATTTTAAAGGAAGAGGGGCTGATCAATGTGAGAAGTTGAATAATCAGTACAGGTCTGACTCATACGTTGCTAATGTAGTAAACAAGCATGGTAAACAGTTACTTATAGTCCATCAAACTTGATTCTCATACGACTTACTGCAATTTTACTCCAAAATAACACAGCTGGACTTCTGTGAAGTTTCTCTTTTTGTACTGCGACTGATAGTGTAATCCAAATACGGATTTAAACGTTGGGGTTTTTTTTCTGGATTCACACAATTACAATAGGAATTAATATCTTACACTAGGAGTTTTCTTTTCAGTGTATTAAAGGCAGAATATGTTTTCTTCCATAACTTTGAAAGGAAGTGATTACGTTTTCCCATTCACAAAGTGCAAAAAGTCACAATGGCTTTCATCTTAAAATGGATGAAGACAAGCCAAACATGAAACAGCAGCAAAGTCCTGTTCCTCCTGCAGTCAATGGCAAAGCACCTTGTAGGAGCATGATCACACTCCAGAGAAATGCATCTCTTGATGTTTTTTCCCAAAAGCCATCAGCAGAGATCTGAGTACAAGTGACTGTGAAATGGCAAATTACGTGAAGTGCTTAAAAATGTAAGCACTACTTAGAACCAGAATACGCCACTTTTCGCAGATATAAGAACATACCACATTCTTATTTTCTTCCTGTGGGAGGTCAGTGTTTATACTGCGGATGTGCCTGCCAGGAAGAACATTTTTGCACTTGTTCTTCTTCCAGTTGCTAATCTGCACGTTCATTTGCCTCTGCTTGAAGAATGGTTTGTCTCTGCTTTTCCAGCATTACTGGCATTAGACCCAAACATTTTCACAGATTCATACCATTTTGCCGTCACCCCTCTGTAGCAGGCACAAGATGGAAATTTTTTCTCCCCCTCGATTTGCCTTTCCTGTGGTACCAGGATGTGACTGTCTTCAGTCCTGCCCCAACCACTGGCCCGGCTTTTGGAAGCAGGGTCTGAAATAATCAGAGAAACCTTGACAGTGGAGGTATGCCCTGCTCTGACCAGGAGGCTGACAGCCAGCTTTCCTCACCGCCGCCTTGGTCCTCGCTTCTGGTAAAGTCCCAGGGACCCTTTGCCATCCCCAGCTTGGCTGCGCGGGCACCAAGTAAGATTGCCCTCCTGCAGCATCATGCTGCTGTGTCTAAAAATGTTCATAAAGCCCTTTGTTATCCCTGGCAATAAGCTGGAGAAGAAACATAGCACGCAGTGCCTCTTCATTTTATTTTGCAGTTGTTAAGCTCACCACAGACTTTGCCTTGCATCAGGAAAATAGCAACAAGATAGCTGAACAGCAGAATTCCCTTTTACAGGTATTTCCAGGCTACCTCCTAGTGGTATTCAATATACATTATTCCATGCAGTGCATTTTACCCCAATTTTAACCAGGCTGCAGAAAGAAAGGAAAGATCAAGATGGTTTCTCCTACAAATTTGCATGAGCTTGAAGCAAGGACAAAAAGAGCAAGACCTCGGTGTGGGACTTTTTCCCCACCAAACGCCCTCAGGTTTTAGCTTGTTTTACTGGAGCTAACTAGCGTTGGATGCATAACCGCCCCCAACCAGGCTGTTCAGGTCTTCTCCCTTCATGCCTTCCCCATTAGAGAAAAAAAAAGAAGGAAAAAAAAAAAAGAAGGAAGTAATGCATTAACTTCTTGGCCTGGCTGTGCCCTGGCTTCTGAGCAGCTCTCTGCGGTCAGTCTGTCACAAGCAGCAGCCGCTGCTGACTCCCTGGCCATGCTGGAGACAGCAAACTGCCTCTCCTGCTCTCCAGCTGCACAGCCGGGAGCTTGATGGCACACGTAGGCTTTTCTGAAGGATCCCACAGCTGATAAGCTACTCCCAGAACATCTATGACCAAAACACGTGGCTTTCACCCCTACCCGGGGAGAGCCGAGGCCGCTGAGTGAGAACAAAAACCTGAGCAGTGCAGCGCCTCGCTGCCACTCTCCCTAACCCTGTGGTTTGCGGGGAGATCTTAACTAAGCATTTCCTGGTTTTCTACTGTTTGTTTGGGGTTTTATTCTCCCACATCCCAGGAGGTATAAGTTGAAGGAGGTATTGTGAGAGACTGCAGCCAGAACTCCATCTTGATAACATTTTTATGGGGGTGAAACTACAAAGAGCAACTCAACAGCTGCCAGCAGGGCTGTGTTAGTGTGAAAGAATCGCCAGAAGCAGGCGAATAACATTCGTGCTGAAAATATGATTGATCGCTTCTTTTTTTTTCCTGCAATTCTGCCCTGGTCCAAACCCAGGCTCGGTGAGAAGTGACTGTAACTGGGGCTGAGTTCGGTCTTCAGAGGTAGCTGCACTTATTTCCACTAAATCACCGGTTCACAAACCAAGCCCGGGGCAAAGCTGGAGGCTTGTGGATGGCATGTTGCCCCTGTCTTTAGTTTGCGTAAAAATAACAGAAGTAGACGCTGGTCATTTTTTGAATTCCATCCAAAAGGCAAGTCAATTCATTTATGCGTGTGCCAAAAAGCTGAGGTAGTTAACCGATCACTTTGTGCTTAGAAAATACAGCATGCTGTTAATAAAGGTCACTTTACCTTTTTTTCAAGAGGAGCCAAGGGATTTTCCAGACAGGTAAAGGGCTAAATCACTGTTCACCTTCAAATATACCAGCTCACTGTACATGCCTTTCTGAATAACATTTACACTAAGAGAAGGTGGGATTAGCACTGCCAAAGTTAAGGATACTAAAATGATGTGCAACCACATATGCCCTTTGGTTGACATGCTGATTTGTCTTGATCGCAGGTACTGTATGTAACTTGCGTAAGAGAACATTTACGTAATTTACTTAATTTACCATTTGATTTGCATATTCAAATATCTACGAAAGAATTTGCCTCTGAGTAGGGTTTTTAGAAAAAAAAAAATAGTATAGAATCTGGAAAATATATTAAGACCTTCTTCTTAATTCTTTAAGTTCCCTGCTGCTTACAGGAATTAAGTATGGAAACAACATCTGTGTAATATTGTGAAGGATTTCAAAAGGGCTCCTCAAAAAGGGCTGACACAATCTTACTCCTTTTAGAAGAGGATATGAAATGAATTGCTTACTTTGGCTATTGCATGCACTCCCTTCCCCCCAGCAGCAGAGCCAAGAACTAGTGGCACGTCTGAGAAATTTTTTTACGGGGAGTCCTTCAAATATTTTTGACTGTTTGCAGTAAGACCTAAGAGAGGTCCCCTCCCATAAACATAACAAAAGAAATCGCTACACTAAAGCCCCACTTAAGTGAATGAATAATAGATTAATAGATCTACGATTCATTATTTACGTCATGTCTTTGCATATGACTGACAGCTGAAAAGGGTGAATGAGTAAAATATACAAAAGAACTTTTAAAAAATCATAGACACTTGTTAAACCTTAATTAGTTACACAAATAAATATTATTATCCAATCCAATAGGTATTAGACATAAACTGGTAATTATCAGCAAGTCTAAAGGAATGTCATTTGACAATAGGCAACACCTCCATCAATGAAAATATAAATGGACGCTGCCCTCTCCCCCTTCCTGCGTAGATAGTGAAGAATTATTAGCCAGAATTGATCATCTGCTCAGAGTCCTGTAACACCACCCTCGCATAGGTAGACACCTCAACTTTGGCATAGAAAACCAGGTAGATTTCCAAAGTCATTAATTAAAGTCTTAATGTCAGTATGGAGCTTGATTTGAGTTTAGCTCGGCTTTCAAGATCACCCTAATGATATTTTCAGGACTTGCCTGGGCCTAATTACATTTATTTTGTATCGACTCTGAAGTTACTCATGTGTGAACACACAAAAACAACTTCTTTCTTCTACTTTCCAGAAGTATTCCAACTTATTTTAAGCGAGGAGTTTGCCTAAAACAGAAGCTGTTTTTTTTCAATTGAAAGACCACAGACTCGTTTGGGATGAAGCTGCATGTTACTCAAAACCTCTTCCTTCCTTAGGGAAGCTAACCATGAAGTTCCCATTGACTTGTAAGTAGCGTAACAGAACAAAGTGTTCTCGTGTAAGAAAAGGTAGTTGCAAACGCTATATATCTGAGATAGGATCACTAAACAAGATCAGGTAATGCATGGCTCTCTTCTTCCCCACTTCAGGCTTGCCCATCTACATGACTTGCTTCTCTCACAGCTCCTTTGTATCACACAAGGGCCTTGCTGCACCGATGCCTCACTGAACTGCTGTCTCCTAGCAAGAGCAAATATCGGTATTTTTAGGACAGAGTCTCGCGAAAGGGACACCAGCATCCTATGGACTCAGACATAAGAGCAGCTTCGGTGATCTGCGATATACGATATCACTTTGTCAGGCAGCTGCTTATTAACACATATTCTGTTTATCAGAAAATTGCCATGATGGCAGCTCCACCTGGACACTGTTGCATTTAGAGGTGGACCAAGCCGTCCAATATGGTTCTTTAAATAGAAATTTGTCTGTCTGCAAATGGGGAAAAATAACCAGAGTTGTGTTGTAAAAACGCAGATTCAAAATTTTTAGGCATTTTGGCCAGCTGTACTTGAAATACCATAAACGTGACACGTGTTGCAAAAGCAAATAAAATGCAGGCTTACATCCCAGCTGAGGACAGCTCTAGTGTCCGCTCTGCAGAGATTTTTTGTCCTCCCTGAGGACAGGGGAGGGAAGACCTGGAGCAGGATAAAGAAAGGCATCTTTCCCAGGAGCGTGCAATCAGCTGCAGCGTGGCTCCGCACCTCTGCTCCCCTCTCACGGGCCAGCCCCTACCTAACGCCAGACACTCCTTGGCTCAGTCTGGAAGAGCCGCTGTGGTGAAGCTCCCCACCGCCGGTGAGAAAAGGTTGCTGTACCCCGATTCCCCATGCACCTCCTTTGGTACCAGGCGCTGGAGCCTGGCTTGCCCTTAACTTGCCAGTTTGGCAGGAACAGTGGAGTTCACTGAAAAGATTATTTGTAGCAAGAATATTTCCATGCATCAAGCCAGAATCCAACAATGCTCTTTCAAAATAACGCTGTCTAGTAAAATCAACCAGCTGAAAGGCATTTTGCACAGTATCAAAAATGTAACTAGAATGGACAGTTGGCCGGTTGCTATGCATTCGTATGAATATGTAGTCACCGGGCAAATCCAAAACACACATGAAGTTCAGAAAATAAAACAGATGCATGTAAAAATGAATTGCAGTAAAATAATTGTTCTGTACAAGTATGGTGCCCTTATTTTATTGTGTAACAGGAACTGATCAGGAAAGAGAGGTGCCTGTATTCTCATGATACAGAGAGTGTTTTAACACTCTCTGCTTACTCTCATACGTTTCTTATTCACAGGAAGAGTCCCCACTGAAGCTAGCAAGACTGAGTCCTCCAGGATCAAGCCCTTAATTTGTGCATTAACAGAGTACTTTAGCCTCCAGTATATTTAATCTTCCATACCTAAAAATTTCCCAATAGTATCACAAATACTTTATGAAAAATAAATATTTAGACAAGATAACGTATATTAATGTAGAACCTATTTAACATTGATTCTTTCTTTCCATTGCAACTCATCTAATGCCATGGGCTGATTAGATCAGCCTGCATACACGTCAACAAGGCTTGCAATCATCTAATTTATCCTCGGGGTACTAACTTCTAAAATTGTAACATTTGGGAATTATTAAATTTAAATAAAATGCTTTCAATTTTCCAGTCAACATTCAACCCTTCATTTCAAAAGATAAAAGTATTCTGAATCCTAAAAAAAAATCAGAAGAGCGCCAGCAGTATGATCAGAGGACTTTTTCTTCACTTGCACCAAGGACTTCAGAAGCAGCAGCCAAATCAGGCAGGAAAGCAAGGAAGGACGGCGCCTGTGCCTTTTATCCGCTGAGCCTTTTAAGGGGATCATGGTACACTGCCATAAGCTGCATCCATAGTACGGACGCATGCCCAGACACATGATTGCGATCAGGTAGCTGGAATGACTTTTCTATCAGCAGCATGTGAAAGATGGGCCAAAGCAATGTTTAGGCCCCGAATTGCTGCGAGCAGTTTGATCCACTTTGCAACGCTCTCCTTGTGACGAAAGCAGACCCGCGCCCAGCAGACCAAGAGGACCACCGTGCGCCGGCCGCGCCGCAGCGGCGAGAGCTGCCACGTCATTCGAGGGATGCTCAGCGCCTTGCCGGGAGACTGTGGTGCCTCCCTGGCTCGCGGCTGCTGGCACCGTCTGCAAATGGACAGTCCTGGGGACGGCTGCAGATCGGAGGTGGCTGACCCACACTCTCTCCTCGCTGCAGCTCGTGCCGGGTTGGGCGAGGCTGTAAATTGGCATCGCTCCCCCAAAATGGCGATGCCTGTGGTCGCAAAGAAGAGGAAGTGAAGGGTCACGTAATGTGGAAAACCCTTGGCCAGGGCCCTGAGGCAAAAAGTCTTGGAGTCAGAAGCCCGGATAAAAAAGCCAAAGAAGCCTTTGAGCCCAGAAAAGGATTAAATGGATTTATGGAGTCCAGAGAAAAGCCAAGCAGAAACAAGGAAAAAAATACACTGTCTTGGACTCTTCAGCTCACTGCTATTCAAGAGAGAAGAAATATGAGTTACAATGAACTGGGAAAGGATTTCTCTGAGCATATGAAAGGAAAAAAATATATTATTCGTGCTTATTTTATGTTGTCCAATAAACCAGTCTGGGAAAGGGATAGCCATATAGATTTCTGTATATTCACAGGGAGCAGAGAAAGGGAAACCGGGACAGTGGGCACGCTGTTTCAGCCACCCATTGCAGGCTGCTGCTGGAGAAATAGTTCTTTCAGATTACTTTGTCGGTGGCCATTTTCTGACATGCAGCGTTTGGGTAAAGGCTGTCTCTACCATGGCCACGTTATTCAGGAGCCACAGAACTGCCCAAATCCTGATTATGGCTGCAGTGTTGCATGTGCTAAAGGATGCTACATAAACAGCCTTCCTGTTTCTCTTGTAATCTCTGTTTCTTGAGTATCAGTAAAATGCCCATGATCCACACTTCTTAAAAGACTCACCTTTGAAATGAGTGCTTGTATGCAGGCACTCTATTTATATTTGTATTTAACTTTCACTTTTTTAATACTCTAAGTCTGCTTATCTGTAGGAGACACTTTAATAATCTGATGTGAATAATATTGATATCTAAGGATGAACGGAAATTCATGATGCCTATTCTGTTATTCAAAAGTAGGTGCTGAGACGGTGCATTTCTGCTAGTATAATCATTTATTTGTTGGAAGAACAGTATAATACAGGCCTCCATTTCTGTTTAAATATCGGCTGAAGATAGAAAATTCACTCCTGTGGATTCTCTTCTTTCTTTGTTTGGGTTTTTTCCCTCCAGAAAATACGTTTCTGCTGTGCTTCTACATCAGCCCAAACATTTTACCAGTGTAAAATGTCATTTGTGTGTCTTCGGATATCTCTTTCTTGCCCTCTTTGGGCTGTTCCTCTTTTAAAGCATGGGCAGAGACCTGTTTTGGAAGAAATGCACATCCACACATCTTTGTATATGCAAGGCCACGTTTGTTCGCAGCAATTTGCTGACATGCTGCATGGTCACATGTTTATTTCTTCATCTTCAACTTTATTTAATGCATTTCTATAAGAATTAATATCTGTACCATGACCTCTTCTTTATCAAAGTATATATTCGTAAGCTGTGATATCTCTGAGTACACAGATAGCTGATTAGGTAACGTGTTTGCATTCAGGCTATTTGTGTAGCTGTGGAGCAGCAAGAGTCACCGAAGCACCGTAACAGACTGCCAAATTTGCTGAAGTCTGAGAACCTTTTATGGCTTCAGATAGCGATGCTTTGCTTCCCGCTTGTGTACAGAGCAGATAAATAAGTTATTGTAGTGTTCTCCACCACCAGTCAAACAGAAATTATTTTGCCATTACATGTCTTTAGCAATAGGGTATATGCACCAGGACTCCCTTACTCACCTAAATGAGAACAACAAATGTGAATAACTCTTGAGTCTGATCCTCCTCTGCTTTTCCTCTAGTCTGTGTACTTAGACCTATGAAAAATGGATATCAAATGTTTTCGTACCCACTCTGCGCAAAATATGCAAAGTCACAAGTATGTAGCAGGGGAAATGTGTAACTCCGGAAGCATGTCTGTCTTCACCTGCGTGATTGTCACATAACAGATGCTGTCTTTGAAGAGCTTAATTAATTTTTTTTTTTTGCTTAAAAACTTTCCTTAAATCCTAAAACAGCTCAAAATTTCAAAATAGCTTTTGCATTCTTCACTGAGAAAAATATTTCCTTTCACTTTTTTTTTTTTTTGACCAGGGAGAATCAATAATGTAGGAAAAAAACTTCGGCAAAGGTATTTTCTCTCATGCCACACTCCTCATGGACTTTCCCCATTTCTACTCTCTCCACCTCAAAGGAATAATTAACTGCTAAAAAATGTGTTTCATTTTGGCTGGGAGAAGACAGAGCATGTTTTTAATTAAGGAAGTGCTATTAAAATAAACTTCTAGGAAAATGTGCACAGGGTAATATATAACATAATTAGAAAAATACTTTTTTTTTTCCCCCCCAAAAAAATGGTTGACTGAAAAGTTGTCAGCCAACTCCAATATCAGCTCTATCTTCCCTTGCAAGTGGTCTCTTTCTGTTCTCATTCTCCTCTTGGGTATATTAATTCCTTTGGCTCTTTCTTTGCCTCAAAAAGCAGTTTCCTAGTTTTTGCTACTTCACCTTCTACCTTAATTGTCTCTAAATTTGCATCCAGAAAAAGTATGGATATTTTTCTTTCAATCAATATGTGTTTGCCAGCATGGAGTTTTGCCTCTAACACTTTGCTGATCGCATCATTTTTATGCCTCATCCTTCTCTCTGATTCTCTGCTCCCTGATTCTACTGCATCTGTTACTGCTGTATCCACATGTACTGAAATTTCAAGGTTTCGGTGCAATGCAAGTCCTGCCGCACGTGTTTACCCCCCACCAGGTTTTCAGCCCGGAATCTCTATGCTAATCTGCGCTACTTCAAAACTGGTAGCATGCTGATGGCTTTCTTAATGGCTTCAGCTTCGTGTTGATTTATTTTCTGAAGTCTGAACTCCTCATCAATAACTAGAGGTTGAAGTTTATGGAGATGTTGTAATTTGTGCAAATCTTGTATTAGCAGGGCCCTGGGGAACCTGTGCGTTTCCTCCTGTAAAACGCAATTGAACTGTAACTCTTTTTCTCTTGTGCTGTCTCATTAACTTCAAAATATTGGTTCAGCCTCTGTATCTGTGTTGGCCAGGTCTCTCTATAAAACGCTATCAAAAGGCATCAGTTTTTCCAATATTTTCTGATGTACTGTCAGCATAACTGAGCAAGTTACATTATTCAAACCACATGGTAAATGCTGCTCAGGTGGAAATGGCAGGCAAAGCAGCAGGTCGCGTCGCACCGAAACAAAATGTGAATGGTAGGTCTCCCTCCCTCAAAGGAAAAATGGCACAAGTCTTTATTTTCGCAGGCAGTACACCTGGCAGACTTCCGTTTCTAAAGTAGCCATACGCTGATTCTGTCCCTAGTATCAGGGTTGGTTTGTTTGCCACTAACAGCCATCACTGAATAATAACACCACTTCAGAGAAAGCAGTACAAATCCGAATATTAGCTTTAAGCTATTTGGACCTGTGATAACCTGAAATTAACGAGCTGCCCACTATTAATACATTTTGAAGACTGTCTAGGAATGCCTTTTGCTTTTTTACTTCCTATATAGAGCTGCATTTCAGTTGTCATCTTCCATTGTCTTCTCTTGTACCACAAGTATACTGTTATTGTTATCTTTTTTTTGTTCAATTGAAAGCTGAATAAGCACACTGATAAACATGTTTATAGTAAGTTCTAGCACATTCACAAGTCAGTTTTAAATGTGCTGTGGTGCATAGGAGTAAACAAAGGTTTCAGGCTAAAGTCATGGAGGAGATGGGTGCTCTATCGCAACGCTGATGTTAGGTACCTTGCCATCTGCCACAATCCCACATGTCTAAGTAAGGTGCCAAAGCTGTGGTGCCTACAAATGTGATTTACAGAAGTCAGATCAGGATGGGTGTCGTTGCTCATTTAGCCACCAGGAAATGCTGAAGAGACAGCTCGTATTTAACTACCCCTGCTCTCTGCGGGTATTTTTCAGAGTACTTCTGCAGGTAGGGGCTAAGCTCTGGGCAAGCAGGTGTAAGGCAATGCTGCAGCAGAAGTTGCAGCGAGTGCTTGAAGATGGTGCTGAGCTGGAGTCGAGGGGTGCACCATGCTGTGGGGGACACAGGCTGCAGCCCTGTGCCTCTCCAGGGTGGTTACACAGCTGATGGCTGGAGAAAACAAGTTTTCTGGGACCACAGGATTGAGGAGGGCTCATTGCTCAGGAGGCACCCATGTTGAAGACTTCATCTAAACCAAGGAAACCGAAGGTGGAGCAAGGGCTGATGCCATGGCTAGGTCAGAGCAACAGCAGACACCAGCAGGACTGACAATAAGGGATGCCACCGCTCACGTATGCTCTGCCCCTCAACCTGGAAGTGTTGATGTCTCGGCACAGTGCGCCACTGGAGGCAATGGGGCTTCGCACAAGTGCTTGGATGGAGATTTGTGCACCTGATTGGCAGATCAGGGTCAAATGCAGGTAGATGTATGTGAACATATCAGATAAAGTAACGTTTATGTGAATTTTGGTGTTGGTTTGAGCATAAACTGTGAAAGAAGCCATGAAATGAATGAAATGGCATGCTTAAAGAAGTGTTAATACAGCGACTAAGTAGGGTAATAGAAAGCTTATAGAATTGGCATATGTTCACATTTTGTTTTTATTTTATAGCTAAGCAGAAGCAAGGCGTATTATTTCCTCTAAAGTGTGGTTAAAAATGACTGTAAAAATGGCATTAGACTGCCTAATGTTTATATTTCATTTACTTCCAGGTATAATGTTCTTTTCAGTTTATAAATAAAAAGACTCTCTGAACTGTCAGCTCAGCAAGCACAAGCTGGCCTCTGAGAATTGGATGTCCCCATGTCTGATCTGGCCAGTAATAAAAGTTACGTTGTATATCCCTAACCCCTGCTACACCACAATTTGCATGCCAGTTTTGGGTAAAGGTGTACATTTAGTGAGTGACTTGTATGTGCAAATTTTTTTTTGTGCAAACAAAGGAGACCATCAACTATACAAATAAACACGTGCATGCAAATCCTCCTCAGGCAGCAAAATGCCTTTGGATTTGTCAGCAGTTTGCAGAATATAACAAAAAAGACAATCCTGCCTGTTGCTAGCAGCTAATATCTCGGGAAGGCAATGTGATGAGTTCCCCCGTTCATTACCAGCGCAAGGCTCAGCCTGCCCCTAGCATATAAGGCCCCATCCAGAGAAAATGTACAGGGAGGAGTTTCCAGGAACTAGTTTACTCTTTGTTGTCTGATATTCTGCCAGATGACGCACGCGGGGAGGGGAAGGATTTACGAAAACCTGACGAATAAGTGAGGCTAATTTACCCCACTCCCTCCTCAGTCACTCAAGAGGTAGGTAGCCTCCTTCCTGGCCCAAGCGGGCGTCAGCATCTTCCCATGAGAGAGCCTGGAGAAATCAGGGGTGTTCCCTGGGGGCTCTGGCAGCAACCCTGCCCCTGGTTCCCATGGGGCGGGCAAGTCGACTGGCCGGGAGCCCATGAGCCCAGGGGCTTCCTCGCCGGGCACAGCCAGAGACATCCCTCACGGCTCCCTCCCACCTCCGCGATCCCCATCCGTGAACGAAGAGGGGGTCCCAGGTAAGAGCACCTGGTCGGTTTGCAGTGGTTCACGGGACAGACGGAGGCTTTAACATTTGAGCTGGGTTAGCCTTTGAAAATGTATCCATCGCACTTGAAGAAAATACATTCTCGAAGTTGCCTGGAAGAGTCAAGAGTCATTAAAATATGTAAATGGTAAAATTGTACGTGGATAATAGTCTGATTACCATTTCAGCGACAGATGTTCTAACACAGAACCAGATTTTCAAAGGAGATCCGGGTTAAATTTTCAAGTATTCAGCCCCACATCTGGAGCTGAATTTTCAGATGAGCTCACCTCTTGCTGAGGCACTAAGTGGGCAATTCTCTGTAAAGCGCTCAACATGTAGTTCCCATTGTGGTCTTGGTCAGGTCCTTTTTTTTTTTTTCGGTTGCAAAACAAAAGTTGCGAGCCGTTGAACTTGTTTGAAAATCCGGCCCTGGCTGTCAGTGCTGAACACTCGTGGAAATCCAGCTTCTCATCTGTACCTGAGCACCACAGGCACAGGGTGCCCCACGCACCTTCTCCCGAGGGGTTTGTCAGGCACCTTGGTACAGCAGAGTAGATTTTCTTGCCCTACTAAGAGCATTCAGCAATGGCCTGCTATACCCCATGCTATGCATCATTCTCTCTAGGGTATCAGGGAAAGCCAAAGAAATGGGTAAAATGATAAAAGCCACACCAAAACCAAAGGCAGGCTTCCAAACATTGGTGCAATGCACATTAGGTGCCAGGATCTGATCTTGGTCGCAGCAGTTCAGTACTGGAACTACTATCAAAGTCACAGGAAACCAAGTGTGACTGGGAACTGGCTTTCTATATGCATGTACATATTGTCCAAAACGTGACAGAACCTCCCAGGCAACCTCCATCTGTCTCCTTACGAAGTTTCAAGTTAAAAAAGGAGCTTGTAATGACAGCTAACTTCAGGAAGAGCATCACTGTTTGACTTGTGCACCAGGCAGCATTTGCACTTAAGGCACTTCCATTCTGCCGAGGTTACTACAGAGGGAAAAAGGCATTACTTAGCTGAGCTACAGTTGAGCCCTTTTGCAAAGAGGACTGTATCACTAAATTGCACAGAACGAAGCTACGACAGCTTAAACACACCTAAGAATAAACATCATCACCGTGCCGCTGCATCGGAGCGATGCTGCAAGGAAGGGCACGAAGAAGTCAGGGAGAAGCTCCCGGCAGCCACAGCCCCCCAGGAGGGCCCACAGCTCTCCTGCACCATCAGCTCATGCGGTGGAATTGCCACCTATAGAAAAAAGAATTTATATGCATTGCCGCTATTAAAAATAGGCATCTTTTATCAATGTATGCAAATTGCTTTAGGAGGGGGAAACATGTTCGAGTATGATGACTCATTTTCACATTCATATCTAAGAGTATACAACTAATACTGAAAGTACAGAAGCCATTCTTGCGCATTTAGTTTATTATGTTCAGATTCTAGAGTGTACAAAACAGTTTCATAATCACTTACAGTCTGATTTGGGTTTCCTTATTACTGGGAGGCAAAACTTGCCTGCTCCACTTGTCAGTGCCTTGTCTTGCACCAGTGACCTTCACAGTTCACTCATAATAATGCTAAATTGGTATTCTGGGGGCAGGCAATTCCCCTGCCCTTCAGCTGCTGAGGCTTTTTTTTTTTTTTTTTTCATTGTAATTTAAGCATCTCCCAGTAACTCATTTCCTCAAACCTGTGACTTTTTTTAACTAACATTTATTTCAAAGTAATGCATCAATGGGAAAAAAATGCATTTGGCAGGCACCCCCTCAAAGCTCTCTGTATTTTGTCACCACCAGTCACTGCTGGCCGCCTCATTTTAGAAGTGAGACGTGTGTTTTCTACAAGAAGATCAGCAAGCTTTATTACTGCAGGATTATGACCATCCTTGCTCACCACTTGTGGAAGGTTTCTTAATCTCAAATTTTGTGATTTTTTTAGCACCCAGGATTGTCTATCAAGAAGTTCCATGTTGGAAGGATTTCATTTTGAAAGTCTGCACTCATAAACCTTTATTATGCTGTGACAGCAGAAGAAAATGTATTTTGTAAATGTTGCCTAGAACTAGTGGCAAGATACTTGGCAGTGTGGAGAGATGGCTAGTACCTGATGGCTAACATCTGCATAATGTTGATAGATAAAGTAAAAGGTGATATTATTATAGGTCTTTATGACAAGCTGCTGGAAGAAGCAGTCTGAAATTTGCCTGTCCTAGCTGAAGTTGATTCTTACAGTTGGAGTCAATGACAGGGAAGTAGGAGCTAATTAAGATGTGGGGTGGGGGTAAGACTGGAAAATTATTCCAAAATCCTATAAAGGTAGATAATTAGTGACTCAGTGTCTAATTGCCAGAATTATATGCAAATATCAACAAGAATATTTTCCTCTCTTCCTAATTAAATACAAACATTTCTTGTTTTGGTAATAATTACTAGCTCTCTTTTGTCGCTCAGTCTTTTGCATGTGAACAACTATTTCTATTAAAAGCTAAATCAAAGCAAGAAGATGTATTAATCAGTTCTAAGTATGCTGAGGTCAATAATCACTGTTACCTGCTATGAGGCGAGTTTCACGTTCTGCATCTAGTTACTGAGAAAGGTCCATCCCTGGCGTTCAGAGACCTCCTATTTTGGTTAAAAGTTTTGCTATGTTACTGCATTTTCCAGCATTGTGAAAGACTGTGAAGCAGGTGAATAAAAAAATAAATATTTCAAGTAGCTAGAGACACCCCTAAAAGGGACGGTGCATTGATTTCAGATTTTAGCCTTAGTAATCATTAATGTCTTGATGACTGTGGACTGTTTTTTTTATCTTAACTAGCAGCACATTTTTCCTATAGTCTTTCCTATCCAGACTCACAGAATTCATTCAACTTTATTTAGCCATCCCTTAGGGAGCCCAGGTAAGTGTTGCTGTTATAATTTAGAATTGTTTCTGAAGATTAAACATGCAAAATATTTATAATATATGTTGTTTCTTAAGCAGAAATCTCCATACCTCAGCTAAAACGACTCTGCCGGGAGCCTGACAAGCATCGGTCACTTGTGAATCTACTCAGGAAAGACTCAGTGTGGTGAACAAGTCCCTATAAAGTGTGCTGTTTGTCACTGAGGCTGCTGTCAAATTGCACGATGCTTTTCCACTTTGTCCAAGCAGTTTGAGAAAAATCTGATCGTTCTGTGTCAGGCAGTATCAGGCTCATTCAGAGAAAACTCATTCGGATCAACAGTAATCTGAGGAGGCACTGTTTGATCAGAAAGATACTTTCTTCAAAATACACGTTTAGGTGGAGGGAATTTACCAGATGTCACAGCGTAATCAATTGCTTCCCATTGAGGCTGTAGGTGAGGCAACCAGCGGCTCTGGCAGAGTGCAGATGATGGCTGCGCTTCTGCAGCTGGGGCATCTCCGTCTGGAGGTGCTCAGCACTGATGTGCAGGAGGTGATCCCACAGGAAATCACATCTTCTCCTACCCTTGAGAAGACCGCAAAGTCACCACATGGATGATCATCAGTTACCAGCCTCTGCTTGCATTTTCCTCAGATGCTGGTATTATACCTCACAGAGCTATGGAAATGAGATTAATCTACTGGGAATGTCAGAACGAGGGAAAAAATGGGGGTCACACTGCGACATATTTCAGTTAGCTTTTGCAACATCAGAAGTGTGAATTTCCACACGTGCCACTGTCAGGACCCGGGGGTACCACCGTATTAGAAACAAGCCCCAGGATGGAGGCAGCGCCCTCGGTTCTGAGAGGAGGGGAGACAGCCTGGCACTCGCACTGGGCGTCACACCAAAGGGTCACTGACACTGCCAGTGCCATTTTTATCTTACGTCTTTTACCTGAGGTCTACGACCAAAAGGCAAATAGCAGAGGGCAGTCCCGTGCTGGCAGAGCAGTCCTGAGATGGTGAGCACCGAGATGCGTGGGGCCAGAGACCTCCTCTTACCTCTCCCCTCCTCAACCCCCGAGGTGTTGCGCTGCACGTCTCTCTTCCTCTCCTGCTTGTGTTCATCAGCCATAAAATATGGATAGGGCCTATTTAGCTCTTACTCATGTTGTGAGCGTTATTTTATGAGTGTGTGACAGTGCTTTGAAAACTACAGTATTCTCTGAATTACTGTTTTAATGCTGTGCTAGAGATCAACGACATTGATAAACCCGGTTGCCTTGTCGTTAAGCAAGTCACACGTTTGACCAGCACACCACTCAGCACACAACTTGGAGAGCCGTGAGCTCTCACCTCCTTCATGCCATCACCAGAGCAAGAGGCTTACCCGTATTTGCTGAATCATCTGCTGGAGCTGCATAATCAATGTGTTCCCTCTAGATACTCTTTTCAGCGGAAATAACTGCTCACGAGGCCAC
Source organism: Sagittarius serpentarius (assembly GCA_034782735.1). NCBI lineage: Eukaryota > Metazoa > Chordata > Aves > Accipitriformes > Sagittariidae > Sagittarius > Sagittarius serpentarius. The sequence continues at coordinate 22,850,882 of JAVKLA010000007.1, read as the reverse complement.
ACCTCACACTTCTAGCGAGATAAGCAGTTAACCATTGTCTTAACTAAAGATTGACGCGTAGCTGATAAAGCCACTAAGCTAACCGAGCAGTAACCTCATTAACTCCCTACATGCCAATCAACCGGGGAGTTTTACAAGCTGACCAGAAACTAAGGCCACCTGAAATGCAGTGCAAGCCTCCCCAGCTGTTCCCGAGTGTTTACTGAGTAAATCTCCCACTGTTAGCGTGCACACTGTGCCAGCTTTAAAGCCTTACCCTCGCCTATTTCAACTAGATTTGTAAGCACCTGCAACCAAACCTTCCCCATGACCATGTACCCCTTCCTTCAGGCTCTCCAGACACCTGGCCTTCAGAAAAAGCCCCGTCCTCTGTTCGGTGTGAACGTGCTTTCTTATCTCCCTTCTTGTCTCCTTTTTCCTCCTTTAGAGCAAGAAAAACACAGGTCAATCACAACATGGATGGAGTGCCACAGCAGGATGGAGTGCCCCAGCGGAAAAGACACGGTTATCCCTACCCAGCAGAGCCGTGCAAATCCTCGAGACTTCTCTCGCTGTGCCCAAAATGAAAACATGGCACTTTTGCGTTTTCCCCCCTCCAGGTGCTCCACCCACCAGTTTGCTTGCCGTCATGCTGGTGGGACGGAGACACTGTTGCTTAAAGAGCCTGCAAGAGCCTTGTCAAAACTCATTTGCTTTCAAGACCCAACAGCAGTTCAGCTAAACCTTTGGGACTGGGTGGTTTAGAGGTTTGTGGTCTTACGGCTGACCCAGACGTAATTGTCAGGCTGTCTTCTCGGAAAACCATGGGCTGAGTGGACGTAACAGCTCCTCTGCCGCAGGAGTCATCTTTTCAGGTCAGGACTGAGGCACGTTGCCAGGATAACATAAAAAAAAAAAAAAAAGTGCTACAGGGGAAAGCTTTGAAAGTCCAGTTGAAACTCAAGATTCAAGTCTCCCTCCTGCAAAACCTTCAGTCTTTGCTGAGTAACCTGCTGAAGTTTGGAGGATGATGAATAGCAAGTTTCAGTTCCTCAGGCTGCTCATCCAGAGTTCCACACAGGGCCCCAAACCTACGGCGTACAACTTCTGCTGCTTAAAATATGGCACTTTTTTTCCCTTGCAGACTTAAGAGCCTGAGAAACCACCTTGTATACATTATAAGAGTCTCGGAGCTGTAGTAAGTCCCCAATTGCAAAGAGAAAATATTTGATAGCTCCATCCTGTTGAGTAATCAACATCTTGCCCTTGGACTACATCATAACATTTGCAGCATGCCTCTGCAAAGGGATCCCTGACTCCTTGTACTTGCTATTTGTACATTGCTTTTATCTTTCCTGCGGATGAAATCTGACTGAATCTTTCACACCCCAGGAGATAGGGCAGGATTTTCTTGAAGCATATTGCAAAGTAAGGAGTTCCTTACCAGAGCAATTATGGTTTATTGTTTCAGTCAGTAAATGTTTAAAAAAGCAGCCGTCTCTTAACAACATATCATAAAATGTGACATGCACACAAACTGTAAATAAATAGAAATAATTGCTTGTGCTAGAAGATCCAGTCCGGGGTCGGTTTCAGTTCCTGGTATAGTCGCAAACTTTCTGTCCACCTGTGAGCAAACTAATTGATCTTCCTTGCATCTCATTTGCCTTTCAGCGCAATGAGCAGAGTACTTCCCCTGTCCAGAGGATGAGTTCTGTAGCTCGACAAAGCCCCAGCATACTTACCCCCTGCCCCGAGGAGGACTTTAGCAGGACCAAAGTAAATAGCTTGCAGTGATTTCACATATTCCCAGCCTCATGGGCTTAACATGATTTTTGAAAAGAGAAAGGATTTCCAGCCAACCTGTGGTTTGACTTTTACCCATTTACACCAAAGAGCCCAGAAAAGGCTCAAGTTAAGGTGTGACTTGGTTAGCAGCATGTCTTTGCACAAACAGGTACCTCACTGTCTTTTAACACCATCGCTGTCCAGAGAAGCAAAGGGGAAACTCAAAAGCTGGGATTTACATGAGGGCCACAGATCGCAGCTGCTCCCATAGCTCTTGAAACAACAGCAATCAGATTTGTGCTTTGGTGATTTTTTTATTCTTGCTCTATCAGTTAATACTGGTAATCACGCAGCACTGACAGAAGCAGCTCTTGTTTGCCACCCGTTGCTATTACATCTAACCATCCTCCCATAATTAAAGTGCAGGGGCTCCTTCCCCCATTTCCCCACCCACTTCTAGGAAGCATCTGAAAATCTTTGTGTCTCTACAGGGAGACACAATAAAGCCTCGTGCTTATGTTTTTCTGCAGACTTTTTCCTGCTGAGCTGGTGATCTTGTCATCTGTATAGAAAAAAGGACTCATTTTCAAGGAGAATGAAAAATGGATCTCTGCAATTACGACGGACTCACCTCTCTGTGCTTCACTGGTACCTTCACTATCATGACAGTGGCTACCTAGCAACCATGCCTTTCAACTCAAGACAGCTTTCTTTATATATATATTTGTATTTCTACTGGCGTGGGGGAAAGGTGGCCATAAAAATATTAATCTGCTTGGACATGGTAAGCTAAAGCATCTTCTTTCAGAGAATTTAAAACAATATTTCAGCAGCAGCTTGAAGAAACACCAGTGGCTTGTTTGTTGGCATGGCATGTGTACCTGTTAAAGCTCACTATTAGACATGCTTATTCCCAGGTTAAAGTGTGCAAAAAGTACTTAGTGTATAACATAAAAAAAAAAAACAACCAAAAAAACCAAACCAAAACAAAAACACACAACTGCCCTCAAACCCCTGAAAAACAAGACTTTACGGTTTTACAGGAGCAAGTCCTCTTCCTAATAATGCACAGTAGCAATTAACCTCCACCAGTGGGTGGTTTCTGGGCTCACCTTAACATAAGAATTACTTAAGCTTTCAATTTATGCACATAATGACAGTTACTTTTTGCCCAGAAGACAGGGTGGAGTTAAGAGAGATTTGTAGACGGAGGCAATCTAAGGCAATAAATAAGTTCTTTTGCCTCCCTCCTGTCTGAAGGCAGAACTAGGTTAACCTTATAAAGCTATGTAATTGTTCTGGTTGTTTGTATTTTAGATCACTGCCCTCCCTTTCAGCTCTCCCTCCTCCCTTCCCGTGCTCTATGGAAAACAAAATTAAGCAGAAGCTATAAATCACTGTACGGAGCTTACCTAACTCATCCCTTTTGCAGCTGACAAGAAGTAAAACCCAGTAAATATAGTTCCTGCCCGTTTTCACATGGCAACACTTTTGTCATTTCATGGGACGAGATACCCTTCAAAAAATGTTTAAATACTGCTCTGCATTCCTCCCTGTCACCCTTCTGCTCCAAGCTGAAGCTTTGTCAGAGCACTCCTCTCCCTGGCTTTGTTCCAGCCTTCGGATTGGTGTATTAGGTTTTTATCCATTTCAGTGTTTCTTATTAGTGTTTTCCCACTAACTTTGAGTTTTTCAGAATATTTCTTGATTAACATTCACAAAACTTCCGTGAAGTAGCAAACTGCTCCTGGTTCAATTTAACATATGAGAAACCAAGGTGCTGTATTTAGTATTTTAGAGTATTGGGTAAATTTCCTGATTCTGCCGGAACTGGGTACTGAATAAAAGGACTTTGTACAAGCAGAGAGTATTTGGCCAACTGTTAGAAAGGCTGAAACAGAAACAGCCAGTAGGCAAATCAAAGGAAGGAGGGGAAAACTGTTTCCATAAAAGTAGACATGGTAGTAAACAGATGTTCAAATAAACTAGAGCAATTATATAGAGTATTGCAGGGTAAAATGAACAGCCAGTGTTTCTGCATATCAGGCTACTCATCCTGGATGTTAGAGGTGTGAGTTCAACTTCAGGCTCCTACAGGAGCCTGATGGTCCTGTAACAGGTTCATAGTTAAATAAATACAAAAAGAAGGGGCTAAGTGAAATGTAGCCCCACGTTAACTGCTTGAGATGTGAGAGGAGGACCACTGTCTCCCAAGGTCTCAGTCATCTCAGGTGGGGCTTCAAGGTGTCACTTCTGTTCACCTGAAATCCGTAGACCAGTGGACATGGAGACTGGTACCCACAGGTAACTTTTTTCTACATTTCACATTGTTTGAAGGACAATTTTAAAATTGTGGATTAAGTCTCAGGGCTTCACCACTAATGCCTTAGTCATGTAGTATCTATTCCTGTCTGCCTTTGTGCTATCCAGATGGATTACACTGGAAATAACTGTTTTACAAGAAGGGATGTGCCAGTGAGTCACCCAGAATCTCCTGTGGTCCTGCCTGCTTGAGATAGACTGAAGCTCCTATTGAAAGGAGCTGAACCCACAGGTCTCAGTAGCTAGGTGACTGTTTAAAGAGGACAGAGAGCACCAGCAGCAATTTAAAGCACAGCAGCTACAGCTGATTTCTTTGTGAGGTGCCCATCCCTTCAACATTTGAGACACTTCCTGAGAAAGTGTCAAATTCCACGTGAACATTGAAAATAAGATTTTTTTGGACAGAAGGACAATCCATTTAAATCCTGCTGTAGACACCAAGTTCTTGGTCAAGACGTATCTGAGACAACTGATCTTACTGAGCCAAACATGCCACTGCTTCAAGCCTGCGAAAGCCCATGGAGTTGCATCACAAACCATGGCTCCGTTTCTTTAACAGGTTCTGCACAGGAGAGCAATGCCTTGCCTTTGCCACCCTTACTGCTTTCGTTAGATCCGATATTAATCAAGTTGGACGGAAAAAGGCAAAAAGCCTCTGAGGCAAAGAGCAGATTCAAGTTTAACGTGGGTTGTAGCCAGGGTCTGTAAAATGGGGATAATACCACTTGCCTGACTCACAGAAGAGCTAAAGTTTGCAAAGCGTTCTGCAGATGACAGAGGAATTATAATGATCATTAATTAGAAAATGGTCATTCAACTTAATCTTTGATTCTAGGCAGATTTCATCCTCTACCCTTTCTATTACAACTGTTGAATTGCAATTTCATTTATCTTCGTTGTCTGCCGTTTTGAAGTAATGGGAAAAGTTCACAGTGAAGGCTTTGAGGTGTCTTCCTGTTATCAAGCGTTCCTATTAAATACATTAAATTGATTTAAGCCTATTAGTTTATCAAAAGAGCATAATCCTATTCTTTAGCTTTCAAGGGAAAGCAGCAACTATCTCAGTTAATTACTGTTTCCTTGCTGGTACCCCAGAGCAAGCAAATGTTCCACGGTCCAAATTGGTAATGACTGGGAATGAACGCGTACGTATTGGTCCTACTAACTAACAAGGTTAACTGGAAAAACTGGAAAAAATGTGGACTGTAAAATAACTGAATTTTCTTCACAAAAGAACATGTATCTTCCAGTTTACAGAAAACATATACATGATTTACTTGGTGCTTATATAAAAAACAGGTTATGAAAGATCCCTAAATGACAAGGACATGTAACCTATGAGTCGCCAGACAAATGCATCAAATGCAGACAAAACCAGTTTTGACAAGATGTCAGCCATTTTCAGACCACAGGTGTAATGCAGAGTGTGCGAGCACCCCTGTACAGGGACAGAAGTGGTTCAGCTGCCTGCAGATCCCCCTTGCCCTTATCATAGGCAGCTTTAGGGCCCTTCTCCTGAAGATCTTCCGGGTCATTTCATGGGCAGCTTGCCTGCATCCCACCAGCCACATGATGCTATTGCAAGGTGACAGGAAGCGTACAGCCGGAGTGGAGAGGGCGAGTTTGTCCTGGCCATGCTGCCCCAGAGGCATTTTTAGCTACAGGGGAGCAAGGAGCTGGTGTTTCCCCCCTGAGGTGTGGGGTCCTGATACACCTCGCCCCAGGCGGATGGAGGAAATGCACCCCAGGGTGGGAGAGATGAAGAGGACTGAAGGAACAGGAACGGGTGGACGAAGCAAGTTGGGTGCAGGGAGAGGCTGGTGGCGTGAAGGGGAATGATGCATTTTGCTTCACACGGGTTTGAATCCAAGCTGGAGAGCGCGATGAAACAGAAAGCTTTTTGAAGTATATTTCAATAAATTTGCCCAGATTCTTAAGAGATTTCTAATAAAATAGTCCTGTCAACTTCAGTGAATCTTTGATTTATACTGACTGGGGATTTATCCTTCTGCTGCAGTATTTCTAAAGTACCTATAATTTTGTTATATTAGCAAGTCAGAGTTATTCTGATATATGTATTATTGGTTATTATGGACTGTCATCAACCCTTCAGTCAGCTGGCCATGATTCATGAAAGAAAATCATTCCTAATTAAACATTCATCTAATTATTCTTGCCAGAAACAAATGAAATATGCAACCAATATGTTCCATAACAGCTTCAGAAGAGTACCACTAGGATTTGCGAAGCCAGATGATTGAATGCACAGGGAAGCTTTTCAGCACGTTACATGAGAAAAGGATCCATCCCTACCTTTTAACTGTCTTCCGAACATTTCGAGCAGTACTTAATGTCAGACTAGATTTTGGAGCAAGGCACATTAATGACTACAGTAATTGCTCTTTGGGAGAACAGATTTGAGTGACAACACTTTCTCTAACCTCCAGGGTCTTACTTTCCTACGAACAGCTTAACATTTAAACAAACTGATTTCTCAATATTTTACAAAAAAAAAAAAAAAATCCCTGCAGAGGCTCACGTAACTATTTTCCTGTATGTAATTAAAAAGAAAAGATCTAGCATAACATTTTTCTTCGGTGTGTCAGTGTATTGCTAGTTTGTTTCATGCATGCATATGCATCTAAGTAGTAGGATGTTGACCCCTACAGAAAGACTTCAAAATGCCTAGAGCTTATCGTTCCCCCGTGTCTGAGAGTATAAATCTAATTACCGAGTGCCTGGAATAGTTTTGTGAGTCCTGCAAATTTCTTTCTTGCCCTAACTTATCTCGGCTCACAAAGTCTTGAATATGCAGTAGCTAAAGATTTTCTTCCCAATGCGTGGACATATGTGATGCAAATTGCTTATATACATTTGATTGAAATCTGTTGAACTTCCCTAGTATTAAAAACTAGTCTAACCGAGGGGAGAAACAGAAATCAGGGTTAGCAATATTTGCTTCATCAAAAGAGCAAATGTATAAGGTGAGTGCACGTTTCTGCTTCAAATTCACCCCAAAATTCTGGCCTTTAATTTTTTTTTAACTGCATAATCCAGCAACCATTAACAGATGGGTTGCCAAAAGATACATTGTGCCATCATAAAAACTACAGTAATGCCATGAAATTCTCAATACTTGTTCACAATTGTAATAAAATAATTTCTGTTAAGAAACCCTGTTCTTAATCTGAGGAAAATGTAACATGAATTATAGGAAAATAAGTAGCAATTTGTGGGGTTTATGCTGTTCAAGTATGTGGCAAAAGCCTGGAGATTCAGCAGGTTGCTTCTGATACTGTCACATCTGCAGGTCATCAGGTTCTGGCATGCTACTTCTCTGTAATTATTTATTAAAAGATCTAAAATGAATGTTTCAAAAGGATTTTGCAGAGCGGTTGGAGTTTGGGTTTGTTTCTCAATCCTGCCACAGCTTTTATGTGCAGGAGATTTAGAACCACACTGCCTGAAACAGGCAGGTGATGATTTCCCTCTGAAATCAAGACTTACAGATGTTTCTTATTAAATCGGTGGGAAGTAGACATCGAAGAAACTTCAAAAATCTAGCCTCTAAGCTCCCTAGAATAACCTCCAATTGGAAGCAAGCAGTGCAATGCCTGATATGGCCTGGGAGTTCAATGCAAATTGATTATATCTTGGAGATTTCTTGACATCACCTTGGCTTTCCATAGATACCTTAGTGTTCCAAGGACCTCTTTCAGTAAACATAAAATATTCCCGTTTTTCACTGAGAGAGTTATGTTTTGAACTCACAGAACTGAGTGTTTAATCATATTTTGATTCCAAATACAATTTGTTCCATATTTGCCAGAAACAGGTAATTCAGCAAGACAGATCAGGTAATTCAGATCGTCGTTGAGAACAATTATTGAAGTCAAGATGTTGACTAGATATGGATGCTGCTGTTGTTTTGTATGGTAAATATCTCTTCTCTGTGGTTCACGACAATTGTGTTAAGATCTAGGGCTCAAACATTACCCTCTCCAAGAACCATGTGTGCATCACCTGAAGCTGGCAGTCGTAGTACAGCCAGCACTTTATTAATACACTTTTATGCTGTAGGAATATTTTGTGACTCTTGAATGCCACCATCAAAGCTTTATTTTTCAGTTATCATAACCAGAGATTACCGCTGACCTTAATCCACAGATCATGTCTGCCTTACCACATTGACCAGATTAGTCATCAAATAGTCAGATCCGTAGTCATCTTTCTCTCTTGGTTTCCTTATTATCATTTCATTAGCTGCAAATTCCTGCAAAACCACATAGACTTCCTTTCCAAATCTGACTACTACTGCTCCCATAAGATGGAGGAGTTTTTTAGCAGGCTGTGACCGCAGGAGGATGGCAATTAAGAAATTGCCGCTATGGCTGCATCCTTCTGCGGTTGCCAGCAGGCACCGGCAAAGCACTATGGCATCTCACACAGCACCCAGAAGTGTGAAAAGCAGAGGAAGCATCCAGGCAGTAAACCAGCAGCAGGTGGATGTACCAGGAGGCTGGAGGTGCAGGGTCCCTGGGAAGGCTGCCCCGCACGATCGCTCGCGTGGCCAAAGCACCTGATTTGCTTTTCCTGCTGCTTCCTGCAGCTACCAGCAGTGCGGAGTGTGTTTTCCCACGGGAGATTTCTGCTTTCGCTTGTGCTTCAACATGTTAGTGTTGAACTTGTGACTCACTCCTCACGCAGCCAGCGCAGCGCTCTCTCCTCCCCTTGCACTGCTGGCGGTGATGCCTGCCATCCGCATCGGCCCTCCGCTCAGCACCCTCTAGGTCAGCAAGGGGACCAGCCCTGGCTTCAGACCCCAGGCGAACAGGACTACCTCCGCGGGTGCTGAGTCTTGTGAGATGGACAAATTTAAAGCCTCTGCTTAGTTTTTCCAACTCACTAGCTCTAGACAGGTCTCTGCTTAGCTGTGAGGGGTTTTTTAACAAGTCCTTTTGATGTGCCTGTGTGCTGTTCGAAGGGCCTGAGCACTTAACTTCAGATTTTTGCGTCTATTCTGGGGACTGGTTGGCTAAATATTCACTTTGCAGCATCTAAACATATGGACATCTACATTCTTTATCGCACATAGCTAAGAGTCCACTGAGCAATAAGGAGACTTATTTGTGCTAACTGTTCATTTTACATTGTTTTTAATACTGCAAAATAAGGATTTAAATTTGTTTGCATACAGAAAGCAAATTATTTTTATGTTGTGCTGCCAGAGTAAAATTTTGCTGCATGCAGATTTCCTCTTCTTTCCTAAGAAGTTATCTAAAAATAAATGCTGTACACCTGCCTCGGCTCTGTATACCATCCGGTAACTCTAAAACCAAATATGTATGTAGCAGTGTGCTAAAAGCCTCACTGCAGCCTAGAGAGGGAACTTCACGTGCACTGCCTTTGCCAATGGTCTTACTTGCCTCCCACATCAGAGAGCTTAGACTGTCCTAGCCCAAACTCCCCCGAAAAACATCTTCGCTATAACATGATTTAACTTTTGGTCAGTCCTGAAGTGGTCAGGCAGTTGGACTAGATGATCATTGTAGATCCCTTCCAACTGAAATAGTCTATTCTATTCTATTCAAACCAAAAATCCATTTCCTTGCTCTTTCCTGTATGAAGGTTTGCCCAATTCTTCCGTTCAGTTTGCTTCAGCCTGCGTTCCCACAGCCGCGCATCGGCAGACGTAGCAGTGCAAGGTTGACCACGACACAAACCAAGGCCAGAAGCACATTCCAGCTCTGGGAAGGTCCCGCACCTCACACTGCAGCTCCCGCTGGCAACAGAGCGTCACGAGCCAAAACACTGCTGGCACGCTGGCTTGTACGACAGACTCATTCGCCAAGGGTATGAACTGGCAAACTGCAGTTTCTGATTCAGATTGGGCCTCAACAAGTCTTGCACTGTCAGATACACCTCATTTTCAGGGATTTACGTAATCCAGATTTCTGTTTCGCACTAGCTATTTCTGCCTTCTGAAAGAAATGCTCTTGTTTTCACATTCCAGAAAACATGGTGAATGTTGTTATGCTGCTACAGCAATACACCATTGGCTAATAGCTATTTTAGAAATGCATGTCAGGTCTGTTCAACCATTTTTATTCTCCTCTTGTCCATTAAATCAGACTGGCATCTTGGGCCACAATTGCTCTCCCATTGATTTCTGGCCCATGCTAGTTAATGCAATACCCCCAAAATTTCATGGTAACCTCATCTTCTCCAAAGTTATATAGATGATCTGCTCATAAATCAAGCACATATAACTGGTTACAATGACATCTGCAAATCTAACACAAACTAAATATGTCTGGGACCTATAGCCAGGACCAATGAAGACCAGTGAATCTTGCACTCTTCGCCATCACCGAAGGATTTCAAGAAATAATGTGGAGAGAGACGTACTTCTTGACTTGAAGTTGCTTACTGCTTGGAGTACTCTGTTTAGAGAAGGGAGGTATATGTTTGAATGCTGGGGGACTGAGAACAGGTTAAACTATGGTTTTCATTTGCTGGCCCTGAGCAGAGGACCATATGTATATTACGTGAAAGTTGTAAGGTGGCCTTTTCCTCCTCCAGTGGTCCGTACAAGCAAGGAGCAGCTCCTGTTGGCTTTCACAGAGATGGATTCTCAAGGCATACATACCCAGCCTCTGGGCTTCTGCAGATGGAAGACCATCTCTAAAGCTCAATCCGAGTACTGAGGTCAGCTGGCCAAACCAGAGCCTAAACTAAACTGAGGACCAACGAGCCTGATCTCACCCAGCTGTGTCCCAGTGCTTTTGAAAATGTAGGGATTAAAAGGCAAAAAAATGTCAAACTGAGAAAGGTTTTCCTACTGCATTGGGTAACCAAACAAAGCACACTACTGACATAAAAAGCATTTTCAGGGAGAAGTTGCACTGTGGCGTGAATTGAGGTTTTTTCCCTTTTACCTGTTACATTGAAATGACAACTGTCAATCCCTGCACTTTAGGGCATAAAATAAGATCAGAAAAAAATTCCCTGAGGATGGAAGGTTTGCAAAGTTGTGTCAGAAAAGGCACTGTAGAGTAATTTTACCTTCTGCTGGAATATCTGTCAATATCAGTGGAGAAAAGTGATTGGACTAGTCACTGGTGTGTGGCAGTAAGATTCCTACAGAAAAGATCACCGCAAAATTATTGAGAGACATGATAGGTGCACACTATCTTCACCTATGAAAACAAAGATAGGTATGCCATAGTCTAAAACATGTAATTGCTATCAAATGAGCACAAAAAGTTTTATCTTTTATGATTATTAACATTTTTAGATTACTTGTTTTGGGATAAGGAAATTATCTTTGTCATGAATTGTTCGCTGTTTTGGTTCCTGGGTCAACAGCTCTGGAGGCACCAATAACGTACAAACTAAGAATTTTTTTCTTTGTGCCAAAATGTGCCAGCCAAACAGTTTTAGGAGAACCCACCAACCTGAATGGCTGCAATAATTTGTCAAAAATAAGAATGGATGTGATAGATCCTGACGTGCAGTAAGTCATCAGAACAACGGGGGAGAATATAGCAGAATGCCCCATAAGCAATATAGATATGGTCACCAGTCACTCAGTGCAGCTATGAGCTTCCAGAGCAGTTAGAGAGTTGTGCCCACAAGGAAAATCAATCAGTAATGCAGTAAATGTTTCAGAATGGTTTTCGACTGCAGTCTATAGTATGTCAACATGCAACAATTCAATTAGCCTTCATTCTGCACTAAGTACCTCAGAGCCCTATCCTGCAGTTGGGCAAAATGCCCATGAAAGCCAAGAGGAAAGCATAGAGCCCTTTAGTGTAAGGGGAGAAATACAGTTTGGTTTTTTAATAAATCTACAAATATCTCAGCCAAGCTTGGAATAATGCAGGGAAGTCGTTTTCTTCTTCCTACAGATTTGTCTTTCTGTGGAATCACACACTTCCGACTTTGAAACGGCCACTTCTACTGGAAATATGGGGTTACATCTGAAATGGCCACTTCTAATGGAAATATGGGGTGACATCTGAGTGACAACCTTTTGATTCTGGAGTTAAAGAAGCAGAGGAAGTCTGCTTCAGACCAGATGCAGCAACTTTAAATTCCTTCCTCTCTTCCTTCAGTATGTCTTACAGTGCTACATAGAGAGGGTGTCATTAAGCTTTTTCAAACTACCATCATAGATGTATCAATGTAGCACCAGTGGCTTTGAAAATGGTGTAAGTTTACAGCAGGTGAGGATGCAGCCTGCAGTTTGTGCTTGTGTGTTTGCATGTGTGCGTGCCGAGGAGAAAAAAGCATGTGCAAGCACAGATGTCTAGTTTTCTCCATTTACTTATTTTTAGCAATTTCTTGGTTCAGCCACTGTTTATAGTGTAAACTCTTTCAAAGCTCTCTTTAAAAGTCCTGCCCCTTTTGAGAAACATTTGAGAGTTTTGAAAATAACCTCTGAAATGTCCACGTCCCATAAAAGAGATTTGACCACTTCTCAGTTAACGTATAGTCAATTATCTAGTAAGATTTAATCCAACTGGGAGACCAACTAAGAAATTGTTCTGGAGGCAGCTCTGATAAATCAGGAACATATTTAGATGAGTAGTAGTAGTGGTGGTTTAGTAGTAATAGTAAATAGGTTTTGACCCATTTCCAATTTATTAGAGCCTTTTTCAACTCAATGTAAATCCTACTCTTCGAGTTAAAAACTGAATTAGAAAATAAAATGTAACATAACATCTTTTTGATGACATAGGAAATGAGAGTGGTATTTCATCTTCTATTGTTCAACACTTGAAAGTATGATTAATTTGAAAAATTGAGAAAAAAATCTGCAGGATAGAGTAACTCCTATATTTAAGATGAAAGAATAACTAGATTTCTTAAACTGATTCATCTCCCTTCCTTTCTCACAAAAAAGACTTCCATATGAAAACAAAATTGCATATTTCTTACAGCATGAATTGTCTTTACCTAACTAAATAGAAGACTCTTCCAAGAGCGCCAAGGAAAACGTATTTATCCTTAGGCAGAACATAAGTACACATGGTTATGAAGGTCAGCCTGGTTTCTAATCTGAGTGAAATATATGTACCATATTTAGCAGATGCATGTACAAGTATGCCCATACAAGAAGAGAGAGTGAGAAAAGCAATTATAATTGCTATTCCCCAAATATATCATGAATTCTCAGATTTTCATATTATGCTCTGACATTCCAAGAACAAACCTTCACAGGTCTGGGGCAGGGATGAGGAGGGAGAGAAGATGAGAGAAGTTTAAGCTTCTTGCAGGACTTTTTGCTTAATGTTAAAAAAAAATTTAAAACATCTTTAGTGAACTGCAATACTTTTGTGATCTTTCAAAAAATTATACTAATCCAAAAAACAAATTTTATTCTAGGCAAAGCTGGGTGGCAAAATTCTGCTTTCAGTGCAACACTTCAGATGCCCATGATTGCGTGAATCTGTCATTAGAAGTTGAATTTGATGCCAAATATCTGTATTTTCAGTGTCCATTGACAAGCCTACAAATAACATATCTAACTAGTCTGCTACAGAGAGAATAGTCTGATCTTTGTACCTTAGGGAGCTTTTGTATTTAAACAGCATTAAGGAAGACAACTTGGCACAAGGATATTAGAGTGTTTCATACATACATACAAAGGAAACACCACTGATTTCCTCTTCGATCACGATTCAAATGAAATCAAAGAAAATCCATAGTCCTCAGGTTTTTTTAGGCTTAATACCTATTTTATAGACAAGCTAGGGCCTTTACCATGTACACCATCATTACAGCTATGTACCTGGCATTACCTTCCTTGCTTCTTTTGCTTTGTGCTTTTAGGACATATGATAAAGACAATTAGAAAAATAACTACTGTTCATCAGAATTGTTCCCCCTTTTTACACAAATAGACTTTTACACATCTTGAAAGGGTGAAAAAGTTAAGAAATTTTATGCAGGTACTAGAATGGCACAGCTGTCAAGATCTGATCTCTTTTCCCTTTTTTAATTCTATTGTAGCACAGGAAGAGTACAAAAATTCAATAGAAAAGAATTAAAGTAAAATCGTTACATTTCTAATAGCAAATCATGACCAATTGTATGGTGTCACTGAAGAGCATGAAGTGCAGTAAAGTCTAAAAGCTGTAAGTGCCCCATTATTCATTTTTACTGAAAGTCTAAGAGGGCTTCTTGTAAACTCGAAATTTGTCATATGGCCTTTAAAGTAGGCCTTTCAAGATTTCAAGCCGTTGCTTCACTACTGACCTTCAGAACCATGAGTTATTTCTGGGGTTCACAGCATTTGTAGATGCCTAAAGCGTTGTGTTAAGAAGCAAAAATACAAAGTGAAAACTGGATCTCTTTGGCTACCAACACAAAACTAAAACCAGTGTTCAAAATATAAATGTATGGAATAAAAGAATTGCTTTCCCTCTTCCATTTAAAGCACTTCAGTGACTTTGTGTCTTCACTTCTAGCCTTTGCAAGGACTATACTTTGTCCTGGTTTCAGCTGGGATAGGGTTAATTGTCTTCCTAGTAGCTGGTACAGCACTGTGTTTTGGGTTTAGTATGAGAAGCATGTTGGTAACACCCTGATGTTTCCAGTTGTTGTTAAGTCGTGTTTAGAGTAAGTCAAGGACTTTTCAGCTTCTCCTGCCCAGCCAGCAAGAAGGCTGGAGAGGCACAAGAAAATCGGGAGGGGACAAAGCCGGGACAGCTGACCCAAAATGGCCAAAGGGGCATTCCATACCATGGGACGTCATGCCCAATATACAAACTGAGGGGAGCTGGCCAGGGGTGGCGGGTCACTGCTCAGGAACTAACTGGGCATCGATCAGCGAGTGGTGAGCAATTGCATTGTGCATCACTTGTTTCGTATATTCCAATGCTTTTATTATCATTATTTTCATTTTATTATTTTTATTATTATCATTATTATTTTCTTCCTTTCTGTCCTACTGTTCTTATCTCAACCCATGATTTTTACTTTTTTTCCAATTCTCTCCTCCACCCCACTGGGTGTGGGGAAGTGAGTGAGCGGCTGCGTGGTGCTGAGTTGTTGGCGGGGGTTAAACCACGACATAGTTCTTAAACCAAAACCTCTCCATCTAATAACTGAAAGGAATTTATTTAAAATCCGGAATATCTACAGTGCTTTGCAATTTATTGTTCTCTGAAGCGAAAGATGCAAGCGAAAAATAAAGGTTACCGAAGTGGACTTCATAGTTACTGAATGCTGATTGCTTGGGAAGTCATTGACCTGCATTAATGCTTCCCATATTCCTCAATAGACCGATTGGTCTAGTTTGAACTTTAAATTTGCTCACACAAAAAGAAATGTTGCACAGGCAGAGAGATCAGTGAAAGTGTTCCTGTTCCAGACCCAGTTTATGGGTTAAGTAACATCTCTGAACAGCTTCTCACCACTTGACAGTTTTCCTTACTTTACTCCTTGTGCAAGTGCATCTGCATGCCCTATTTCAATAATTTTTCAGGATCTTTCTGTAATTCTTTAATCTTGTATAAGCATCTACCACCTCATCCCCCTTCACCTCAGTATTTAGGATCTTCGGATAGAATCTGTCCCAAGACCTCTGCTTCATAACCAAAAATGTCACTGTCAGAAACTCCTACTGCCTCATGCTGGACGCTTGCCTCCATACCAGGGGAGACCATTTCTTTCTGATCAAAAGGCACACCTTCACGGTTACTCTGCCTGCCGTAGCCAGCGACTGCTTGACACGTGCCACTAGCAGCCAGCACCCAGCCAGGCATTACGCTACACCCCGGCGCAAGTTTAGCTTCTGACCACAGGCAGACGAAGCCATCTGGCTTGGTTCCTTATTGCTCATAATGATGATGATGGACCTCAAGCATTAGCTCCCGGCTATGCCAAACACCGACTCTTTTTTTTTTTTTCTCTCTCCATTCTGTAATAGGTAATTAAGAGCTGAAATTGCACCAAGTACATGACAAAATGCCTACGGAAAGCTATGCTTCTTCGGAAGGAAACTTACAGCCTCAGTACCAAGCAGCAGCAGCAGTCTGCGCCCATCCTGTATTCCACAATCTGTAATTTCAGCTACATATCTATTTATTCCAATGCTGCAGTATTCCATTTCTGAATGAGTTCCCACATCATGGTGACACATGCCTAGCATTATTGCATTTTAGACAGCCATCTGTACTGATATATTCAGCCAATAATTTGCCACCAGGAAACTGGTTCCTGGGAATATATTTTTTATGCAGACAGCATGCATGCTTGTCTCTAATTTCTAAAATCCGTATATCCTTGACGTATCTTGTCGGAAGCGGAAATCCGATTTCATCCTGAACTGGCCGTAAAATATAATGCTTGGTATTAATTAACAGGCAAGAAAATGTATGCCATAGTTCTTCAGCAAAACCTTAGCACTAGCATAACAATCCCTGAAAGAATAAGTAGTAGCATGGAGATGCCAATTATCTAAATATGGCAAATGGCAGGGAAGAATGAAAAAGGTCTAAAGGGACACAGATCCTCTAACTGATTAAAAGTATGGGCTAAAAATATACTTCCGTGCAGATAAATATAGAATAATGATTGTAAGAAAAATAATCCAAACGTGGGTTGTAGCATTTAGTGGAGCGATCTTACAGTACTGTGAAAAAGAAAAGAGCCAGGTAGCTATTAACGAATAATCTTTGAGTATATTATCAGACCAGCTTATAATACCCATACGTAGTGAGAAATGGCCACCTAACTTCAGATCATTAAGTCCATTTCCTGTGATACTAGAACATAGTCCACCAGATTGGAGACGTATGAATTATTAAAAAGATACTAAACGTGCTTTAACTTTGGGCAGAAAGACAAGGGTAGTAGGAGCACGGGCAGGCAGCTCACAAGGGGGGCTGAGGAGGTAAGAGTTCTTCATCTGAAAAGCGTGGTTCAAATTATATGCAATGTAATTTTTATATCTGCTAAAGAAGGCTTTTTTTTCATTTCTTTTTTTTTTTTGTCTAGGGAGAGATGGAAAAGGGAGAGAGATTTAAAAAGGGAAAGCCTTAAAGGGTAGTTCAACATGCTAAAAGAGAAAGAGAAATTCTATTACTTTAAGCTAAGAGAGATGGACTTATGGAAATAAAGGGTTTTTTTTAATCAGAGATTTTCCTGTCCTTGCAGAGACACCAGGCTGCTAATCAGGGGGTTTCACAGCAGTTAATTCCACTTTGAGTAGAATTAGCTTTAATATTTAAATAAATTATCTCCATGGCTTTGCAGGTTTTGGGCAACAGGAGTCTGGGGAGGAGAAAACTGGTAATAATGGGAAAAAATGAAGCCTCTGTCCTCCACCAGACCTGGAAGATAAACAGCAAAACTGGGACAATATCTCAAAGGTCTTCCACAGCCCTGGAGGAAATTTCAAAGGAACTAGTTGCCAGTTCCTGGTTGCAACAGCCAGTTGCAATAAATGTAAGTTCAGTTTGTTCTTGGAGGAGAGAAGACATTCACAAGTACCTCTAGTCTACTAAGTATTTCCAGAGAGAATTCTTGTTCATAGTGAAGGAGCAGTCTCCAAAGTATTTATGAAACCGTACATAAATATTTTTTTGACTTACACAAAATTGTGTTTGGTGTGGATTGATTGGGGGGGGGCAAATTTACACATTACTACAAAAATTCTACATTTTGTAATAGATGTCAGCCAGTTTTTGTATTTCAACAAACTATTTACTGTCAATTTAAATACTTTCATGAAAAGTATACATTTCGTTCATGTATAGAATAACACTTCACTTCTGTGTGTTTCGAACGTCTACAGACCATCATAACAATGTTATCAGTACATCATGGTTACAAGTATTGCTGCACTGTTGCCTTTTATAGTCTACCAATATTTTATGTAACATCCTTTTTCAAACTCAGGAGAAGGATTTCTAAACCAGTTTGGAATTAGAAAGGATAACCCATTTCCTTGATGAATGGCAGCTTACATATAACAACAGGCTTTGAGAAGGAAATAACTTATGGTAGCAATTTAAGGGGATGGCAAGATTTTGCAATAGGAATCACAGAGATATTTTTTAGAACAACCCTGTTAAATTAAAATAAAACATAAGCTATGGCAAGAAGGGAACAAAAAAAGTTAGGTCAAGAAGTGACCAAGGCATATACTCACTCAGGGGTCATCCATCATTAGCTGCAAGATCACGGTTTTGTGAACACTTTCAGCCGGCACCAGTGCAAGCATTGGTGCAGTCTTGCACTGCCTTCAGGGAGGGAGTTATTGCAGATTAACCACCCCCCCCGCCCCCAACCCACTCCTCGCTGCATGGCCCCACATGTCAGTGGGCACAGGGGACAGGCACTTGTGGTAAGGGGTACGGGTGAGGGCAAAGGCAGTCCTGCTTCTTCCACCAGCTTTGCCAGATTTTCGCCTGGTTTGCAGAGCTGCGGCCTACTATGCATTCTTGGGACAAAGGGTAAGATTTTCAATTTTTGTCTGTCTGCTTCAAAAAAAACTAAGAAAATTCAGAGTGGTCCAAGCTTCTCAGCTCTCCAGGGCTGCAGATCCTGGCAGAATCATCCTAGAGGGAAAAATCCTCATTTTTACTGAAGTCCCCCTTGCAAGTACTCTGGGTAAGGAACCACAGAGCTGATGTCAGCTACATTTAGATTGGCTCTAAGGCCTTTTGGCATTACTAGAATGAAGAAAAAAAGAAAGAAAGAAAGAAAAAAAAAACAGATGCCCATGAGCTGACTTCTAGGTTGAAATTTGTTGCATATGTTCAAAAAATACAAGCGACATTTGCTCCCATGTATTGCAGGCAGCAGTAACAGAAATTTGACATGTCAAATAGAGTACATGCCACTTAATCTATCCAGCTTGAGATCTGGAACACAGTGTGTTACAAGGACCTGGGAAAAAAAAAGAAACATCAAATATATGTGAAATGCTATGGAAAAAAGTGTAAATTCTGTTTTTCAGCCCCCAGCTTCATGATTCTTCCTTTCTGATGTAAATAGCTTCCAACAGAAAGATTTGGGAGTGCAAATTTGTATGAAATGTTGGCAATTCAAAAAATAAAATGTTGAGAGGAATGACATAGTTTGTTTCTTTCAAAATTTCTAAAGTTCTTATTTTTTTATGAAGCATCAGGAGAGATTTCATAACAGGTCAGAATTAAAACTCCCTGAAAAGGTATGTATTATCTTTCTCTTCAGTCCTTCAACAGGACAACGTGTGGCAAAAGTCTAAAAAAACCCCTCTGTATTAAAAAAAAAAAAAAAAAGAAACAGTAATTCAAAGAGTTACCAACCACTGCAAATACATTTACTGCACTTCATTATAAAGTTAAAGTAAATGGAGCATTTAAAAAGAAATAACAGATGCCATCATCCTGGATGGATAATTAACAGCAGACTCTTTAACACTTATATTTAAATGGGACAGAAACATTTCAAAAAGATTTTTTTTTCTGTTGCAAAACATTCAGATGTAAAAAAAAGACCATTCTCCTTCAACAGCCTCCGTAGAGAAATGAACTTTTGAACAAAACTGAGAGAACACTTCAGCAGTCCAGGTTTCCGCGTTTCGTAAGAGGGGTGTGGGCAGCGTGTTGAGTTCCTGGATGCAGAAAAACAGTGAAGGTGATACCTAACCCACTACCATTCCATTTGGGCAAAGAGTTTACCCTCCTGAGCCTTGCAAACCCCTGGAGACCAGCTCCCCCGCCTCTGGTGGCCTTTCCAAGGCAGCTCTGGCTTGCCTGCACCAAAATGGGTGCTGATACAGAGCCAAGACGTGCTGTCCTCTTCGGCGCCATCAGCTCAGGTATAGCTGCATGGGGGCACCATCCTTTAGCAGGTGCTTGATAATAAAAATAATAATGCTTTTTTCCGTAAGCATTTTTCCTTCCACCTTCACTTGAGCAACTCTGCTTCTTTACCACCTCCCTGGTTTTGCAGAGATGCACAAAGCCAAGGTTTACTCAAACCTATTCATCACAAAACTACACCTAGTTTGCCGTCACTTGGCACCTTTTTTGGCTACAACAGTAGAAAAACTGGCTCATGCTGACAGACAGGTTGGAACCCTCCTCTGTTTTCTAGAGGTGATCTCTCAAGGTAAGGTTTAACACATTGTTCAGACAGTCTGCGGGAACAAAGCTGCTTTTGCCATTCTCTGTACCATTTCAAGGCATTGGATAACACCTTTCGCTTCAATTTTAAGGAATACAAAAGCCTTTGAAAAGACAGTGAAACCATCAGCTGCCAGGCTGTAAAACTCGCTCCAAGTTACCTGCTCTGAATGTTGAGGTTGGTGTGTAATACGTGGCTGTCCAGAGGCTGGGTATATACCTGCTAAGGGTGGATGGTCGTCCAGGTAGGACATTTTACTGTCATCCTGGGCCCCTTCAGCACATGGCACAGTTCAACCATCAGATGCCCCAATATATCGTTTCAGGCTCTGAGTGTACGTTGCTTATAAGACACAGCCCTTCAGAGAAATACAGGTTTCTCACTTTCCTTTTCTGCATGTGTACAGATTATCTTCCAAATTGAGACACACAGATGCTCTCCTTATTAATGTGAGAAAATAATAGTGCCAAGGGGCATTATAGATCTGTTCATTCAGCAGGGGGAAAAAAATTGTGCGATATGATCAAGTCAAATACCAGGAAATTAAGGACAACCTCCTCCCCCCCCCCCCAACTATTTACTTGTCAAACTGATTTTGAGTTTGAATATGCAGGCTGCATATGTAGTCTCTGTATTAGCAGGTGCAAATTAATAATTGAGCCTTTTGACAATCCTAGCACTAGAAACTTAAGATATAGCAATAGCAAAGCGTGTAGCATGTTCCTAGCTTGGTAAAAAACCAAACTGAGACTCCAAACAATAGAACAAAAGAGGCTCTGTCTCATAATCAGGAACAACTGCGTTTGCCTGTGCCTACATAGAAAGCAAACCTCCAGCTCGAAGTGCGCAGAGGGTAACTGATGAATATGAACATCCAAGAACGATTATGACAGGAAGTTTACATAATGGTAACAGTATCTGTCATACTTTGCGATTCTCCCACATGTGATATCTGATGTCTGACAGTGACTCACGGGCCACGGCTCTCATGTGGCTGCTCAGTTAGGTACGACTAAAAGACAAACCCAGAATCACGTAAATGGCATGCACGTGTGCCTCGACACTGACAGATAAGTGGGCGTTTATTGGTGCTGGTGTTAGACACCTGTATACATCATCAATATTTAGAGGAAGGCACACGGGCACTGAATTGCACCTTTTATATAACAGTGATTTTGAGATGTCTGGGAAGAGAAGTGATACTCAGAGTCACAGTCGTCATCGTCGTCGTGTTCCCCCCCCCCCGATAAGTTGGTAAGTTAGCATTTCTGTCTCATTTTAATTTTCCCAAACTTCTACGTGTATGAAATTGCTATAGGCAACTGCCCAATGCCTTTGCATCTGCTAGAGCTGTTAAGTAGCTGATGAGGTCTTTTTCACAAGATCTGGTTTTTATTTAATTAATTATTTAGGGTGCGGGTTTTTTTAACAATTTCTGAAGATATAGAATCTGTTCCAGCAATATGGCGAGTGCAAATGCTCCTATTGGGGACTTGCTGATATCCAAGAGGATGTCTTAGTCCTGCTCATAAAATTATCTTTTGAGTATAAAGGTGTAAATAAGTACGTACGTATATATGTGTAGCGAAGGGATATTAAGATAACATAAATTTCCAGTATCAGAGATTTGTCTATGGCTCCCATGAGAGACATTTATTTTAATGGAAATTGCTAAAGGACAATCAAGTTCTTCATGATATCAGTATTGAATATCAATATCTTCAATGATACAGACAGAAGGTAATGGGCTATATTCAGTCCTTAGTGCATGGTAAAACTACCACTGAAATTGGAAACTGTTGACTGCATACAATTATGATTATAAACTTCAGTTAACTTGAAAAAACAGGTTAAAACCACCATTTTTTTCTTTAGTTAGTTGGATTGTTTTAATACTATTCACACCACTTTCATGACTGAATGGCTTCCCAGGAATCCTACAAATTGCTAGTTTATAGATATCTCACACACATTTTCTTGCACAGGTTTAAGTTCCCTGAAATGCAGCCTGACTTCACAGGTTCCTTCCTTGTAAACTTATTTGTGAAGGGAGGATCTCCGAAGTTCAACAGCTGTCTGCTGCGGATGAAAGTGAGGCAAAGGACTGTAAAACAAATAAAAAAGGGAGGGGCAAGATCAAAGTACCTCATTAAGAGCAGTACCTTACAGCCTTGTCCAACCTCTGCCTGCAGAGATTGTATGCAAGTCTGTCCCTAATTAGCTGATAGCCTGTTTCTGCAGCGCCAGGGAGCGGGGAGGAGGAGAGGCTGGGGGCAGGAATGACACGGGTGCTAAAATTACCTGTGCTTCCCCACGTGAGCTGTATTCTGAGCCATCCTTGCAGCGGTTCAAGAAAGCAGGCCGGCCAGCACCCTCGCTTGTTTTCTGAGCAAGTTGCGAAGCTGTTCGCAATGTTCTCTAGCAGCCGAGTTGCATTTCCACCAGAGTGCTCCCGAAAACATACGGCAGATATTTAATATTTATCTTAACAGTGGCTCCTAATTCTATTTGGCTGAGTAGGCACACGTGCTTACACCTCTTCTGACAACCACATGTCAAGGAAAAGACCTTGGAGGAGAGACTTCTGTATCTGCATCATTTCCCACCCTGGTCTGTGACCGAAGGGTGGCTGAGCTCTGCTCTTGCCCTCACGCTTTGGCTATCTCTTGCTAACGTCAGTCTGTTCCCCAGCAGAGATGCGAGCCACATCGCGAACTTCCCATGACAAAAATCCTCACCTGGGTGTGAAGCTATGGCCTGCCTTTCCTTCTTCGTGTTGCCAGAGCCGGGAGGACTTTAGACCCATCCTTCCCACCCGACAACTGCTCTTCGTCTCTGAACAGGAGCCAGAAACTCTTCCGAGCTGACTCTCTGGGGCCAGTTTCACGCCCACTCCTTGTGAGTGCTCCTCCAGGCTGGTACGTGCCTGGTGGGGCCCTTAGGAAGGAGGACGCATCCCTAGGATGTGAAGCAGCTATCCAGCTGTGTGGCAAGACTGGTCTAAGGAGTTCCGGGTGGCAGAGGCAAGTCGGGATTTGCTCCTCTGTTGAAAAGAAGTAATCGGAAGCGAAAGCAACTGGTTTTCCATTTTGCTGTGTGAGCTAGCTTCTGTCCTGCCTCTCACCAGGGCACCTTGGTAGCTCTGCTGCCTGTTGAAAACCTCAGGCGTTGCTACAAGGTCTGCAAGTTGGTTAAGATTAAAAGAAAGTTCAGCAGTAAGTAACCCTTGCCTCGACCTGCTTTCAGCAGGCACTGTGCGGCAGCATCAGCGGTGGCTCTGAAGTACCTCAGGACACTTTGGCTACCGATCCAGCACTGCCTGAGCAGGAATACTTGCAGCTCGAAAAGTGTTTTCAAAGCCAAATGACCCTGTTGCACAGCTTACATGGGGCACGTTTGGTGCAATAAGCAGCGATCTCGCTGCCCTACGCTGGCCTGACCAGGCGTAGCCACCATGGTCTCCTCTCAAAGCTGCTCTTCCAAAGAGACAGGAGGCACCAGGGCACTGTGGAGGGCTGGATGCTAATCATCATAAGTTGCAATGCTCTGCGTCTTTCCTGGTACTTTGGATTTGACCACAGGACAAGGATAAAAGTTGTGTAGTAATACCTGTGACACATCAAGACATTTAAGACAGGGCAATCTCGGCAATCAGGTCCAGAGCTCAGAGGTGGTAAGCTTCTTGCAGCAGAGGTAGTTCTTTAGGAAAGACCCTGTTTCTGTCTCATCTCTAGGGAAATTGCTCTCTGGTCCATCTCAGAGGCTGAGTGGAAGGAGATCCGGCTGCAGCATTTGGCCTCATGGCACAGCATGTCATGAAGATACAGCTGGAACCGAGTCGAACACCTGAGCGTCTGCTCAGGTGGCTACAGCCCTGGCTACAAGCTGGCTCGTGGGCCCGTGTTCATCACCTCCCACGCTGCAGGTAGGCGCAAGCATACCCCAAACCCTCCCTGAGACACAAAATTCACATGGTCTTGCCGAGAAGAAAAGGAAAGACAATTTTACAGCCACCACTACCGCCACAGCTGCTCACTGCCACTGCCCCATCCCAGAGGGACACCGCCAGAGCCCCATCCCAGAGATGCCCAGCTGGGCTCACCCCAGACCTCACAGGCGTAAGTACAGGTGGATTGCAAACAAGGAATTTAGAGGCCTAGAAACAGGAGGTGGTTTGCCTTAGGACCTGGCTGCTGATTAGGTGATTAAGCAGCCTTGGCTGTTTGACACACATGTAAGAGACGCATCTGGGCTTCTTTGTACGTTTGAACGTTGGGGTGCTGCTCTGCTGCAGATGTACGCTCAACGTATATTTAGACATCTAGCCTAGGGCCTGTGATGGCTATGGAAGCGAGAGAAGTCATGAAGGTAAATTCCTGCCAAACACGTGGATGACTAAGCAGCCTTAGATGCCTAAATTGATAAGATTAATCATATCCTTGATGCTTCCTAGACTTGTTGGTTGCACCTGCCAATGGCTCCTCATCAGAGGCACAGCAGGTATGCCCTTCAGAGATGTAGGCAGGGGCTGTCTTTTCATTTTACACGCTACCTAAAACATTGGTAACCAAATCACTAGTGGTCCCTTGCAGACTATATTGTTATATAAATAACCACTAATAACAAGAGTTGAAATATTTATCAAGCTATAATATCGCCTCGCCACACCCGGGAGAGCATGATCTGATTCCACTGGAGTGAGATCTCACTTAGCAATCACACCCTCAGCAGGTTTGCTCTGCCACGGCAGCTGTTCACCTGACCTGCCTGCCCAACTAAGACCATTATATCTCTGCAGCATGGACTCAAGGAAGTTCATGGTTGATCACTTTTCTTTTTTTTTTTTTAAATTACTTACTAATTACCTACTAATGGCCTCACAAAAAGCTCCACTGGTTCTTCTCCAGCCGGACAGGTCAGTTTGTAATGCAACTTACAAGAACTAGTTCTTCCATCAGAAAAAGGGAAAAACGTAAAGCAGCTCAGTTGTGGTCTCTGCAGCAAAGAATTTACAAAGAGGTTGAACTCCACTTTCAGGGAACAGGTCTATATTGAGGATGTTTGTGAATGCACTCTCTCTCTCTCTCTCTCTCTCTCATTTTCTTTCTTTTTTTTCCTTGCTTGTCCCCTTTCAATCCAACTACTCCTAGGAGGCAGGGACCGCTCTGGGGGCATCTTCACATCTTGGTGGAGGCTGTAGCACAAGGTGGCACCGGAGTATTTTTACACCTTTTAGGTGACTACTGGTTTCCTTCCTATTAAACCAGGATTTTTCCCATAGGGAATACAAACAAATTAGTGTACCATATAAATAATTACCTTTATGTAAATGCATGCGATAAGATAAATGGAATCTGAAATGATTAACTAACCTTCCATTTAACAACATTTCTGACATTTGATTCAAGGAATGAAGTCCAACCAGCTTTCCCATGCCTTTTGCTGTGGAACAGCAAGGATGTGTAGTGGTCATTAAAGCGACTCAGCCATGCGTTGATCTTCTTCTTCACATAGTCTGAAAATGTGAAAAACGAGGGGAAAAAAATTAAGGAAGCAAACCAGTCAGCCAATTTTTGATGTCCAACCAGAGTCAGCTGCCACTACGGGAGGAGCACCTTCTTCTCCACAGCTTGTCTTCAATTTCATTTGATCTGTGCTTCAAGTTAGACGGAGGCCGACTTGGAGCCTTGAGTCCCAGCACCATCCAACCAGTGCAGCATCGCACAGTGGCCAGCTGGGAAGCTGGTGATGCAGCAGCATTTTCCCAGGGTTGGTCCCGAGCTTATTGAAGCTGCCTGTCAGTACCTCCATGCAAACGTGGCTGTTCTGGTTCAAGGTCTGGAGCTAGATCATTCAGTGTTCGTCTGGGGATTTCTGCACCACACCTTCCTGCCCAGTGTAGACATGTCCCAGGTCTATCATCATTTTCATCTGCCAGGCATTCAGACAAAATAATTAACTTAGCTTTGCTGGCACACATTCTTTACTCTAAATTATTTGTATCACAGAGCATTATTTCAACAAAATCTTTATATTTAAATCATGAAAAATAAACATGAGAAGACTCAACAGTAATAACACTGATTAAAAATGTAGAAAAACTTGACTGTGTTTTCTGGCACAGACAGATAATTAAGAGGATTTTTAAGGGTTTTCTCTGTAACAGGTAGAGATTTAGTGGTATTTTGTGTTAATCACCTCTAGGCTGCAGAGACAGCGCCACTGCATAGTGCAAAATAAATGACCAGAAGGCTTAATGTTTTTTGTATTTTTATTTAAAGTGATTTCATATTACAAGCTCATGCCAAAAGGTTCATTTGTTTCTGAGTTGCTGGCTCTGAGGACTGTTATCCATGCTGTGAATATGCGACTGTTTGTCCACACAGTTACTGGAGTGCCTATGAATAGTTTGCAGGTGCCATTCAAGCTTCTCTCTTTTTTGGTCCCAAAAAATACTTTTGACAGCTACTGATCGGTCCATTTTAACTGCCTACGATGCTGTATCTGCTGTGATTATTACTGTGATTCATGAAAAAAATGTCTCTTATCAGGTTAGGAATATCTTTTGCATAAGAGCATACCTGCTGTAGGAGTGTTATACAACACCCCTTGTGATCAGTGGAGTCTTACCAGTCACTTCCCTACACTGTGAATGAAGTCCGAAATTGCTCATGTAAGCTCTTTTATATCCTAGGGTTTTTTGAAGGAACCATTCTTGCTACGCTACCCAGCTCTTCTTTATCCAGCCACAGTTTCAGCCACCTTTTTACTTCCAGACATTATGCTCCCACGCCGAGACTTGCCTTGATGCCTTTTGCCATATGCCTCTTGTGTTGCGAAGTTCCCAAAGGGCAGCCTGAGACACCTTTGGGTAAGACTCACAAGGTGACATTAGCGGCAGCCGCCCTCAGTGAATGCAGGTGTTGTTTGAGGCTGTTGCAGCTGCAAAGTCTCCTCCACACATGCAAAGCGTGTGCTGGGTGTTTGGGGACCCCAAAAGTCTGGACAGCTGGATGTGTCACACCCTAACTGCACCCCTCAGTAGCCCCCTTTTTCTCCGAAAGGCAGCAAGAAACTGTGGCTCATCCTTCTGCTTTCAAGAGCGGTAGGAAAGGGAACACCAAAAGTTTTGGGGAGCTGAGAAGGGAGAGGGCCTGTGAGTTACAGGTTAATTACTTCAGGTCCTGCTGCTTGATGCCCTGTTTGTTGTGCCA
The DNA here is from genome assembly GCA_034782735.1 of Sagittarius serpentarius. Lineage (NCBI taxonomy): Eukaryota > Metazoa > Chordata > Aves > Accipitriformes > Sagittariidae > Sagittarius > Sagittarius serpentarius. The sequence continues at coordinate 22,823,451 of JAVKLA010000007.1, read as the reverse complement.
GCTTTCCATAAACAAACTTTGGGAATCCTTGTTCTAATAGTATCTTTCCATCTTCTTAATGGTTATGTTTTTTCACTCCATATGGCCACTTCATCTGCATTAAACCTCCTCACTTATAACAAAAAATCCTTCTGTCGTTTCTGTGTTTAGCCAGGTCTGTTGCTCAGATGGTGCAACCACTGAATGGTTAAGCTGAGTCTGTGTAAAATGTTGTTTCTCTAGCTATAGGCAAGGGCAGAAATAAATATCTTTGGTACCATATCTATTTAACGGAAAATCTAACTAGACCTCCAAATCTGTGCGCTTTGTCGCATATGTTAGAAACAGATCCTCTATTAATTGATTTGTAATAGCCATTCCTACCACCACCTCCTCCTCCCCAGAAGCCTGATTGCTCTTGATTATATCCTGATTGTGCCCAAGGAAAATTGTCTGGACTGAGTGAGGCTGCCAGAGAAATTGGATGTTGTTTTAACACTATGACACTAGCTATGCTGGACCAAAGGACCCTTGTTTCCAGTACTAGCTGACAAGGAACGTAAGGAAAACAGATAAGAGCAGAGGAGCAGAGTGAACCTATGATGGTGCTTTCCCATGCAGTCTCCTCTGCTCCAGGTATTTCTGCCCATTCTAAGCCATATATAATATTCTTGCACATGGTAGGTCTTTTCTTCCATGAATTTGTCAAATCACTTCTTGAGCACATGGAAAGCTTTAGCATCAGCAGCATCTTATGACAAGCACATTTCAGCTGTATTTTGCATGACAAAGTACTCCCTCTTGTTTCTTTTGAACTTGCTGGATGACAATATTATCTGGCCTACCCTAATTCTTATCATATGCAGAATGACCAGTTGTTTCTGATTCACTTTCTCCATTGCCACTATTAATTTCACAGATCTCTACTGTATTTTTCTTTAGGTCTTACTCTACTGAGTTATCTCTTACAGGACCTTTCCCATGCTTTCTTTTGGTCACTGTTGTTCTCTGTTTCTCTTCCAGTTCTGCTTTATCTTTTTTGAGAGAAGGATCAGAACTGCATATGGTAGCAAGATCATGAATTTAGACAGTGACAGAAAGACATTTCTCTTCTCCTCACTTTGCTTCGCTTCGCTTCACTTCCCTGTTCCTTTCCTCTCCTATTAACTCTAAGGTGACTGTGCTCATTGAAGATCTTATCCAAATCACCTTTTGCCCAAGAAGAAGGTTCCCATTAAATCTGAATTGAATCAGGCCTTGGCTTTCCTACTGCCTGAAGATGGAACTATAGGAGTGCCAAAACACATTCTTGCGGCAATGCAGGTGATCAAATGTAGTATCACACTCTATTCTATGTAAAGCTCATTATTAACACCAGATAAAGCCCAATCCATAAATCTAACAAACACCTAAACCTGGATTTTATGATATTAACAAGAACCATGCCATTGGTTTTAGTATGGACAGGCTCTCTCTCTAGGTCTTTAATTCTCTCTAAGAGCATGTGGCGTCATCCAGTGCTGCAAAAGCGCAATGCTGTGCCGAAGACAGCACGATGGTTGCCTCAGTCCCCAGGTGACTGGACATGTTCTCCATCCCTATAAACAGAATATTTTAAATTCACTGACAGATTAGCTGCAACCAGACCGGACATTTTCTTACGACACTGGAAGACTTTTGCTAGGTAGGATGAGAGGATTTTTTCTTTGAGGCGATCACAACAGATTGTCTCTACTGTATAATCTTCCTCTTGCTCTTTTAAAATATTGTCTTACATCTTTGTTCCATCCAGCCTTCTTTTGCCTAGAGTCATGCTTACTCTAGACGTACCTGTCTAGCGTAAAGCCTAAAGTCACGCTTCCTCTAGACCTACCTATCTAGAGTAAAGCCTAAAGTCACGCTTACTCTAGACAGGTATGTCTAGAGTGGTCTATGGGACCTTTATTAGAAAAGAAAGCTGATTTAATTGGGGACTGGGAAGCTGTGGCAGTAGTTTGGCTGCTTCATGCTCAGAATTCTTCTTTCAGTTTCTGGTGATGCATTATTTTTCTGAATTTCTCCTTGCACGCTTTCTTTCAACAATTCCATTTCCAACATTAACTCGCACCTTTATTACCTCAGAGCTGTAAGTATGTCTCCAGCAGCCCTGTGGCAAGGCACTGCTGTAAGGCACGATGCCTTTTTCACTTTATCACCAGGTGTGTCTTGAAAGTTTGCCTCTCCTTTCTACCCTTGCCTCCCCTCCTGTCAGGAAACCAGATTTTTCAATCAGAGTGTCTGGGCAGCCAGTTCAAAGGCAGGCTAATTCTTCAGTAGCACTATAAATAATCCTGTCTCTGCCTGCTCCTCCAGGTCAGCAGCTCAGGCCTCCTGCTACCAAGAAGTCTCTGTCATCGGAACCTTTGCTCTGTGACTGCACATTTTTGGGCAATAGCACATGTAACACACTTCTCAGTATTCACATGCCAAGATGCAGAAAATCAATTTTAATGTCCCTAGAAAGAAGGACAAGTGAAGCAAAAGGCTCTCAATATTGCCAGACACCCTCCTGCGCTGGAGGTATGAAGAGAAATGCTACAAAAGTAAAAAGAGGTTCAGTGCTTTTTTCAGTCAGTTACTATTGTGACAGTAATTAGCTGTATAACACAGGGGAATGGAAATGGAAAAGTGAGTGTCTTCTCCATAATTTTCTTGAGAAATATTTGTTTCAATAAAACAAAAAATTGAGAGATTACGCTTTCTTTGCCTGCCTGTTGGGTAGATCTTACTCTGTTCAGGTCAGCACGGGACCAGAGATCAAATAAGAAAATTGAAAAGCAGCATCTAGAAACCTCCAATACCTGAAGAGAAACTGTTGAGAAAAATTTCCCAAGACAGAAGTAATTAAATAATAAAGTAAATATATACTAAATATAAAATAAATATAAAATATAAAGATCTCCTTGTAGTTTTAATTAAAATCCCTAGTTCGTATCACTCAGTAATAATTGACGTTACCGTATCTTGCTGCATCTGAGGCACAAAACCACCCATATCTTGATTTTTTAAGCCCTCGTGCTAGCTTCGAAATTTATAATGGTTGAACTCCACAGATGAGAAAATAGAAAGTGAAAAGAGGAGAGAGAACAAATCAAAACAATCAATTCAAACCAAACTGGTTTTTTAAAAGCTGAACATTAAATGTCTTCAGAATGTTCCGTTTCAGGGTTTTGACAAAGGCAAATTCTAAAATCTTGGAATACATGGTAGAAAAGAAGTCAACAGCTTTTGTCAGTGAGTAACACATAAATGGGAAGTATTTCAATCATATGAGAATCTTAACCTTTGCAACTGTGCCTCTCTAGGGATATTTTGAGTTGTGCATGAACTGACACTCTTTCGTATGCTCATACAAGGCATGTTCTTGTCCTTCCAGTTTTCTCCACCATGGCTGCTGCCGCTAGCCTCTTTCTTTCTGACTGCATCGTGAAACAATTTCTCGGTGCACTCCGAGTGTTGCACATGGCTACCTATTGGTTTTATTTAGCAACAGAGAAGAGCTGGATTATGCAAGACTTCTCCATTAGCGTACAAATACTGATACTCACACACAAAATATCAGCACAGCATTTGGCACAGTGAAAGTCTTTTCAGGCTGGCTATATATCAAAAATAAATGGATGTTCAACAGGTGGATTTAGCTGGTCTTTTATTTTCTTCTAAATATCCTCTTAATAACAGCATCATTTAAGCAACTTCAGGAAGAAATAATGGTGAGCGCAAAGAGCCAAATATAATAAAGCTGTGAGAAACATGTTCATACAGCACATTTATATGTGTACTGGATTACAAACTAGGTGATTCCCTAGAAACACCTACAATAAAAAAAGTTTGGTGTGAATAGCTCTTTCTATTATGAACCAGCTGTTTGCAGAATTATGCAGGTATCACTGTGCAACCCACTTAAAAAAAAGAATAACATAGCTTGAGAAAGATTACAAAAGAACGAGTTTGAGGGATTATACCAGAAAAAAAATACTCAAGCACAAAAAATTATTGTAAGTACACCAGACAGGGACCTACAGGCACTTAAAACACAGTATCCTGTAGGGTAACAAACATACAGACATGGTATCAGAAAAAGAAGTTAGGCATTTTGAGTGCCGCATATGCTCAAAATACATAAAGCTGAAAATAGATATTCAATATACAATAGAAAAACAATTCTGAATTATTATATCCCTGCTGTGTTTCTCTGCGCGCTGCTTGCTCCTAACAGCTGCTTCAACGAAGCTTTCTAAAATCACTGAAGTAGTCACGGCTTTACTACATTATTTTATGCTAAAAGTGTGTTGCTGTGACATGTGAAATAATTTTAATAGTTGTACCCCTGAAAGACATGGTCAGTATTCTACTACAACAAATGGTTATACTTTGTTGGAAATTCACTGGTGATAGGATGATTGGTGGGCTGTGAATGCATGAGTAAATAACGAACTCAGAGTGAACAGAGCTGTCAGTTTCTGGAAATAAATAAATCACTTTCTGAGTTATTTTGCTAAATGAAAGTGTGTACATCACTTCTATATATAAAGTAACATTTATATTTCTATCTGAGATAGAGAAGATTTTCACACTAATGGTGTGTGGGGGGGTTATATTGTAACATATACCTATAGCTGTGACACACATGGAATACACATTCTGCGAAATCTTGGTAAAGATCTTTTTCCCAGCAGTAGGAGAAAAGCATATTCTGTAGATGATGTTTTTAAAATGAAAATCCTGGGGGTGAAAAATTTTTTTCTGAGAAAATCAGATAGATCTGGAAGTGAGACAGAGTAGCCATCAACTCCGCCTCCAGAGCGAGAAACACGCAGAGCCTCGCTGGCGGCCAGGTGTGCCGCCGGTGCCCGGGGTGGCCGGGCAGCCCCGGAGCAGCCCCTCCTGGCCAGGCATCGGGGTGGGCCAGGCCCCCCAGCCCTGTGGGACCACGGGGATGCCCAGGGGGGGCCCCCAGCACCGGCCATCAGCAGCACGGACATCCCTGGGTGGGACCCGGGGCCGCGGGGCCATCCCAGCGTGCATCCATCCGCTGGAGCTCGGCCGAGGGTCCAGCAAGGGTTTAACCTCTCCGCTTCCCAGAACACCTCCGTTTTGACAAAAGCATTATTTCCAGTGGAAAGCTGTTTCCTTGTAAAATTCCTAGCCGGCTGTAATCGGGAGTTACGGCTACTTCCTTCCAGAGGTTGTTTTCTACAACAAGGCTGTACAGGTTGCAAGGCTTGTGACAAATATGTCTTTAATGTCAATGGCATGCCAGGCAACTGCTTTTTACCTGTGCATGCCAAGCTGTGCAGGATCAGGTGTTTGTTCTTCTTCTGCCACGTTTTAAAAGCAAGTGTGTGAGCTATAACTGCAAAACAGACCCCTGTCACAATATAATAACAACAAAAAGGTGTTGTTGCCTTTCACACGGTATACTCTACCATTATTAGGTTTTGCTCATTGATGAAGCCAAATTAGTTTCTGATATAAATCCACAGACTTCCATGTTTGTTTGTTTTTTTTCACATTAGGAAACAATCAATTTCATGGTGTTTATGAATTGTTGAAAATAATTATACCTATTCTTCTTCCTACAGTCTCAATTTTCTGCAGAGGATACCACATGATAATACAGTGATATAAATCTAGATGAACCTGCAGTCACATTTATTCATGATGCGTTTTAAGAGCTTAAAGCACAAATGCAATGCAGCTCGCTAGCTTTCCTTTCAATGGTCCTGAGGCATATAGCAACAGCTTATTACACTGACGTACTATACCGTTTGCTTCTTGCCAGTTCTCAAAAATCAAGCAAGCCTATATAACCAAAATTGAAATGATAACTTCTTGGTTCACTTCTCTTTATCTTTATACTTGCAACATGTATGTAATGCAACATACTTGCTCTACTCGCTTGGTATTCATCATCACTGTGAATAGTTCTTACCCAATTTGTGTATTAATTTGGCTGACTGGCATAAGCTGTACCAACCATGTTTTCAGGTGTGGAGTTCAGTTAGAAATTCATCCTGTAGAAATGCCTACCAGCACTAATCTCTCAGGGCATGCATGTGTGACTATGGGTGTAGGTAGGATTAAGGTTAGCTATTTTTTGACTCAGTGGCACCTGGCAGAGCATTTCTTGCAATTCCAAATATGCTTGCCAGACTCGTTAACACGTTACAAGAACCAGTATAAGTGTGAGATTTTTGTTACCCTCTAACTTAGCATTGGTTAGAAGTTTCCAGAAGCCTAACCAAAGTTGGAACAAGCTGACTACTTGCATTTAACAAATAAACAAACAAAAAAGTACTGTGTCCTTTCTTCTCTGTTTTCTCGTCTCCGGTAGATCAAATACTATAATACACCATCGGTGAGAAAGTGCCCCTAAGGTCGGCATAAAGGAGCAAGGGAAGGACTGGAAGAAGAGACAAGGAAGAAATATAGTGAGCGCAGAAGACACCTGAGTGCAGCCTCTGCAGGTGTTTGAGGAAGGGACTGGATGGAAAACGGTTTCAATCCCAGCTCCCTTTCCTCCCCACTGGCTTTCTTTTCAGTTTAAGAATCAAGAAAGAGGTCATGGTGCTTTATTGAGAGCTCTTCGGGTGATCGACTGGCTGCTGATCAGGAGCCTCAATGCTCTGACAGAGGAGATCAGTGAAAACAACCACCGTCCTCCTATTTCCTTCACAATCTGCATGTTAGAGCATTCCTCATCAGAGGGGAAAAAAACCTTTCTGAGTCACAAGCCGCCATTCAAACAGCTCCCTTCAAAGGTACAGCATCTTTTTATACTGCAAGAGACTTTTTTCATTTGGAAGAGACTACTTCGGCCCCAGAAAGCAGTGACGACTACTTGTCCCACGTTGCTTCTTGAGCAGGAACGTTTCAGCCCCACAGCCGCCACTGAGCCTGCAGGACCTGGGGTGCTGCGGGACGACTGCCGAAGGACAGTAAACGTCAGTCCAGTGCAGGACAATTACAGCACCCCTCCCTCCCTCCCTCCCTCCTTCCCTCCCATCCAGCATGGATACCTGCGCATCCTGTCCTGTGGCTTATGTTAGAAAAATAAATAATCTCCCTAGATAAGCTGTTATTTAGAGAGAGCCTCCCTCCCTGGGTCTCTCTCCAGCTCGCTGCCTCATCCCCTTTCCAGCCACTCCTCCTCCCTGCCCAGACACATCCCTTCACGTCCCCTCCCACACCCCAAGCCAAGGGCTCGAAGCAGGCGAGGGCTGCCCGGACGCCAGCTAGGAGAGTGCCTCAGCCCCCAGCACAGGTCCCGGGCTGGCCCTGGTCTCCCAAGAGCCTCCACGGGAGCCTTGGGGCTCCCTGCGTGAGTGAATGGCCGTGGAATATTCTCAAATGTGGTGGCTGCCATACTCCGAAATCAGGTTCTCTATCCCAAGGAAAATATTTATTCTTATTCAGGTAAGCTTTCCTTAATGCTTTTATTCCTCTGCTTCCCACCTTACAAACAGCAAACGGAATTAAACTCTCAGACAACTGTCGATGTGGAAGAGCAAACACTGACTTGTACATACACACTTCTTAAGGATCTGCCTCTTATTTTACTCAGCCTTAGTAAGTCTTGATTATTTAAACTAAAGGTTTTGAGCGATGCACTGCTCCTTCTTCCCTTGGGGGCACATGAGGAGAGCAGATGCCTCCCATGCAGCCCTACACCCACAGTTAAGGTTTTGTTCATCCTCTGACTCAAGCACACAGGGGCAAAGCCTAAAAAATTATTAACAGAACACAGATTTGTCTAGACACTCCCCATAGGGTCCACAAGGTGCGAGAGACCTAGCTCAGCGCCAGAAGGTGACTGCAAAGCAGCGCACGGAGGTTCCGAGGACCCTGAGGCGACACCATCCTGCAGACATGGGACAGCCTAGCCACTGCAAAGGCACGGGTTGTCCCCAGACATCCTCATGCCACGGCTACAGCTGGTGTGTTGTAGGAGGACTGCAAGTGTTCCCTGGGAGAGCCTTCCCCAACCAGGGTGGCTGCCCCAGCAGCGCCATGCTGGGTGTCTCCTCTTCCCACAGGCCCTTGCTCCAGAGGGTTGTCCATGGGTGTTGGTTTTTATTTCCGAAGTTGAAACGGTTCCTGAAATGCTGTCAAAACTTGTCATCACTAAATAGGTCAGGCTGGCTGGAGTACTGCGTAGGCTCCTCCTGAAACTTCGCCAACATGTCTTAACCAGCGTCCTCTCATTCCTGGGGTTTTTTTGCCATGTCCAAACCCAAGCCATACCGACAAATAAAAGTTAACTCCAAAACTCACTCTAACTTTTGTCCTAACATGGCTTTGAGCCAAAGGCAAAGAGTTAGCGCTTTAATCCACTTCACCATCTATCCCTCTGGGGGTTCATAACTCAGCCGTGAATGTTTGTTTTGAGCTGAAACTTGTAGTGCAGGTTCTCTGCCAAAGAGCCATGGCAGGGCGGTGGGCAGCTGCTCTCTGGCAGGCACCATGGCCCCCGCAGAGCACACGGTGGGGAAGCAGTTGAGGACATGGGGGAGAGGAAGGGTAGAGCCCCCCTGTAGGGAGAGAGGTGGGAAATGTGGCAAAATGCGGTCTGGAAAGGGAGGGAGGGCAGGAAAAATTACAAGACATATGTACGGTAACACTTTCATATTTGTCTTGCATATTCTTACTCTGTTATGGTTTGGCTGTCCTGACTTTTCACTCTGCGAGCTCTTCACACAGAGACTGGGTCTTGCTCCTGATCCTGACTAGGCAGTGTTGGTGTCAGTACAATGCTCTAAATCATCGTAATCACAATTATAATAACGTCAGTATGACTGGTTCTTGTTTCTAAAACTGACCATTTTAGTATTCGTGAGCGTACATATTTACATCTTTGCAAGTTTTATGCAGATTTTTCTAATGCAGAATAAGATTCGAGCAAACAATGCACTTTAGCTGAGGTCCTACCGCTGGGCTGCCTGCATGTCTCAGGCTTCAGGGGGTGGGTTTTTTTACAATGCCCCCATGAAGACTGGAAATGCTATCTCCATTTTACAGAAGAGGAACTGAGGTCCGGAGAAGATAAATGACTTCCCTGAGGCCAGGTAGGATGTCTCAAGCAAAGCAAAGAATGGAAATGTTTCACAGAATCCAGATCGCTGAAGTCATGTGGTGGATTCCCAGGCACGGGGGCACTGAGATGTGAACTATGACCTTTACTGGCTAAAAAATAAAATTAGACATCCCCTTATCAGAACACAAAGTACTTTATATATGCCATGTTTACCGACAGTTTTTCTCGGTTTTGATTTCTAGAGTTACATCTTTAATCTCTTTAATGCAAAGCTTGGTGGAATTACATCAATAATGGATCTAATGAAAGATTTTCCATTTCTAAAATCGTTTTTCTGTTCTGACATGCACCTTCAACACACATCTTATTGAACTGCTCTCTTGTTTTGCTTACGTAGCTACTCCTTTCTTTAGAAATCCTTCCATGGGTAACAGTTAACCCGAATTTTTGAAACCCCAGAAAGAAAACAGTGTTTATAACCTACTGTCATCTATATATGGGTATACATACCACTATGCCTGATCAAAGGTACATCAGCAAAGATTGTTGCAGCTGTAAGCATGGTAAATAATGTTTTATTTAACATGCTTGTATTTAACATGCTTAACGTTTATTTAACAGGGGCACAGTCACCCAAGCTGTAAATTTCCTGACAATTTTTTGATTGATCCAAGCTGTTTGATTTGCAGCAGGGGCCAAGTTTCAGTACAAAAGTACATGGAAAAACCATATTCTTCACCAACTACTGACAAGTCAGTGTGAGGACAGGCATGATTAAGCAAGTGCGTGAATGTAAATAGATGCAAAGGTGAGGTGTTCTTGGAAATGCAGCTCTGGGTGCACAATGCTGCACAAAGATCTGCCCACTTAACTCTGGCTGAGAGAGCATTAAATGATCAATCAACAGCTCACCCACACAGCCATTTACCTTCAACAGAAAAAGGGACAGAGCTTGCATGGGAAGAAGAGCCGCTTATTCAGGCAGGCAGTTGCAGAAGCTGGAAAGCTGAAAGGTGAACAGCTCTGATGAGAAAAATACATCCCAGTTTCCCGTTGGTACCTCAGTGTCATCCGCAGCAAGCCGTATCAAACAGGATAACTGGCACAGCCTACATAGTTCTGTGTTTCGTACAGGAAAATGGCCACAAAAAGGTGTCAAATGAATACAACAGCCATAATCAACCACCTGCACAGGCTCTTGCAGCACAATATAGTCACCAGGTTTGCAGTCCTCTTTGTTGTCAGTCCGCATCATGCTCCCATCAATATGCAAATAGCAACACTTCATATGTGGCCACAACGATGAGGCATGTCTCTGGGACATTCAACTGCATTTTTGACTTCCTGACATCAGCAAGCCCACTTTAGCCAAATACATTTCACAAGAATGGCTTTTGCCAGATGCCATTTAGCAGACCAAAAACACAACAAGCGGTCACTCCCACTTCTTCAGTTGCTGAGTCATTAACAGGAAAAATAGGCAATGATTCACCATATATGCATGAGATGGGTGCATTGCAGTGGCCATGCCGTGCCTTGTAACCAGCTGTCATGCCACAAGGAAAAATCTTTGCATACTTTCCAAATGGTATTTCACTGTATGCTAACGACATAAGAGGCTGGAAGGCTTATTGAGATACCACTGTTGATGGCTACAGATGACTCACAAGTCTGAGACTCACAGATCCTTATATACAGGTGCTTTGCACTGTAGGCACATACACCAGTATACCATGAATAAGTGCAGATGTACAAAGAAGAGATGTAGGAGGGTCATTTTAGGAATATTAACTTAAACTTTTTGAAAGATACGCTTGCGTTTCAAGCACATCCGATACCTGTGAATACACAACTGATTTCTCTTCTACGTCTTACTCTGTCCCATTCATGGCATTACAAAAAGCGGCTCAGCTTTGTTCTCTGATGTATGCCGCTTCACGACCACCAGTCCAAGTGAGAAACCGAGCCTGCAGGCGGGCAGAATAAGACATTACTGAGGATTCCCTTTGAGACAGAAAAATGAACAATCATCAAACCTAGTATTAATGTAGGACATCAAAAGATGCCTCAGCAGAGGTCGTGCATCTTACCTGTCTTCTCATTTCCAAAGCCAAATTAGCACAAACATTCTTTGAAGTACCAGTGTTTACCCAGGAGCCGTTAAATCATTGCTGGGTGCCGGTAAAGATCTAATGACTAAGCGAAAGCATTTTGCACCTCATTTCAACCGTGCACACTGCTTTGAACAGGTGCTCTAGTCATGGAGCATGCTCTTGTCTGCTAGCGCCCAAATGCAGAAAAGGGCTTGCGGCCCACCAAGGAAAAGCCTGTCCTGGGAAAACCTTCAGGCCACAGGATCACATGCTGGCAGTCACCACCTGCCTGTCAGCACGGGCAATCTGTCACCTACCCTGTCTGTCACCTAGGTTTATCTGTCTGCTTTTCATGAAACAGCAGGGGAGCAACACGAGTTGACCTCCTTGCACCCAGTTCCTGCAGTCCTCTGTCTAGTCCTTCTCCACACTCATGTTCTCACAGAAGAAGCAGGAAAAAAACAACCAACCAACCAAAAACACTTGATAGAGACAAGAAGACAGCTACTGGTGAAACATTCAAGCTCTCTGACTCCCAGGAACCGGCATTTGCTCTTCCCGGCGGCCTTCTCTGAACACAGCCGCATTGGCTGACATACAGCGGGACTTTGTGCTCCGGCTTTTTCAGCGTTTTTTTCCTTTCCTTTGGGTGGTTATTAAATGTGTTCGCTTCTCCGATATTTGTCTCTTCGGTCTAGAAATAGCACAGAAATAATATTTCAGCTGAATGAGAACACGCTGACTTCTGATGTTTTCCACAATGGATGGGTTGATGTGAATATGAAAGATGATGTACTTGATTTGCTTCGTTTTTACCAGCCTCTAGAGAGTTTAATCTATCCCGAAAAGAAGTGTCTGTCTGATTTTTTTTCCTGTGTGACTGTCAGTTAATCATCTTGTAAGACAGAGTTATTCTAAAAACAAAAAAGTAGAATTCATAAGGCAACTTGATGAGTTTTACTCATCCTATTTGCAGTCAGCTTCCTCTATGAGATTATGTCGAGATATGTTTAATTGGCCAGCTACCATCAAAAAGGTGTCACCTGGATTCAGTGCCCAGACTTTGAAAGAAAGAGTTTTTCTGTCTGCTTGTCAATATTTACTGAATCGAAACTGTCGGATTCAGCTTTATAAAACTGGCCTAAAGCAACACGTTTACTTCATGTTTACTTACAAATGTAAGCTTATTTTGCATGCTTCCTAGTATTTATTTTCCACTCATTTTATTTCCCAAAGGAAAGAAGACACAAAACGCTTCAAACATCACACAACAACAGAAAGATTTCTCAGGCCATGTTTTCTTATTTTTGTAAAGGTTTTTTTAAATCCTCACAATAGGAAAGTTATACACTGAATATTATTAACAAGGATGGTCCTGATTCACTGACCTGTGGGGATAAATCTGACCAGCACAGAAAATGCTGTAAGATGGTGCAGAACAAGGGGTCTCTTGCTCGATGATCACCAGCAGCCAGACCCCAGAGAGCCACAGCACCTCCTTACACACAAGACCCCGTCCATTACCTGAGGGAGCACCAGTTGCAACCATTCAGCTTTGAGGTTTTCCGTCAGCCAAAAAAACAAAAGGCGAATTTAGTTCCTGGTACCTCTAGCTCAAATTCTGGTAAATACGGCCTTTCCCTGCTTTTATCGGACACACAAAGCCCCGAGTGACACAAAAATATGTAAGGGCATAAAACAAATGGATGTTGAGCAAGAGCTTCTGCTTTTCTTCCCTAGTCATATGAGGATAAGGCAACATTCAATTACATTAAAAATTGGCAGCTTTGACTAGAGGAGGTCCTCTTTCACATAATTAATGGATGGAAGTCCTGGCCCCAGGATGTCATTGAAAAGAAGTGCTGCTCCTTAACTCTGATGAATCTGCAGGGATCTGCACATGCTCCGAACCCAGCCCTGGAAATGCAGTCATCTCACTGGGACTTCCCAGGATCAACAGGCTGCAAGATCCAGGGATTGCTCTTTGAAGGGATTTTATAGCAAAAGAACAAGAGAAAATGCCTCCTTTGATGTGTCACTAAATGTTTGTTACACATGACATCTGTACAGCAATTGTGAAGATTTAATTCACCAGCAACAACTAGTGACGTGCAGTTTTTCACAACCAGTAGAGTATTGACAGCTCTGCTAGAGCTAGGGGCTTCATTGCTAATGGTTTAAGAATTTAAGATGATTAATGCTTCTAGACAACATTTATCAGCTACAAAATCTTAAGAAGTTCTACATTTTCATTGCCATCACGGCCTGCATTTTTCTGTTGACTTTGATGTTTATTTTGATGACCGAAAATCAAATCTGACACCAGCTTCGAGTAGCACATTGGCAAAATTAATAATAAAATAAACAAACATCTCCTGTCAGGTGGATATTTTTTGAAGAAATACTGAGTATAACTTGTGACTAGGGACATTAGGTAAGTAGTCCTGGTTCCTTAGTTACCGGCAACTTTTTTGCCATGTTTTTGACAAGCGTATTCAGCCACATCTAATTGCATAAAAAAAAAAGTAACATCTTCAACAGGTTGGAAGTCACCTGTGAAGCTGTCCAGTTTGGCTCCCCAAGACCTGGAGTGGTATAAATTGAATGTGTTCTACACTTACACAAGTCTTTCATTTCAAGTTTTATTTATAGCAGCAGGAGGTGCCTCAAAGACTGCTTGCATCTAGATAACTAATGGGGGAAATGCAACAACAGGTGGAGCCAGTATCTGCCCAAATTGCAGCACAAGCGCACCAGAGTTGTTGACAGGGAGTTCTTTTCAGAGTATACAGAACACCAGATTAGAATTTAATTTTGTAGTTCAAATAACATGAAAGTACTGTACAAGCACAGGCTGACTAAGAAGAGGACCACATTTTGTTGGATATCTGTACCAGGTACGGCACCTATAAAAATTTACTCATACAAACAGTTTTAGCAGGTGAGACCAAAGCTACGTCTCACGCAATGTCCTGCTCCAACAGCTGCTCTAGCAAATGCCCAGGGAAGAGTAAGACAAGCAACTGCTCAAATATAAAGATCTGTTGGCTTGACTTAGAAGACCAGCTCCTGAATTTCCGTACTTCAAAGTAAGTATTGGAGCAGCAAGTTCAAGGACACTTTTTTCCACAGAAACATTCATGAAAAGTAGATATACAAGCAGAGATGTCATTTTCAATGCTGTAATCCAAGTAATTTGAAATAAGTGCAGCTGTATTGTTAGAGGCTGAAAAGGATACACAATTATTAAAAAAAAATCAGCTTCACCAAACTATTTATCTTATTTTCTTCGCTTCCAGAGGATAAGATCATGATGGTGTGATCTCTCGTGCAAGAGACAGGCAATTCCACCTCTCTCCTCACATGAAGGGGTCTCTGGGCTCTTTTGGGCAGGAGGGAAAACTGCACCCGCTAGCGGAGAGGTGCAAGGTGCTGCTACCCGCGATGCCAGCGGCGGGCGCAGCCGCACAAAGCCACCCAAAGCAGCCCAAAATGAAGACGGTGTCAGGAGCGTTGGTAAGTTGAACACGTTTGTCCCAATGGTCAGCGTACTCCAAATACCAACTTCTGCAAGAGCCTTCAATCTTCATAAAAATCTTATGCTTATAGGAAGGGACAGATGATTTAGGTAGAGCAGCTTAATGTTATTTTAATGGATATTTGCCTTTCATAGCGATTCAGCCCAGTGCCTGAAGTGCTAAAACACCAAAACAAAATGCATGTGGTGGGCCAAATACACCTGGTCAAGAGAAGCACCTGAAAGTTAGGATTTCCATGCGAATTAAAGCACTTTATCTTCAGAGGTTTGTGTCTCACTACTTACAGCACAGCTAGCTGGGTCCTGGTCTTGCAGCCTTAAGCACATGAATAGTCCCATTCACTACCACTACTCAGGAGAACAAGGACTGTAACAGCACCTTTCACTGTCTCTTTCACCGTTAGCAACTGCTAGCACCGAGGCCGCTGACCAGATGCCATTATAACCCACAGCCCGATCCTGATCTCAGCTTATGATGGCAAATCACGGGTAAATCCACGGCAGTCTCTGCCATTACGGCAGGAGTAAAACAGCTGTGAGCTAAGTGGGATCAGGATCAGATCATCTGCTTACAGCATCATATGTTTCCAAAACATTCTCTGATGAGGCTGACATTTTCCATGATTGATCTCTGGCCAAAGGCAACTCTTCTTTTTTTATTTTTTTCTTTTAAGTATAAGCAAACCCTCCATTTTCAAGAGGAGAGATGTTGGAAAGAGGGCAGAGCAACCCTGAGAGGAACAATTCTGTAACCCACAGCCTTTTTGTTCGAGCCTTTGCATCCTCGTAGTGCAGAATGTGATTTATTACCATAAGATAGTTAATTGCTAGAAAAGGCCAGGAAAAGTGCGATTGGACAAAAATATTGGTTTTGTCCTGCTTCTCATTCAAACACAACTCCTAAATATATTTTTCCTGTAGATGTATGTATTGTGCAACAGTGGAAATCAGAAAGTAACTACTATACAGCTGTTTGCAGAATGAGAGCTAATAAACCTGGCTATGAAACAAATAAATCTTTCTCTCTGTAATTTCAAGAGTGTAAAAGCATCGCCCTACTTTGTTGAGCCTGTGCAGGGGCCTAACCCACAGGCCGCAAATCCAGGAGAAAAAGCAAGCTCAAAGCTACTTCTCAGGACAGAACCAGAGGGCCAGCTCATTTGCAAGTGAACAGGTTACATAAACACACCAAAAAGCACAGACCCATTTAAAAAAGTTGTATTACCGGTAAGAGTAATTTTTAAAAAAAGCTATGAATGTACCTTCTAGTATTTGCCACAGACTTTTGAATAAACTACCTCTTTACTAACTCGGAGCAGAAGATGGAGAGCCTGCTTTAGTTTCTCCAGGTTTTTGTTTCCGGCTCAGTAGTTTCTGCCTGAGCGCAGCCCAGATTCCCCGCGAGGTCAGCAGCCATTCAAAATCTCTCCCGCTCCCGAGGACCAGCCAAGCCTCATTATATTTCTGTGCAAACATCCTACTGAAATCGCGGCTCCACTGACAGGCAGTTTTGCACAGCAGAAAACAACAGCTACACCGAGCTACAAGTCGCCACTTTAGAGTTTCCAGCGAACCTATAAAAAGCATGTAACAGCGTAGAGGCACAAAATCTTTAAACATGACAAAAGCAGGCAGTGCCGGTCAGGCCTATGTGTTGGTCTAAGGAGGTGTTCAGGATCCATACAAGGGTCAATTTGGTAAGATGGTCACACATTTAATGATCTTCAAACGCACACGGTGAGGGCCCAGCCCTGGCTCAACAGCAGCATGAGCTGTTCAGCAAAAAGGTTGGTCTACAATGGGAAACTAACACAGAAGGTAAAAAAAATACTTTACTCCACAACGGGAAGATATAGAGCCACTTGAAGGGGATGTCTCATTTCACAGAGATGATGGTACCCACTGCTCCCACCCCTGCTTCCCCGGCCTCCGTCTCTTCTCTGCTGGCACATGCGGTCCCTCAGAAGTCGCGTCTCCTTCCCGCGCTGGGAAGAGGACTGATGGATTTTGTTGGATTTCAGTTATCCAGCATGTGTATATCCAAAGGTAGAAACCACGTTACATTCATGGCAAATGTAAGCGTTGTATGGCTGGTACCATGACACAAACATTATCATCTGGGAGGTACCAGTGAAGCAGCCTTAAACCTGGCAACTTACCTTATCAATCACAGACTGCCTGTGAAATCTCAACGGCAAATCACTCACCTGCCCCACAGGACCATGGAGCAGGTCTGTCTCAGATGCCTGTATCCCAAAATTCCTGCCTCAGTGTCCTTTAAGTGCTATTTCTGCACAGTCCCAGACTCTCAGTAGTGCTGATATCTCACTCCTAAACCCTGCACAAGCTTTTCCTCGACTCCCCTGATAGCCCAATTAGATACATTTCACATTTTAAAAGTTCTCTGAGAAGAAAGATCAAGCAAAATGAGGATTTCCTTCCCAAGCAGGGATGCCATAAACACAAGGCTTCAGAGCCAACCTCACTGACATTGGACATCTTTGTCGCTGTACTACGTTGCTTCGGCAAAAGCCATGGGGAACACAACCTCCCCCAGAGCCTGCTGCAGTCCTGCAGACGGCCGGCCGGCCAGCCGAGGCTGGAGATCCCAGCCCCATAAAGCAAGGGATACTCTGACCCCAAGCCTTCCTCACTAAGGAGGAGGAACACCCAAAAAGACTGGCTTTCTTCCCCAGCCAAAAGGAAAGAGCTGACCTCCAGCTGGGGAGCAGGAGTTGGGACTTCTGCCTGCACGATGCTGGATGACAAACGCTGCCGGGGGGACATGGGGTGGCTGCTTGGCCAAAGTGGCTGGTGGCAGAGGTGTGCTGCAAGACGAGCAAGGCTGGCTGCTGCCCGCAGTGCTCAGTGGGGATGGCCAGCGTGAGTGGGGGAAGTGGTGGCTGCTGAGTTTGGGGGCACCGGGGAGATGGCGTGCTGCTCCTGTGGCATGGGTTGCTGCTGGAGTCCCAAAGTCATGCTCTCAGCCCTTGCCGCAGCAGCGATGCTGGGCGGTCCTGACTTGTATGACTAATGCCAAGAGAGGGCTTTGGTTTATGATTCTGGATTTCATCAAGAGTCCTTCCTCAAGTCCAAATTTAAGCCTCTGCCTTCTGTCGGCAAGCTGGAGAGAGCTGCCTCCTCTGCCGCAGGGAGCAGCGCATAGAGCGGGTTAAGGCAGAGAGGCACAAAAATAGTGTGGCAATGGGCGACCGCAGAAGCACCATAGTTAGACATGGTTTGTTTAGTGCCAGAAGTATGCAAGTCACTTTGCCAGACAAGAATCTTCCTCCCAGAGAGGCTCCCAAAGAGCCTATCATCAGCTTTTTTAAAGTGTTTGCAGTTTGCTGGCTGAAGCTTTCCACTGGAGTTGGTCTTGCCTAGGGGCTGTACACTTGCAGGGTTGGAAAACACAGCGCTGATGCATTCTTGCCAAATTCAGCTTGTTCCTTGGATTGTTTCCTTTCTCTAATCACTGTTTATCTTTACATGGGCCAGATTGGCCCATTTCTTCCACTCTTTCTCTAGTCTCTACAACAGATATATGATTGCTGAAATTCTTCCTTGGCTGACCACGGTTCATTCATCAGGGAATAAATTTATCCCTTTGCTGGGCAATTAGTAAGCACTCAGTGAATTTCCAAAGGCATTTCTAAGACCTCAGCCACCTTGGATTTCCAGGTGTCGCACGAGCACTGCCCCTTGTGCACCCAGGCTTTCCCCCTTTTAGCAAAGCATCTCTCACCAACAGCCCGCAAAAGCACGGTACCTCCAGCTCTTGGAGAGGAGTCAGCTCCTCCCCACTCCCCCCTACTTTGGCAGGCAAGGAAAAAAAACAGAGCTCCCCAGAACCTGCCCTCAGCTGTGTTTCTAAGCAGAGATTTTCACTGAGCCAACTGCATTTGTGGTTACTACTCTCTTTCTCATGATATTTGTTTTCTGTCTATCCACCTCTGTCGCTTCTATACTCCCAGGCCCATTTGCTTAATGTTCTGTTATCGTTGATTACATTTCAGTATATATTCTACTCTGAATAGGTAAGATAGATGAATAAAAGATTACCATCCCTTTTTACAGGCAGACAAGTGAGAGAGTGGAAAAATTAGGTTATTCCTTCACAGTCCGCAGCACAGTCACAAGCAGAGCCTCAGTCCCTCGAGTTCGGTACCCTGATCGTAATCCCGTAATTTTCCACCTGAATCCATTCCAGCTCTTACTGATTCTGAAGGGCTGGATGAATGTGCTTTAGCAGTACCTCTAGCTGCCTGGGACAGCAAAAGCAATACTTTTACACTGAAGAGAGGGCAAGTAACTGGCCACTAAAACACCAGGAGGCAGATTCAGCCCTTACATAAGTGAAAGCAACTCTGTTTTGCCAAGTCTGAATTTGCCTCTGTATCCATAGCATTGCATTTTTTAAGTTCTTCTGGCCAGAATGAAAAGGGGTTTGGTAACCCAAAGAAACCATAAAGCCCAGCTCCGAACTGGCTATAACACAGCCGGCTGCCATCTATGACAGCTGGAGATCGTTGGGCTGCGGACACGGTGCCAGCACGCAGATCCATCACCCATTGCCCCCCGTGGGGATGCAAGGACCATCGCCAGACTATTCCCATTTTGCAGCCAGAACCATGAGGCTGAAGCGGCTCTGCTGCCATCTCACGCTGTGCTGCTTCTGGCCTGCCTCCGCCGAGAGCCTGCTCTCCACCACCGGGAGCGGAAGCCGGGGCTGAGCGCGGCAGCGATGCACGGGGCCCCGTGTGCCTCGCCGTGGGAATCTTCACACATTAGCCTCTGCAGAACTCCCACTTAGAAATAAAAATCGCAAGCTTGGGGCAAAAAGTATTTGCCAAGACCCCTTAATTGGATGAGTCTGTATTCAGCTTCCCCGTGGCTGTGCAGTATATTCATATACCATTTCTAACTTTTTTCCTCTCAAGCACATATTTAACATTTGGGTGTGCAGACCCTTACGGAAGAAAAGTGCTACGATTTTACAGAAGTCTTGTAAATATTGCCTGTGTAAGACAGTGCACAGGGTGGTGATGTCCGGGCAGCTGGCATTAATGGGTAGATTAATGTCATTGCCAGAGTCATCGCTGTCAGCAGTGAGTTATACTTCGTTCAAAACGGTGACGTCAGCTTGCAGGCAGTGAAGACAACAAAGTTTGCTTGGGACGTCTGAACATGCTGTCTTGAAATCCTTAAGATATGTTGCGTTACCCTGACCTGTGCTTCTCTCCTTGTAAATAAAATGACTAAACCTACTTTTTTTTTTATAATCTTCTTGCCCATTTCAAAATAAAAAATAGCTGAGTCTATTTTAAGAGCCTTCATATAGCCCCCCCTTTCCATTTTCCACAATGAGGCACAAATGCAGCATATACAAACGTGACAGCATTTACAAAATACAAAGCTCCAGCAAACAGAAGGCTGTAATCCAGAATAACTTTGACTCTCCAGAGCAAATGGGAGAAATAAAAAAGAAGGATGCTGGGCCCTGGGATGCTGAGGCAACAAAACCTGTCTGCTGACCATGAGGGAGAAGCAACAAAACCTCTCCGCTGACCTTGAGCAAGAAGTCCTTCCTGTCCTCTGCCCTACATCACCACCAGCCAAATTCAAAGAAAGATACCACAGCTGGTAATATGCTCCTTGTCCACAGCTCGTAACCAAAAGACTACACCCTTTTGTGGTCATGAATTTAAGTGGCCAGCGCGATATCTCAATTTAGGCTCTAGAGACCTCGTGAAAACTGCGCATGGCGACTGCTGCTTGCAGGAGGAGGGTTCCTGTGCCCCATTTCCTCCCTAAGACACCTGCACTACGGAGAACTCTATAAAAGGCTACAGTTTTATAAAAAAACAAAACAAAACAAACAAAAAAAACAGTTAACATTTTCAAGAAATGGTCTAATCACAGTCAGTTCCTTCAGTGCTTGCTGGAATAATCATGATGAACTCTGTCAGTGATAATGGGGGTGTTATAAGTGTCTGTGTAGGACTGCCTCTGTAATTCAGCATTAATTAGCTGAATCATTATTTTAGAGTGTTACTGAATTATCTTATAATTACCACCTAACTTGGTGCTTGTAAATGAGGCAACAGAAGGAAATGGCAATTCTTTTAAATGTACTTAAAATTAAGAAGGCATAATAAACACTCCATTCTGTCCTTTTTAGAAGCTTTTTTATCTTCTGTGAGATGTAAGGCTAGTACAACTGCTTTCATCTATGCTTTGTAGATTTATTACAATCATTATAACAAATGGAAATGAATATTATTCAGGTTTATTACCCCATAGTATATCTTTATGAGCATGCAGGAAACCATGTTGCTTCTTTACCCACTGCCTATGAAGAGAAAGAAAAAAGCCTGCCCAGGAAAAGAGAGTATTGTGATTAAAAAAAGATAATTTGATTCTCCTAATATAACTGTTTTGCTAATAAATTATCTGCTCTGATTCCCAACACAATCAGGCCTAATTGTTGCTCACTAAGAAGCCTTGTTACAGTTTGACTGGGAAGGTAGTTAGGAAATGCCACGTACATTTTGTTGTCACTGATTCTGCTCTGGAAGTACTAATTCCGTGGTACAAAGTCTATGGCACCGTATCCCCCTGCCCGAAATGTGCAGAAACAAGGGGGAAGAAAGGGAATATGTTTGTCGCTGCGTAAATCAGAAAACCTTGTAACACCTGGCTGGTTCGGGTTCAGACGTTTGGGAGCAGCTTTGAATGCTCTGGACGTGACATTTTGCTCAGATAGTCATATGTTCCCGAGAGCCTAGTCAGTATGATTTTTTGCAGGTTTTTCTGACGGCAGAGACACCTGTTTATAAAATCATAAAGAAGCACGCTAAGCAAACCTCTCCTTATTCTCAGGCTTTTACTGGAAAGTACTTTTTGTAACTTCTCCACTCAGACTAAAAGAGATTGTCCAGGTCAACAGAGCTGAGGTCTGCTAGACCAAAGGGGAGTCAATGTTGTGCAACCAGTTGTGCTAGCAACCAGACATTTCTTGCGTGCTTTAGTTTCTCAGGGTGTATTCAGAGATTTGCAGCAGGCAGTTACAGTCTGCATTCTGTTACTTTTACCACATACTCCTTATGCAGGGGTCACAACACACCTATAGCCTCCCTTTTGTTAGCATTTTGCCGGCAGAGCTGAGGGCACGTTAGTACTTGACTTCTTTAGCAGCTAAGTGATTCTAAATATGAAACAAATATATATATATATATGTGAGGAATAGAGATACTTGAAAAATCTTTGTTGTAAACAGATTTTCAGCCTGACTATCCTCAAATACATTGCTTCCTCAACACTAAATATTATACGCAGTTTAAAATAATGTAATAGTCTATTGTGGATGATTGCTGGTAGGATGTTACTGATACAATGAAGGTATGAGACACTAAATCACACTTTACTTTTATATCTGTGAAAAAAGATTATTTTCATACCCTGGCATGTTTATTGCTTTGAGACCAAGCCTGTTGTTTATTAGGGTTCGCTCTGTAGTTCTTAGAAATGGCAGAATATTACTATTGTGATTGCTCTTCTCGCTAGAATCATGATGGTATTCACTCTTCATACAGAGCAGTTTAAATCATGGGAAGAATTCACAGCATGGTTAAACAATTTGGTGGCTAATATAGTCCACAAATAGCCACGACTTACATGTAGTATGGTTTTACAGGTAACAGGAGAATGTTTTCCTTTCCTTAAGTTTCTCAACCCTCTTAGCCAAGGTCAGTCAATTAATAATGTGTGCCATAGCTGGTCTTCAAAAGCAACTTCCTAAATAGACAGTAGTGGTCCATTATTAGGAAATATAGCAGTCCTGAAAACTAGATTATAAAACACTTGGAAGTTCATATGATTAAAATATGAATGATAGAAAAATTTTGGTTGGAAGGGACTTTGGGAGCTGATCTAGACCAACCTCCTTCTCAAGGCAGGACTAACTTTAAAGTCTTGTCAGGCACCTCAGGATCTCATGTAAGCAAATTTTGCTTGCTTTCCAAACTTTCCAAAGCTCCAAATGACAAAACGCAGCTCTTTCTTTGTTCAGCTTACATGCGTAACACCCCCAGTTTGGGTGCATTTAGATTTGTGACTCCTACCTGCACTGCTAGTACCAGCACAGGCAGTAGTTTTACGTATTAGCAAGGCTGCCAACTGTCTTGAAGAACCCACTTCCAATTGTGCATAACATTTCCAAACGGTACAAAACATTTCCATACTGAGTGAATTCTTTTCTTTGCTTTCATTTTAAAATAAAAATTGCAGCTGAATTAGCTCAGGTGTTTCCAAGGAGCAGAATCAGGAACAAGCGTTCTGCTGAAAAACCTAGTGCCCTCCCATAACTTTGGAGCAAGGACAAGAAGCTGTGTCAAAGAACAGCTTCTCTGTGCAGTTTCTGCGCAGGTCCACCCACATTTGGTTAAAGGATGAGCCTTATAAAAACTGTGATTGAATCTGCCCAGTGTGGACTTGCTCGCCTTTCACAGATACTGTCTGTGAGGATGCCAGCCCCATGGAGCATGTCTGAAACTCTCTCCACGTTTTTTAGAGAGCAGACTCCGGCTGTGTGCCAGGGCGGGACTCGGGCAGGAGCAAGGCACGTGCCGACCTGCGCCCCAGTCCCTGCTGCCAAGGGGAGGAAAGTCTGGTCACAAGGAGCGGCCGAGGGGTCGCTGTCACATGCACCATGTTTGCTTCAGGACATGGACACTAAGTGGAGGATGACGCCATGTACCAGGGGTGGAAAGGGGGTGGGAAGTGGCTGTGGCACAGGAGGGATGGAGTCTGGGACAGGAGCCCAGGGAGAGCTGCTGGAGGAACCAGAACGAGCAAGGCATGGATGGGGGAGCTGGCGAGGGGAGATGGGAGGTACTGAGCAAGGAGCCCATGCTGGGGGCCGGGACCTTGGTGTCAAGCCTTGGACCAGTCAAGTGGGGAGAGCACGAGGGGCCAATACTGAGAGAGGGAGCACAAAGACAGGAACGAGTTACAAAAGACAAGGAAGGCAAAAAGCTTCTACATGGTGCTCTTCACTACCAGTCCTGAGTGCTTTACAAACATCAATGATTTCATTTTCACAGCACGTTGTGGACTGAGGTGATACTATTAACGACACTTTAAAATGGCAATGTAAAACCTGGGGAGATGTAGGTCCAAAGTTTCTACTGTTCTTGGTGTCTGTTCTGAGTCATATATTTGCTTTTCTCAGAGCATTTACCACCACGTAACGTTTCAGGCACTCAAAGTTCATTAGGGATGTAGCTGCTCTTATGTCTAAAAAACAGAAGCCATGGTCAAGTGTCCGTAAAAAAAGGAACACTGAATTGCGAACAACCTGTGAAAAGAATTGGTTTAAGCAACTACCCAACATCCTAATGGGACTCTTCAGCAGAGCCCGAGTAAGAACCGGCTCCTGCAGTGCAACACTCAGCTGAGGCTCCCTGTGCTCCAGGCATTCTAGTACACCTTCACTTCCAGTTGGACATCCCAGAAAAATCTGTCACGGGCTAGTTTAGAAGACAGAAATTGTCAAGACAGAAGGATAATTTAAAAAGTTATGAGAAGGATAAAACAGCAGGAAATATTATTAAACTGTTGATCAATACGCTTCGTTTCCCCGCTGCTACATCATCTCACCCTTTGGGCTGAGTGGTGCCTCTGACTTACTCCAGGACAGGCACGACCCAGAGAGCTCTGAGTGACATCTTCCCTGCTCCCATAAGCACAGGCATTCAGCCGTCCAGAATAAATCCCCTGGGAGGTGTTTTTCTTCTCTAGCCCACGATTAAATGACTTCTTCTTTACTGCCTCTTCCTGTTTATGCATTCCTCCTCCCCAGTGATTGGGCTCAGTGGCTGAAGCGTCACGTATTTCTGCATGGGATGGCATCCTTCCTTCCTTCCCTCCTTAAAGTTACTAGCTTAACTTTTCTTCTGTGTAGCTCAATTAGCACACTGCCAGCTTTAGGCATCAGGACACTTTCTCCTACTTAAAGCCTCCTTAACATACAGTCACATAACTTTACACATTATAGACTATGAAAATATTTAATGATGAAAGTTCTTTTTAAGGTTTATTCTGTTGAACTTGATGAGATTTTCAATACCCTGCTGCGTTAAATCTCCACTTGCATAGACAAATGCAACAAGAGGTTTAAGAATTAAACAGTTCAGGCTACACAGTCGGCATCTCAGTGTGTTAGATTAGGGAAACGGCCTTGCACCTGCCCTGATTTTAGCACTGGGAGGTTAACTCCAGTTCCAAGGCATTAGCTTGAATGCAAATAAAATATGTTTACTCAGTTAGGTTTGAACATGTGTTGCTTCAGTTGCCTGATAGCCTACATGATACCATGTCATTTATAATTGTGTTGATTCTTACTGTTGGGTTAAATCTTGATACCATAACTTTTGAAGTATTTTTTGCCTGCAGAGAAAAAAAGGTGCAAAAGTACAATATGTTTGAGTTCTCTTAGGTTCATCCTGAGCTCATTTAAAATGATCTTATTTACTCTTGGGTTTCTTAATAAGAATCTCATGTCAGGAAACATTTTACATCAATTTCACACTCTTTCAGGCATGAAACCATTTGCCTGTGAGCTGGTGTCATGACCACAAAATCCTTAATTTCTGATTTCTGATGATCATTTTGTTGGGATTTACTGACAGCAGCCATCGCCAATCCCAGCACCCCCCTTTTGCAGAGGACAGATGCCATCAGCTCTTTGTAGCCCACCAGAAGCAGGCTCATGAAACAAGCCATGCTCAGTATTCACCATACCCACGTAGCAAAAGTCAAAGGATCGTTCCTCTAAAAAAGTTTGTCTGACAGATCCACGTACGTCATTTCTTGGCATCTATCTGTCAAATTATTTGGCAGTTCTCTCCATATGAATTGTAGCAGTTTAGCTGCAATAATTTCCAGATCAAAGCTGTCAATCACTAGGCAATTCCCACAAGGACATGCAAAAGGACCTGATGGGGAAATTATCTCAAGCTGCAATAATCTAGAAGACGCGATAAAGAAAAAAAGCAAGATTTCCCAAATTGTACGGACTGAAGTTCAATTACTGTTTTCCTTTGTACAGTTTAAGACAGTGAGCTATCATAGCCACTAGATCTGGAGGCAAAAATCTAGAAAGTGAATTGCAATTCATCTATTTCCTTGGCATTCCCTCCCTTTCCAATTAAATATGTTTTTCTTTTCTGCTCCATTATTCTGAGGAGGCAGTAAACCTCAGTCTAAATGAGCATTTACATGAAAATCAGAGCTCTCCGAGGCATCCACTGAAACTTCTTTAATACAATATTTGCTTTAATTTGATTTTCTTTCTTGCCTGTGGGAGAGTTTCAATCACATTTGGTATGATTTATAATTGTACGCACCCTCCTCCTGCAGAGGTCATTCCCTTTCCTAAAACTGCATCATTTGACTAGAAAGAATTCCTTTTATAAGTAAACAGCTCAGCGATCAATATTGCCCACAGATGATAGTAAGCACAGTCCAGTTTTTAATAGGGTCTCTCAAATGTCAAAAAGCTCACTTTAATCTCCAAGAAATATAATCAGTTTACATCACCTGCAGCCTTTTGGTTGTCTCCTTCAGAAAGACTACTTTCCTGGGCTCACTGAATAATCTCTTTTACCTTATGAAGAATCCAGCTTTATCATACATATTTCAAGCAATCTTTACCTTCCTGAATACAAGCGAATCAGGGAGTCATATTCTGTGATTCTCATTTATTTATCTCTCCACTTCAAAATATAAAATCACATACAAAGGGTTAGGATGTAAGCATCTTTAAAAAGATATTTAATCCTGCTTTCATGATATCGATCTCACTTTGTTTTATTAAAATAATCTGCCACGTTATTGAAACTGTCTCTCAAAGAAACAAATACTTCTTTTAAAGAGGGTACATTGAGGAAATGTATTGCTCAAAGTATTAAAAAACAGTATTTAGCATTGTATTTGTACAGATACACTAAGCCTTTATCAAACATGGAATGATGTGCAACAAAACAAAAGCTAAAGTCAGTAGCAGAAAAGCAAAACTCTATCAAAATAACTATTTTTTCTATTGCTAATCTATGCTATGACATGCCAAAACACTACCACGCCTGATGGCATACTGAATCCAAAGTAAAGAATTTTGTTTATCTAAACCACATACACTGGGTCTGATTTTCTGTCCCCACATTTATCTCCACATGTTTTGTTGCATGTCTGCATGGTATTACATAAACATATCATGAATTCATACATATATACAGTAAAGTAAGCATCTAGCCACATGTGCATGTTTATCTTCTGCTTAGCTATATATGTGTGGTCGTGTGCTTCTGATGAAACATATAACCAGTAGAAAAATTAGGGTCCATACCTTTCTGTCAATATATATCCACACGATGTTGGGGTTCGAATTTTGTGAAATTCCTCTATCTTGCGGTCTGAAGCTCTTAACAAGTCATTATTTATCTCCTAAACCAACTGATTTCCCCTATTCACCTATCTCAGCTTCAAGACTTAGAGCTGTGGGAAAACCCAGGTGATTTCTGCATAGTTTTTTGGCTTCCTTTGGGGAACTTTGGGCTTTATTTTAGAAACAGTGTGCATTACCCAGCCTCAGGTCAGCTATTCCATCTGTGTTAATGGTTGGCTTAAAAATATTCCCTTCCCCGTACTGCAAATGATAGCAGTCTTCCCAATTTTTTTTCTCTTCTTGCTCGTAACAGAATATCTTTACAAAAAAGATAACAAACTTTGCACGTGCGCATTGCATGATAAAGAGCAGTGCAGAGACAGCTAACCTGTCTCCAGAAACCAGGTGAGGGACCAAAAGTATGGTACCCCCTTAATTAACGTACCCTGTGAAATAAATTGATATGCATTTCTGTAATGTATATACTCTAACTTGCTTTCATAGTGGCTATAGTCCAGCTGCACACAAAGAACATATATACTTGCACACGGCTTCCAAGGGCCATGCCGTTTCAGTTGACGGCATTGTTAAAGACAAGGTAGAAAACCACAAGAAAAGCCTGCCAAACACAGAGGCAGGGTAAGAGTTGCAGCCTCTCAGGCTTAAGACGCTCACATGAGGGCACATTCCCAAAGAAGGTGCAAACACATCATCAGTCAAAGATTTTCCTAACCAGAAATCCCCTGCATCGCTCAGGAAATCCTGCCACTCTGCAACAAAACACCCAGAGCCATTGGCAACCTGAAGGGGTGAGCAAAACCACTGCACGCCGTGCCAGAGACGCTATCTTACCCCATGGCGCTTGGGAAAAAGCTAAAACCACTGCAGCCCCCTTCCTGGGGCTGCAGCTTTTGGCTGGACTGCTCTAGCTGACAGGACTTATCAGTCACGCTACTGATCAGTAAACCACTTATGGGTCTCTGCAGGTAAAAAGTGAGAGACCCTAAAATACATCATCCCCAAATTAAAGCTATCAACAATACCACTAGCCATATGCCACTTAGAAATGAACGCTCACAGGAAATGGTGCCAACTCACGCTGATATTGAGGGGAAAACCCGAAGAAGTGGTGTCTCCTAATTCTCTGGGCCACCCATTTGTCTGATCGCTGCCTGTCCTCATAATGGATCCCAAAACCTATTCCACTAGAGTGGTGGGATTTACCTTAAAACTTCCAGTTTAACTGAAACCCTATCAGTCTGCTCAGTATCACACTCCCAAAATGTTCCTTTCTTTCTTCATCCTACTAACAAAGTGAAGCTTCTTGTTTCCAGGTGCGTCCACTGCCCTGAAAGCAGAAGGCACCCTAACTGGATCAATGCACAAGCTTTGTTGCTCTGTGAGTATGTGGTGTGGTTTAACCCCCGCCAGCAACTCAGCACCACCCAGCCGCTCACACACTTCCCCCCCACCCAGTGGGATGTGGGAGAGAATCAGGGAAAAAATAAGTAAAACTCATAGGTTGAGATAAGAACAGTTTAATAGGACTGAAAGGAAGAAAATAATAATAATAATAACAACAATAATAAAATGACAATAATAATAATAAAAGGATTGGAATACACAAAACAAGTGATGCACAATGCAATTGCTCACCACTCGCTGACCAATGCCC
>JAVKLA010000007.1:22767023-22783245 GCA_034782735.1 Sagittarius serpentarius | reverse complement strand
GCCAACCCCCTTCCCCCCCCCGCCGCGGGGGTCCCCGCGTCCGGCCCCGCTCGGCCTCCGCGGGCGGTGGGGGCAGCGCCGGCAGCCGACCTGCCTGCCCGCCCGCCCCCGCTGCCTGCCCGCCGTGCTCTGCTGCCCGGGAGAAAGGGGGGAAAACCCCAGCCCACCTTTGACGGTGAAACTCGGGTCCCCTGGGCAGTTTTGTGTCAGCGAAGCGGCTCGCAGGCAGTGAAACTTAAAGAAAATTTCGTTTACAAACGCCGAGAAATAAGAAGTGGGTGGTCGCTTGAGCCATCGGTTTAGTTTCTATGAAACTGGATTTACTTCAGGTTTTCCCATACCGAGGTGACCTTTTGGTTGCAGGGATACAAGGTACCATTTGATTTTTTTATTTGACTGTTGCTGCGAAACTGGTTTCATGCCTGATTGATCGGAGACTCGTGCTGCAGCGGGCTGTGTTTGTTGATATGTTTGGGGGTGAAATGCATAACTTGCAGCGTCCGAGTACTTCTGGGGGCCGGGGCGGGGGCTGGAGACACTGCTGTGCTCATAATAATATAAGCTTCCTTCTGCAAAATAACAGATGTGGATGGTCTCGGTTCGGGTACGTAACACGACTCAGCTTCTGTTGGTGTCTGTAGATGTTTTAGCCCACAGTCAAATTCACTTAATGAAAGTTAGTAAAAAGGCATGTCTGTGCAGTAGGTGAAGTGTGGATACCATGGATAAACATGCTAGTCAAGTTGTAATAAGTTCTGCTTAAAAGAACAAAATCAAACCCTTATGCTATCAGCAGCCCGTGAGATGATTATTTGCTTCTAGTATCCACTGAGGCGCTCGGAGGTGACAGAAACCAGCACTCCCAAAAAATCTCTTTGCTGCTGCATTTTTACTAATTTGTATCTGTCATTTTAAACCGAACTTGTGTCAGGCCACAAATAATCTCTCTGCAGTTTTTTGATCCTCTTGGATGTATTTACCAGACAGTGCCTCTCTCTCTGGAAGTGCAGGACCAGGGCATTTTCTTTTTTTTTTTTTTTTTTTTTTTCCCCTTTGCATGACCCAGATTTTTATTTGCTGAAGTTTTAGAGCATGCTTGCCTATTGATTATGTATGAAGTTTGAAATTTACTGCTGTGGGAGAGGGTGCTACAAAGCTCATGCACCAGTGTAATGTTAGGCCTATAACTGAGA
The DNA here is from genome assembly GCA_034782735.1 of Sagittarius serpentarius. NCBI lineage: Eukaryota > Metazoa > Chordata > Aves > Accipitriformes > Sagittariidae > Sagittarius > Sagittarius serpentarius. The sequence continues at coordinate 22,782,052 of JAVKLA010000007.1, read as the reverse complement.
TTTCCTGGTACTCAGTGGTTCTGCTGGTGGTTCTGAGGGTTAAAATTCACTTAAATCCTAATTTTAAGCCTTAACTAAGTTTCCTGGTTTTCAGAAATTCTGGTCGCTCACAGCTGCAATTGATTTCTCTAGGAATTAGGCTTGCTCAGCACTTAAGTCAGGGGTAGGTGATTATCTGGGAGTGACTTTATGTAAAAGTAGGCACTTCTGTCCGAAACTTTTAGGCTATAGGAATGTGATTTGATACACAGAATGATGTTCTAGTGAAATTTGCACTTGAGGGCCATAGTTCTAAGTAAGGCAAAGAAGTATTTGAGTCATTAATTTTAAGTTTTTTGGTTTTGTTTTTAAGTAGTGTTAAGTACAGGGATTAAACACTAAATTAAATATTGGAAAACTAATACATTCTAAAAGGAAAAAATATTTGCATAATTTTGATGTTGTAACTTGGCACTTGAGTTTCTACGGTTCTAATGATAGCATGAGCCAATTCCTTAAAAAAAAAAAAAATTCGTTGTTACTTACACGTGATTTTCGGAATGACGGAGGCTAGGTCATGCATTTTGCTCCCTACCTCGAGAGAGTGGCATGTGGGATGGGAGAGGGTTTTTAGGGTCTATTTTAGAACAAGGTTTACTTTTCTGTATGTATCCCTCTTGCTGGCTGCCATGGAGGTTTGCAGAATTACGGATCCATTTAATAGCCACGCATCCCCACCTAATCCGATTCACTTCCTCTGTGGCAGAAGTGTTTTCTCATTCACTTTTCGCACTTTCTCTCCCTGCTCGGCCCATCCGTCGCCCACCTCCTCAGGTGACTGTACAAGCAGTTTGTGTAGCTGTGAAGGGGCAAGTCAGCGCCCGGCCCCTCAGAACTGCTGCTTCCTTCTAAAGTGTCCCGCGTTATGCGGGATGGTGAAGAGAAACCCTCTTAGCACAGCAGCCTCCCTTGTTTTGCTGTCCTTGTAGCATGGCAGCGGGAGGCCTTTGGAGGAGCAGAGCTGTGATGAGCAATTTCTACGGGGTTTATGTCCTGCCTACCACCACCGTGTCCTCCTTTTAGGACCTCTCTGGTTCCCCTCCTTACTTGCTACCCCCTTCCTTTTTTTCCCTCCCAGGTCCCTGGGTGAGGGGCAGCCCATGCTGCTGCTGGCACGGGCCACGGGGCTGTGGCCGGCGAGGGTGGGCGGTTGTTGTGCTGAAGTTGCCGAGCTGTTCCTTTTGGGGCAGGTTGAGGAGCAATAATTTGGGTCTTTTCTAACAACTGAGCGGTTTTCTTTCGGAACCCGTAGGGCTGTCATATCCATGAGACCTTTTCCCTCGGTTTGATTGAAATTGGACAAATGGCTGAGAGATGATGGATGGGGCAAGGAAACGGGACTGGCAGGCAGGCAGAGAGGAGGATAGACAGAGTGAGCGGATACGCCTTGTTTCCTTAGGAAATTAGGAAATTTCCTTAGGAAGTCACACTGTCCTGTCATTTATTAATTTTATGTTTTTATATATGTCTTTGCTAGTTATGGAGACAAAAGGATACCACAGCTACCCAGAAGGCTTAGATATGGAGAGACGGTGGGGTCAAGTTTCTCAGTCTGTGGAGTATTCCTCTGTAGGTGCTGGAGAGCAGACTGATGACAGTAACTATATGGAGATTGTAAACGTGAGCTGTGCTGCCGGCACTTTTGCAAACAGCAGCGCTCAAGGAAACAGCAAAGAAAAACCTGAGCTACTCTCCTGCCTGCAGCAAGACAGCAGTCAGCCTGGTCTGTTGCCCTCTGACATCAAAACTGAAACAGAGTCAAAGGAGCTGTCGGCAACGGTGGCCGAATCCATGGGTTTATATATGGATTCAATAAGAGACGCCGATTACCCCTATGATCAGCAGAACCAGGGGAGCCCGGGAAAGATCTACCAGAACGTGGAGCAGCTGGTGAAGCTCTACAAGGAGAACGGCCATTGCTCTTCTCCCCTCCACAGCGCCAGCAGGCCCTTGAGGTCTTTGATAGCGGACTCTGGGAGTGCTGTGAACGGTGGTGCCATGCACGGTATTGTCAAAAGCCCTATCATGTGTCAAGAAAAAAGCCCTTCGGGCTGCAGCCCTCAGAACATGGCTTCCTCGGTGTGTAGTCCTGCAGGAGTTAACTCTGTGTCCTCAACTACTGCTAACTTTGGGAACTTTGCCGTGCATAGCCCCATCAGCCAGGGAACCCCTTTGTCGCGCTCGCCGAATGTTGAAAACCGGGGGTCTATGTTGCACAGTCCCGCGCATGTTAGCAACGTGGGGTCTCCACTTTCTAGCCCTATAAGTAGCATGAAATCACCAATTTCTAGTCCTCCCAGTCATTGCAGTGTGAAATCTCCCGTCTCGAGCCCCAGTAATATCACTATGCGATCTTCGGTGTCCAGTCCTGCGAACCTGAACTCAAGGAGCTCCATTGCCAGCCCTTCCAATGCCAATAATAGGTCCACTCGTTCTAGTCCAGCGGTTAGCACTGTGGGATCATCCATCTGTAGCCCTGTAAACAACTCCCTAGGATTCCCAGCTTCTGGCACGCCGGCAGGACCTAGCAGAAGCCAAGATACAGTTCCCAGTCCAGAAACAAAAGACAAGGGTGCTCAAGAACTCACATTTCCTAAGATGGAGGAAATGGAGAATGCCATCTCCAGCAACAGCCAGATGAACCTTGTTCAGTTCATAAAACCCGAGCCAGACGGCTCGTTCGGCAGCGCGTGCATTGGTGACAACAGCAAAATAAACTCTGATTCCCCCTTTTCAGTACCAGTGAAGCAAGAGTCAGCCAAGCATCCTTGTTCTGGTGCCTCTTTTAAAGGGAATCAAACAGTAAATCCTTTCCCATTTACAGATGGCTCCTATTTTTCTTTTATGGACGACAAAGACTATTACTCTCTTTCTGGGATTTTAGGACCACCTGTTTCTTCATTTGATGGAAGTTGTGAAGGTAGCGGTTTTCCAAATCCAGGCCTACGTGTGGGAATTAAGCAGGAGCCTGACGATGGCAGCTATTACCAAGAAAACAGTATACCATCCTCTGCCATTGTGGGTGTAAATTCAGGTGGACAGTCATTTCACTACAGGATCGGTGCCCAAGGCACGATATCTTTGTCGCGGCCGGTTGCTCGAGAGCAGGCGTTTCAGCACTTGAGCTCGTTCCCTTCTGTCAGCACGCTAGTGGAGACCTGGAAGTCGCATTCGGAGTTGGCATCCAGAAGAAGTGATGGGTATCCAGTTCTAGAGTACATTCCAGAAAACGTGTCCAGGTGAGCCGGCAAATTACTTCTTTTTGTCCTCCCCCCCCCCCCCCGTCATTTTTTTCTTCTTCCCCTCCATTAAACAAATGGGGTGTGAGTTAAAATGGGGACCAAGGCGATATTTCTCAAGCTGATGTGTAATTCTTTGTTTGCATTTCAATTCTTATCATTAGATTTGCTGGTTTCTTGCTGTATTTTACTCTGCCTTTAATAAAAACAAAGTGCTGACTTTAATATTTAAAAAGAACATATTATATTCTATTGTTATTAGATTTGAAAGTGTAGCTTTAGTATGTTTATGAGCTCTTACTACTATAAATGTTGTTTTTCCCATAATGAGAGCTTAGTAAAATTGCTCTCGTGCGTCCTATAATGGTTATTCTTTCTTAGCTGGTGCTTGAATGTGTTGTACCTCAGATGAAATACTGAGATGAGGGTAAGAAAACAATAGTGTCGGGAATGCCTTTTTGTAAAGATGCGTGGTTATAAGTTTGCACCGGACTTTAACTGGTTAAGTTTAAAAACTAAACCTTACAAGCCTGTGACAACATATTATTTCTGTATTTTAACTGTAGGAACATTTGGTTTGTATATATAGAAAAATGCCTCCAGAAGGAGGAGGGCTGTTAAAACTTGACGCATTTGAAAGGGATAAATGGATAAACTGATCTCCTCACTTTTGGTGGAAGGGAAATATGCAAGTGTCGTTTGAATTTGTGTTTCTTGGCTGATGCGTCAAAGCACGTACTACTTCAGCAAAAACAGGTGTTCATGTATCTCATAAAGGACACTTACTTCCATAAACTATCCAGTTTCATAGTTAGTACTACAAGTTATTAAGCACACCTGAGAGCATGACTGAGTTAGAATAGTTACATAGCCTGCTCGCATGTTAAACAGGCTCACCAAAGGTTTGTGGTAAAGCTTAACGAAATAGCCAGTAAGAGAATTTGCATTTACCTTTCTCAAGTCTTTTTTTCTCATTGTGAGATATGCAACTGCCCTCAGTGAATGAAACGTCTGCCTTATTCTTGGAGTGGGGTAAAGAAGATGCATAGTCTTTTCCATATCTGTATGATGCTGAATATATCTGAAAAAGTAGTGATAAAGTGAAAAACATAATACCTAAAATAATGGTACTTCTTAGGAGGGAAAACAGCCTGTCTACCTGGGAGGACAAAAAAGACTTCAGATATTTCCAGTTTATTCTCAGATCTGTCCAATATTTCTACAATCTTCTTATCATTTTGCAAGCCATACTTCACTTTTTCTTTGGCCATTTCAAATACGGTCTCTAAAGAATGCAGTTTTAAATACATCTTTCTCAACTTGAAAGGGCTGTATACCACCTTCATGCTGAACTTTGCATGTAGCTGGATATTTGTTACCATCCAGGCTTGGTTTAAATGTGCTTTCTTGGATCAACGAAGATGAAGTTACTGTTTTCTAGTTATTTCACCTGATGAAATTTTCATAAATTGCATTATTTATGTAGTGAGAAAAGTTCACCAGAAGACTGATGGGATGCCTGAAAATAAAGAGCCAATATTTTACTGCATTTGTGGTTGAGCACTGTTACTTGGGCAAGTAGCTCCTGCCAGCTGTGAGAGCTCTTGCGTGACTAAGTGCTGCTTGCACTGAGTCAAGGTTGTCGTCCATTGCAGGCACAATAAACAGGAGCATGGCTGTCATCAATCGTTGTGTTTTGAATGACAGTTTCTCATAAGGCTTTTGAAGGAGTCTTCTGATCTGACATTAGTCCATGGTAGCTCTTCTCGTCTGTTTACCTCTAGACCAGTATATGGATAATCTGTGTCATCAGGCTCGATGATGACGCCAACTTGATACGCTTTTCAGTCTTTGTTCTCTAAGGTGATATCTTGGTAAGATATGCAGGTGAGTATACCTGTTACTTTGCAGGATTTAAATCCTGAAATTCTTAGCGCTCAGGGCTATTACTGCACGTGTGGAATTCCATTCAGGAGATCTATGGGTTTGCGACACTTCAGGCATCCTGATCTGTAGTTCAGATTAGGACATGTGTCATGATTTCAAGTCTCTTAACCCAGCCCCATTATTTAACTAAATAGTTAAATACTGGAGTAGTGTGTTCAGCTCTGGGGCCCTCAACATAAGGACAGGGACCTGTCATAGCGAGTCCAGAGGAGGGCCACGAGGATGATCAGAGGGCTGGAGCACCTCTCCTGTGAAGACAGGCTGAGAGAGGTGGAGTTGTTCAGCCTGGAGAAGAGAAGGCTCCGGGGAGACCTTACAGCGACCTTCCAGTACCTAAACGGGCCTACAGGAAAGCTGAAGAGGGACTTCTTACAAGGGCATGTAGTGATAGGACAAGGGGTAATGGCTGTGAACTGAAAGGAGGTAGATTTAGATTAGATCCAAGGAAGAACTAATTCCCTGTGAGGGTGGTGAGGCACTGGAACAGGCTGCCCAGAGAGGCTGTGGATGCCCCATCCCTGGGAGTGTTCAAGGCCAGGCTGGATGGGGCTTTGAGCAGCCTGGTCTAGTGGAAGGTGTCCCTGCCCATGGCAGGGGGGTTGGAACTAGATGATCTTTAAGGTCCCTTCCAACCGAAACCGTTCTGTGATTCTAAATGTTGTTCTTAATCTGCTCAGCAGTGGCTTTATGGTGCAGTTGGGGACCTGTGCAAAGCCCTTACAAGTTTCAAGATAAATTCATGTAGAGGTCATTTTAGCAGTAAAGATTTGAATGTGTAGGTGCCTGCTTGGATATTTGTCTACTGACAAAACGAGTCATAAAGACTCAGCATAGGGTGTCACGCATGTAAAAGCTCACTCTTGCTAATGAACCTCGAATTGATCTTTGCTTTTAATTTCTATGCTGCACTCCAGCTAAAACAAAGGAAATCACACACAAGTTTGTTCATGCTCCACAGTGTAGTAATAAAACACGTGTAGTTTAAAACCATGTCAGACCCAACATCCCAAGGTGGGTTTCAGCTGTCCCATGTCAGCATGATATGGGGATTGCAAAGTCTCTCTCCCTTCATGTCGTCAGAACACCAGCATTGCACCCTTGCACTCTGTGTCCAAACCAGATCCTTTGTTACTACTAGTCAGGTTCTTTCCCTGATGTGCCAACCATATCAGGCTGCATACATTTTGCAGACTTCTACAGCATGGGATTAACCCTTCAAAGCCTGCAATATTTTAATGGTTCTGGTATTCTAAGTCTTCATCTTTTTTCAGGTGTACTTATCCTGCAATATAAATTGCCAGAAGCAAAGACTAAGGTGAAGGGAGAAAATAGGCTACCTGGTTCTCTAAAGCCAATATATGACCAGCATTGAATAGATCTTGTTTTGGCAGCATTATTTTCTGAACCTCAACATAGTTCCCTTTTTAGACTGCTTTTGATTTGCAACGTATATGCTGAAAAGGAGTGGGTGACCAGGAATGAAGAAGACTTCATGTTAGAATGAATCTTTAGAATATTAATGTAAAAAAAAATTTTTTTTCCCTATTAGAATAACATTTCTTGAGTCAGTTATACGTGCTGGTAGTGTCCAATAAACATAGTTTAGGCCTTATTGACTGTGCCAAGTACCCACTGTCACCTAGAACATTTCTCTCTTTCTCCTTCAGTTGCTTTTATTAGATGTCCACAGTTATGGTTCTTTTTAAATTAGTTGGTGGTAGCTTTCTTTATAACATTGCAATTTGTGGATTTTGGGGAGTGAGAGCCTCTTAAGTAAAACCGAGTTCCTTTATTGCCTTTTAAATGTTTTTCTTCTGCTAATATGCATGCAGAACCTGTCTTTCATTTTGAAAGATTTTTACATGTTTAATTTTTAATAGAGGTTGAATCACGCCTGCCTGTGTGTATAGATCCCCCCTCCATGAATGATATTTTTAAGAAACAATTGTTACTAAACTAAATAATAGCAAGGCGGGCTTGAAAAAGAAGGTATGTGTGATTGTGTGATGTCATTGATGAAAACCTCCACTAAGAACCCAGATAAGATTTTACTTTAAGGTGATTGCTCATCTGAATCAGGGTAGCAGCCGAAGCCTCGTGATTGTGCCAGTTATGCAGTTTTCAAAATGGCCTAGGAAAATGTCATGGTTGCTTGAAACAACAGTAAAAATTGAGGAGGATGACCTTTCTGCTGCATTAGGTCTTACCTAAAGCTTCTTCTGCAAATGTGCCTTTCCTCTCTAATTTCCATATTAACTCATGTATGTACACATACATACTTGCTGTTCTCAGCAGTTGTGGTGGAAATAAAGGGCTGATGCTCCTACTGTGATTTCTTCCTGGCGATTCCACTGGTGTAATCCAGTGTAGGACAAATTCACAAAGTATGATGTGTTGTTATTAAAAACGTTGACTATTTCAACATAAATTGCGTACATTTATCAATAATTATGTTTCAGTTATTGTCATTCAGACAAGGAGATTTCAAAACAATGTTTCATGATATTTTAGAGTCTAATTTATGTCGGTTAAAAGGACTTAAAAGTCTGTCATTGACTTCTTAGGGTTTATGGTCAAATCTTTGATCAAATATCGACAAAATTTTAGGGACTTCTTATACCCATCTGTTCCTGAGCCATTCACATAGATCAGAATTTTTTTCATAGACCCTCCTTGTAGCAGCCCCCAAAACCCCTCACCCAGCCCAACCCAAAATAAAACAAAAAACCCCAACAACATGATCTTCATTTACGTATAACCTTCATTGACTTGAGTGGGTGATTCTGGTTAAAATCTGATTTCAGGCTATTGCAGGTATTTTTGTAAATAAACTTTTATGTTAAATATTATCTAGAATAGTTACTTATCAGAATTATACCTGCCAGAGAGATAAAGGTCTGGTAAATATTATTTTTAGAATTTATGAATGGCCTTGACCTCTGTTTGTTTGCTGATGGACTTTATGGGAAAAAGACCATGCTGTTAAAATATTCTCCATGCTTGGCAGGACTGTTTTCCCCTTTAGCTTCCCACAAATTTAGTGCACAGACTTTTTTTGCCAGTGGTTCTTTCGTATTGTAGACCGTAGCCTTAAATCTGTACTCTTTCTTTTTTCAATTTGAAAAGTTATACTCGTTTTTGTAGGTTCTTCTAGAATTTTGTGCAGTTTTTAACAGCTCTGGGTATAATCTTGATAAAACAGGGACCCCTACATATCTATGTCTTTATTTCTCACTAAAGTTAGGAGTCTGTATTAATACGTCAGGTCAGGAGGTCTAAAGGTTCTCCTTAGCCTACCAGCATGGATTTACAGCCTTGTACTTTCTACAGCTTGCTTTGTTGTTATTTTGTTAAGGGTGCTCTTTTTTTTGTTTTGCTCTTTTTATTGAGGAGTTCAAATCTGTATAAAGTATCTTTTGAAAACGTGACTGCTAATGATGCCTTATTTTCCCTTAAAATTATACACATCAATTGACTCCTGTGCTGTGGCAGGGAGACGTCCACATTGCCGGAAAATTGTGTTCCATAAATGGCTGGATCTTCCAAATCTGGGGAAGTAAGAGCCCTTGTTGCCATATATCTAGGGGTGGTTTGTTTGTGTGTGTGGGTAAGTAATGTTGTGTATTACTAAAACATTTCTGTTGCCAGTTGATACCGCTGAACTTTGCAGTACTTGGTGTTGGAAATTGGTTTGCCATGTTGTGGTTTAACCCCAGCCAGCAACTCAGCACCACTCAGCTGCTCACTCACTCCCCCCGCACCCAGTGGGATGGGGGAGAGAATTGGAAAATAAAGTAAAGCTCGTGGGTTGAGATAAGAACAGTTTAACAGAACAGGAAGGAAGAAGCTGACAGTGACACTAATAACAACAATAAAGTGACAATAATAATAATAAAAGGATTGGAATACACAAGACAAGCGATGCACAATGCAGTTGCTCACCGCTCGCCGACCGACGCCCGAGCCGCGCTCCTCCTCCCCCCTCACCAAACTGGTCATGACGTCCTGTGGTATGGAATACCCCTTTGGCCAGTTTGGGTCAACTGTCCTGGCTGTCTCCCCTCCCGATTTTCTTGCGCCTCTCCAGCCTTGTTGCTGGCTGGGCAGGAGAAGCTGAAAAGTCCTTGACTGAGTCTAAACACGACTTAGCAACAACTGAAAACATCAGGGTGTTATCAACATTCTTCTCATACTGAACCCAAAACACAGCGCTGTACCAGCTACTAGGAAGACTCTATCCCAGCTGAAACCAGGACAATTCTATAATTGTTTCCTGGCTTTTATATCACTTTTGGTGATACAGAATCTCACTATGGTATCTTCCTTTGACAGTTTTCTGAAAAAGGGGAAAGTGGGATCACCTTTGACCACAGATTTTAGCAAGGAGAAGAAATTTTGATTATCCATATTCCAACAGTACGGATAAGCCCATTTTCATGAGGACTGGAAGACACTGATGTCTGAAATACGTACTGTATAAAAATGTTCCCATCCTGTTTTATGGGATATGTGATGCAATTATGCACATAAGCATGCATAGGGATTGCTGCAGTGGTATCAGTACTCGTGCAGTACTCATATTGTCTGCAGAGGGAGTAAATTGTTAAATTGTGATTCAATAACCTGTTCTTACTCAACCAGCACTTGGCATTAATGGAACTTAAACCTTCTGCGAAGTGGTCTGCCGGCCTGAATCAGATTTCTGGATACGTACTGGTGCTTTGTTGAACCCAGGCTTGCGTAGTGGTTGCTGTTGGGTGGTGTTTGTAGCCGAACAATATGTTGTTTGCAGTGGCAAAATATACTGCTGGGCCATGCCTTGTCTGGTCTGACTCTGGTTTTGCCCGTTGTTTGAGCATGTTGTATGTGAGAGCTTGGTTGGGTTCCTGATCCGGTTCACTCTGCAGCTCTAAAAACCAACAGGTCATTGCAGCTTGGTGAGCAGCGTGGTGTTGCACAGACATGAGAACACTGAAGGGACGGAAAGGGAGAGGAGCCTATGAAATATCCCAGGTGCACGTGTCTGCTAAAAGATAATGCGTTGCTGAGCAGTAATCTTGGCATTTGTATTTTCAGTGTATGTTTTCAAAAGGCAGTTTCTCTTTTTTAACTGTATGCATTGACTCTTCGAACAGAGTTGCAGGAGCTGGAATTAATAATGGACTGATTTCAACCAAAACTTCTTGGAGAACAGTGGAGTATTGCGATTTCAGATTTAAGCTCTCAGAGGTCAGAAAATACCACAGTTTAGGATGAATATAGAACTGTAACTTGTTCTCTGGCAAATGTGACTTACAATATGGCTGTATAAGAGTGATAAAAATGGTCCAACGAGGAAACTAAAAAGAGTGTGTGAAAAACAGGTATTAAATACATCTAAGTTTAGTAGTTCAATCAGCTTTCACATGCAGCTGGTTGCTACACAGTGCTTGGTGCTCAGCATATGAATTACTTCACGTCAGCTGCAGTCTCCTCCAAGTGAGAGAGGACCGTGGAGGAAAAAACGAGGAATATTTCCATTGTGAGCAATTGTCCGAGTCCTGGCAGCATTATTGGGCACGTATGAAGGCACCCTAAGTAGACCATGGCACGATTTGACGGCTCGCTGCCCTGCTCCTGCAAGCTGCAGCGGAAGGTCACGGTCTGTTGGGTCCTCGCGCAAGTCCTCTCCTGCTGCAGCCATGTTGGTTTTGCTGCTGGAGGAGACAGGCTGACCTTGGAAGGGTGGCGTGCTGGGTTTTTTTTTGATTTACGCTACAGGGGAAGGGATCATAGGTCAGGAAGGCCCTGTTTATCCGTGCCAGCGGTTCCCAACGTAGCCTGCTGCAGTACCAGCGCTGGGGAGAGCAGCGACAGCAGCTCTCGGCTCGGGGCTGGGCTCGCACGCGCGCGGGAGGAGGCACTCCCTTCTCACGCGTGGAAGCGGGGCGCGCGCGCATCCCTAGTAATACGCGTCTTCTGTTCAGCAACCCCGGAGTTTTACAAAACCTCGAGAGTACTTGCAGGACAAAGCTTTCAAATAAATTGTCTCTTTAAATGGGGAGCTTTGGCTTTGGTTAGTTTTGGTGGGGGTTTTTTTGGTTTTTTTGGGTTTTTGGTTTTTTTTTTTTTTTTTTAAGCAACTGAAGTTTTATTAATATGGTTTACCAGAGCTTAACAGTGTGTTTCTGAAAGGATGGGATCCAGGTGGTTGTCTTTCTCTGCTTTACTGAAATCAATGCTGAAGGATTTAAAACACAAAAATCACCCTCCAGCCCCCAGAAGACCCTCCGAAACAAAACAAAAAAAAAGCCACTGAAAACCAAAACCGCGCTGCTGATGATTCTGGATTCTTAAAAGGATAAGTAGCACTCGTTGTATCTGTTCAGTATGTGAACAAATATTTTTGCAAGACGCTGTTTCTTTACTGAGTTGTATTACAGCAGAGGTTCCCACATTGGTGGTAGGTCAAAAGAAAATAACTTCAAGTTGAATTTTGTTTCTTTATCTTAAACTGTGAATTAAGGTCCTGCAGTTATATTAGAATGTGTTGTTAGTTGGTTGCTGAATTAAATCTATAAATCTGCAATCTGTAAGCTGCGTGTTTGCTTCATGAATAAATTGATAGCTTAAATTTCATATTTGGAGGTGGGGTAATTTAGGGTTAATATAGAAAAGTATTTCTTCAAAAAGAAAAAAAAAGTAAACTTTGGTTGGAACACCTAAGCAGAAAAAGAATCAAGTATTTGTGGATAATATGGCTTATAGGAATTTGTGTGCTTTCCTAAGATGCATGGGTACGCTGCTGATTGTGGTTAGTGATAATTAATAATAGATCAAAGAGTTACAGCCCTGAGGGTTAAAAAGCAAATTTCAGACTAATTGCTGAATGTTTCTGACAATTTTTGTATTGCTTCACTCACTTCCATTCTCTCTTCTAAACACTACTTTCTACTTGTGTCTGGTGGTGAAAGAACTTTTTGAATGGGCTTTCAGGCTAAAGTTTGGACTGGACACACAAATATTTTCTATTTTGCTTTTCTTTCCTTGTCTGTTTTTGAGAGGTGCTATCCCAAGTTCCTAAAAGTGGTGACTTTATAAACAAATTCCCTAGCAATTAGGTTTCTGAAAAAGAGATTTAAAAAATCTGCCATCTTTAATAACGTTTTCTGAATCTTTTGGATTTGGGAGAATCTCTTACCTCCATTTTTGTGTGTGTGTGTATGACCATTTCAGGTTCGTATTCAGTCTTAAGTCTACAAAATAAACATGTATTTGAGAGGTTTATTTTGGGCAGCGTAATCTATTAGTGGTCTGAGAGTTTTTAATGACAGGTCAGAATTGGGAAGTAAGTAGCTAATGTTTTGTCCTGACTAGGATTTTGGCTGTCCCAGCTGCCTAACTATAGGGTCCTGCTAGCATTTTTGGCAATGGTTTTCTGAACACTCTGTTGTGCTAACATGATAGTGCAGTCCTGCGAAACCTGTCGCTACGCACTTCATTTCTTTTGTTCGCCAGCTCTTCTTCTGTACCTCCCTCAGGGGGTCGGGATGGGAGGGTGCACGGAAACTGTCCTGGTCTTGGCTTGGGAGTCCTCCAGGGAGACTGGGGCAGATCTCTAGGCAAAGCAGTGCTCTGCTCAATGAATTCTTAAGTCCTGCTTTGCTGCTTGGTGGCAGATTCAAGCTATATGGGAAAAGGGGCTGAGTTTTGCTGGTATGAGAACGGACTGAAGTGCCTGCGCCGTCAGAGGCGCGTTGCCCTGCCGTGGCAGGCAGCTGCCTGCGCCCGTGCTTCCCTGCAGGCTTGCGCAAGGCAGCCGCGTCCGTGTACCCGTGAGAATGCGTCACCGAGCGTGTCCTTACTGAGACCTGTGCTCTCCGAGCCCTTTGGAAACCTGGTTTCACAACCGGCGAGCCCCGGTTTACTCTGGCAACGTCTCACCTTGAAAAATCAATCGTGTTTGTATCTTTAGGTCTTCGTTAGTACTGCTGCAGGTAAGGGAGTGGGGAGGGGGCTCTTTTGCAGGTGCTTCGCTGCATTCCCCGTTCAAACACAGCCTCTTGTCTGACTGAAGCAAGGCTGGAGGTGGGACCTGGTCTCCTTGTCAAGTTTCATGTCACTGCCCTCAGAATAGGAGCAGGAAAGGGATTGCTTCTGGAAGCACGCCTTAAGGTCGGGGCATCAGGACGGCAACCTTTATTTTCCCTCAGGAGGCTTGAGTTCAAATACGAGCTGCTCCAAGAGGTCGGAGATCTCACTTTTAGCATTGCTGAAGGCTTGTCTCTAGAAACCTGTCATGCACTTCAGCGTTTTTGAAGACTGGAGTGCCAGGGACCTTGCAAATGAAGGTGGGTGGGAAATTTGCACTGTTTCCAGGCAGACTATCTGAGCTGTCAGCTTCATTATTTTAAACTAAATTAAATTTGTGCTAGAGAGTGCAGTATGTTAGAGCAGTTAGGGAGCTCTTCCTTTAATGGTAGCTTCAGATCTACTTTGCTAGATCTAACTTCATTATCTTCCAAACTCATTTGGATAAATTTAAAAAAAAAAAAAAAACAACAAAAAAACCCACCACAGACCACCCCCCCCAAAACCCAACAAAAACCTTGCACAGGTGTTGATCCTGGGATACATGAAAACTTTCCAGAAAAATTAAGGAGTCTCATTTGAAGACAATACAGTATTATGTTTGCCATGTCTAAGGATCAAGGTCCATTCTTTTTTTTTTTTTTTTTTTTTTAGTAGAAAATAAGCACACGTCATCAGTTCGGCCCGTCAGTCAAGGGATGCGCGCTTCTGGACCATTGCAGGTGTCGCTTTGTTAATGTGTGTATCCGTACATTTGGGCAGTAAACCTGCTCTCTGAAGCTGTGCATGGCAGGGAGCTCCTGCAGCTCTCCGGGCACCCTGAGGCTGGCAGGGAGAGGACGGGATGCCCTGGTGGGATGCTGCGGCGGAGGTCCTCTTCCCCCCATTTCTTGGGGATTGCCCCTCAGCTGGTAGCCTGTTCGCTGTGTTTTGTTTTTGTTATTTTCATTTTAAATTTGTTTGTTTGGTTTTGAGCACTAAGGCTTTCTTAAGTAGATAATTAAATATTGGCCAATAAATACTCCTTAAGGGTTAGAAAAAGTTACTGAACGTGACTGGCTTGACAAAATTCTGCATGGAACCTGCGTCACAGACCGCCCTGCTATAAAATGCATCAAGTAAAACCACATTGCTGCAGGAATAGCTCTACGAACCCTGTGCAGCTTTACCATACTCTTCCTTCAGATACACGGTGGCAAAAGAGAATACTTCCAATTGATTTGATTAGGATTTTTAAATCCTTATTTTAATTTGAATCTGTGTAAGCTAGCTGGAAGATGAACGAAGTGGGGGTTTAGACGTGTCAGCTTCTACTCAGTGTATGGAAGTAAATATTGGAAGTGGTCCAGAACTTTATGGCTGCTGCCAGCTAATGACATAAGATAATGTTGCAATGAAACAATGCACTTGATTTGTACTTGTTTCCCAACTAACCTTTCTGATTCTTGAGACTGCTTGGAATTTATGTTTTTGAAGATTTGACAGTGAAAAGGAGATTAGGCATTGAAAATTCAGACTGATTAAATACGCGGTAATGACAACTTCAAACTGCATATGCAGATAATGAGATAAAGGACTGTTACTCACTTCATATTAAACCCATTGGGTGGAAGAAGCAAGGAGGACGAGTGTTTTGGATGGACATGTTATTTTAAAAAGGAGAAAAAAAAAAGAGGAGCTAATTTATGTAGAAGTAGAAGTGAAAAGAGTGCGTTGCTGATTTCCCTTGGGGGG